>CM069912.1:67457537-67801927 GCA_036172215.1 Camellia granthamiana
AATGGCACTCAATTCGATGGTAAACTCTTTCGCGGATTTTGCGAAGAGTTAAAGATCGAGTTCTACAATTCGACACCGGCCTATCCTCAGTCAAATGGTCAGGCAGAGGCCTCAAACAAGACCATCATGGACGGGCTGAAGAAGCGGCTTGAGAAGGCTAAGGGCAAGTGGGCTGAAGAACTCCCTAATGTGCTCTGGGCATACCTCACTACCCCAAGACGGTCGACCGGGGAAACACTATTCGCTTTAGCCTACGGCATGGAGGCCGTCATCCCGTTGGAAATTGGCATGCCAACCATCCGCTCTGAAAGTTTCCAGCCTGATCTAAACGATAAAGCCGTGGCATTGGAACTTGACCTCGCTGAGGAAAGGAGGGAGCGAGCACTAATCCACATTGCTGCTTACCAACAAGAACTATCCAAAAAATACAACAAGGCAGTGCACCCCAGGCTATTCAAGATTGGGGACTGGGTCTTAAGAAAGGTGCTTGGCAACACGGTGGTCCCTGGCGAAGGAAAACTCGGTGCAAATTGGGAAGGACCATACAAGGTGATTGGTCTTACCGGCAAAGGGGCATACCATTTGGAAGATTTAGATGGCAAGGCTGTCCCCAGACCGTGGAATGCAGCCAACCTTAAGGTCTTTTACTTTTAAGATGTAATTTGCTTGTGTTGTTTAGCTTGATGTAAAAAATAGCAATGCTTTTGTAATGAAAAATAGCACTCTTGTTGTTTGGTATTACATCTTTGTCCAATGACATCGCAAAGATACAAGGCAATTATGGATGCCAGGGGCAAGGAGACCGACCTGAATGGGACTGGACTGATTTCCTCTCGCCGAAGTGGAAGCAGACCGCACAAACAGTTGTGATATAATTGGCGTATGGAACAATGCGCATTAGGGCCGAGCTGGTTTTGCTCGCCCTGTTGAAATGTTGGCGTCATGACCAACCTAACTAACATTGGTGTTTTGTCTAATGTAAGGGCCGAGCTGATTTTGCTCAGCCCAGTCGGCATATTGGTGTGTTGTCCAATATGAAAAACGAAGCGGATTTTGCTCGGCAGAATTTCTCAGTGTTGGTGTTTTGTCCAACCAATAAGAGGCTGAGCTGACTTTGCTTGAAAAAAAAAAAAAACGAAATGTTGGCAGCTTACCCAACCCACAAGGCGAGCAGATTTTGCTCAGCCAAGTTAAAAATGTCAATTCATTTAAATCTTCAAGGAGCCGAGCTGCCAGATCTGTTTAAAAGCGTTCTGGGTGATTACAGCTTGGCGTATTGCGCGACTTAGCCGACCTGGCAGTTGTGTTTTATCAACGTTTGAACTAAGAAATTCGTGCATATACCAGCCGAACAGAAATAGACAATGAACGAGCAAAAAGCAAAAGTTTCATTGATAAGTGAAAATTCGGTACAAGAATGGGGGACATAGCCCGGTTACATTTCAAAAACAAAGAAAAAACAAGGCAAGGACACAAAGGGAAAATGATCAGTCGAGTTCAACATCAGCAGTCTGCTCGGCCAATTCCGCCGTCTGCTCGGCTATTTGAACAGTTTGCTCGGGCAGGTTCTCTCCGGCTTCATTGTCAGTGCCTTCCACCGTGACAACATCTCGATCAATAACTTCTTCGGCATCATGAGACGCAACAGGAGAAGATTGCTCGGTTTGCTGCTCGGCGGCGGCTTCTTCCTCGGCCTCTTTCCTTGCCTCCGCAATAAACCGGTTCTGAGTGGCCTGGGCGTACCCCTGCATGTAGACCGGGATATAGGCAGCAGGCGGATTGACGAACATGTCAGAGTCCTGACCAAGGCCAACTTTCTCTACGGCAGCTTTCCAGCCGCACTGGAAAAAGATGTCCTTGGTCGCTTGGACTTGACGCTCATAGGTTTTCTCCCCCTGCTTATATCCACGGTCCTCTGCCTCATCGACAGCTTTGTCCTTTTCTTCCTTATGGGCATCACGCAGCTTGTGCAGCTCGGCGAGATACCGAGCTTTCGTCGACTTCACGGCCCATTGTTTGTCCTCGTCAGCTCGGTCGACTTTTTGGAGCAGGGTATCTCGCTCCGCCACGACTGCTTCTTGCGCAGCCTTAAGTTTTGCTATCTCGCCTTTCTGGGCCTTATTCTCCGAGATGGCATCGCGCAGGCTCTGCCGCAGTTTGATCATCCGATCGTGGGCCAGGTAGTTCTTTTGCGCGGCCTGCAAACAAATAACAAATCGTTAGCATTCAGAAATCGAGCAAAAACCGAGCAAACAGTTGACGCAAAAATTGAAGAACTTACCAGCACTATGGATTTTGCCGCCGAGCAGAGGACCTTTAGGTCGGCGAGCTCATCATGTTTTTTCATATCGGCTGGAATGATTAGCCCCTTGGTCATGTTGAAACCAAGGGAATAATCCTTGTCAGCATAGACCGAGTCCTCCACAGAAACTGGTCGGCCCCGGTATTTGAACTCGGGCGCCCAGACCGGGGGGCTGGCTGGGCTCTTGCCCTTGGATTTGCCGGCCTGTTGTTACTCGGTCTAGTCGCCCAGCTCGGTGAAGGCAACCTCAATAGAATCTTCATCAACGAGGCTTTGTCCGGCTTGCTACTTCCTCGGCCTCTTCCTTGACCGGCGAGCCGGTTGTTCACTGGCAAGGGCAAGCACTGCCCCTTCTGTTTGCCCGGCTGGGGTGGAGGATGTTCCCCCGATTGCCTCAGGGGGTTGGGACTCCCCTTCCTCTCCAGTAATCATGGACTTGATCACCCTGATTTTCGCCATTTCTTGCTCGGCGGTAAGCGGAACGAGTCTGATCGGTGGCAAGTTTGGATCTGGTTCTGGGGATGGCGCACGTAGGAAGTCGGTAACCCGGCTCTTACGCGGCGCCGTGTAGTGGTAGGTCTGCTCGAAACCGAGAAGTTTCGATGCCTCTCTCTCCTCGGCAGGATGGCGTAGCAGGACTCTGATGGCCTCTAGGTTGGCCTGGTGGTAGTCTGCCGCTAAGTACTTATCTGCAAGAAGAAGACAAGTGTTAGACCGGTGCAAAATAATAATAATAAAATGCAGAAAGAAGATAGCGCGGTTAGCCGGGCTACTTACCAGCACTGCCAAAATCTTTCCTAATATACCATCCTGGTATGGGTGCCTCGGTGTCTTCATAGTGACCGGACACCCACAAGAAGTCGTCGTCGTTCGTCTCCTTGTCCGGGTTGCCTTCTATGAGTTTTGCTCGGCCCTTTTTAACTTTGAGGTACCAGCAAAGCCCACTTTTATTTCTACTTAGGCTATATTGGTGGAAAATTTCTGCAAGACCGAGATTTAAACCGAGCCTCCGGTTCAGCTCGGCGACGCCGTTTATTATTTTGTATGTGTTATTTGAAACTTGGGGCGGGCAAAGCCTTGTCTGCCTCAAAAATTCGCAGATCAAGGGCTGCACGGGGAAGCGAAGCCCTCCTTCAACAATGGAAACGACCGTGAAGGGGCACCGGTCTAAGTCTCCCCATGGTGTGTCTCCTTTCTTAGCGAGCTCTAAGACCACGTCATTCGGGACGTTGTACTCCCTACGGAACTCGGCCATCGCACCGGGCGTACTAACCATAAACCGGTACTTCAACATTTATGTTGATCTTATTTGGTTTTGTATCTCGGTCAAAAATGTTGGTGTGTTTGCTCGGACTTTGAGCTCCACCGATTATAATGCTGGACTGGCTTGGTCGGTCCTATTGGTTCTGCATTGTTGAAAAATAAGCCAAAGGATTAGCACGGCATAAATTGCACGGCTACTATGGAGACTAACTCTCCACTTTCGGCCCATCGAAGCTCCAAGTTATAGCTCGGTTCTTCCTATGTATGGACCTAATTGGTCCTTCAGCTCGGTCAAGGCTCAGGGGTAAGGATCTAATTTTAGTTCGGTTCGTTCCTATTTGCTGAAGTTCTCAGCTCGGTTGCAGCCTCTCTGAGGAGCCACAAACAATTTTTTGCTCGGTGGAATCGTCATTTATGGATCTAAATATCCTACTTAGCTCGGTCTCGCCCAGACTCAAGCTGTTCATCCTAAGTTCGAAGTTCATGCTGTGATGTTTGAAGGAGCAGGGCCCTGGAGGACGCCCCATCCTCCTTTCCGATTCCAGTTTCCCTAGGGTGTGCTTCTATTGATCTAATGGGAAGGGGTACCGTTGTGATACCAACACCCCAAAGCAAAAACACAAAAAACACGAAGAACAGTAGCAGAAAGGCATGAAGAACAGGTTTGAAGGGCACGAAAATGGAGACAGAAAGCAGTATGGGGTAGAGAGCTTACCAGAAGCGAATGTGGAATGAGATGGATCTCAAGAGCTTGAGTGTGGCATCAGAAACGGCAAGAATGAGCAAAGGCAGCGACGGCAGTGAAGAGAGTTGAAGAGTTAGGGTATAGGGTTTGTTTGGAAGAGAGAATGAATAGTGAAAGGGCAGAGTGACCCTTCACTGATGCATAAAAAGGGGGGAAACAACCCAAATGGCGCAGCCGTTTGAATTCTGCGCGTGTAGAACAGCTGGCTGCACGACCCAATGCGCGTGGAGCCACGTGGCACTGGAAACGCGGCTGTCAGTACGGCTGTACGACCCTTGATGAGACTGCGGAGGGAATAGCCGAACAAATGGGGCAGCTCGGCGACGGATATGTCCCCAATCGTGCTCGGCTTGGTGATGGCGCAACTCACCTGTTAGCTCGGTCGCAGAAGTAATCCCGATCACGATAGCTCGGATGGGATTAAGGGGCAATTGAGAGGGGAGATTTGCGCCGGATAGTACGGCCGAGCAAAGATAACGACAAACGCTACGGACTGCACAGCGCCGAGCTGACTACTCTGTTGAAAGGACCTAACGGCCTGACTCACACGGTCGGAGACGTTGACCGGACAAGCACGAACTGGATTAGCCGAGCTGTGACTTGCATGTATTGGGCGGAGCTCGGAGTGGCGGATGGTAACCGAGCTAAAGGGTGATCCGGGCTAGGCTGAGGCTGCAGCGAGGCCGGCATGCCTCTGACTGGCCAGCCAAGATGAATGTCCTCTTGTAGTCGAGATCGAAGATAGCGTGGGGTGAGGTCGGTTCGCCTCGCAGCCGGTTAGCTAGAGTTGACCGGTCAAGGTTACCTCGGCCATGGGAGTCTGATGTCAACTCCTCTGCCGAGGGACAGGTCGGCGACGCATAGCTCGGTTGTGTGCGCGTAATGGCAACCTTCCACGGGTGATAAGCCGGTCGTGGTACTTCGGTTAAGGGTGCCAACTGGGCCAATGGCGTGAGGCGGTTGTGTGCGCGTAATGGCAACCTTCCACGGGTGATAGGCCGGTCGTGGTACTCCGGTTAAGGGTGCCAACTGGGCCAATGGCGTGAGGGAGAGGACATCTGCTCCACGCGCGCCTCAATACCGTTGGAGAGTTCTGCATGTACTGGTTGGAGGACGAAACCTTTACACGCGTAAGGTGGTAAGAGGCGAGCACTGCCACCTGTCCGTGGAAGGACAACAGAGGTAGTACGCGCACAACCTTGAGGCTGCATGGCCAGCCTAGAAATATAGAGAAGGACGAACGTTAGAGGTAAGCGAATTCAATCCATCACAAACCCTCTCTGATAGTCTTCTTCTTCCTCAAGTGGTCTGACTTGATCGTCGGAGGGTCTATCCGGCACACCACCGCCGGGCAGCTCACCGTTTCTGTGTTGCAGAGATAGACGACGTCAAAAGAAGCTTGGAGCGCAAAGAGTACGGAAAACAGAGGATATTTCGCCCCCATACAATTACTGTAGAAATAAATTATAATTAGGGATTAGATAATAATATTCGAGTAATAAAATTTTGGCGTTACAGAAACTAGCCCAGGTATTGTTTTGTTAAGTTAAATTGCTCCCTTTCACCTATGAAGCGAGAACCAATGTTAGACTAGAGTATTGATTCGTTTTCAATACTAGTAGAGCGGGCCATTTGGGTACAAAGAACAAAATTAAATTGTGTTTGAATTATAAATTAAAATAAAAATTTAAAAATAAAAAAGAAAAATAAAAATGAAATGTGAATCAAATATAATTATATTTTACCAACATTTTTTTATTTTTTCCTTCTAAATTACTACTAAAATATATGATATAAGTACAACCTTAATTGTTTTAGGGGGAATTGCTGGGCAGTGGAGCAAACGGAACTTCCTTACAAAGCAGTGGGAACAGGTAAAATTGCCCCAGCAGTGGAGTGTGAAAAAAAAAATATTACAAAGTGATGAATTTTTTTTGTCTTTTTCTACCCCACCCTCATTGACACACCTGCACACACCGTACCTCACTCTTGCTCTCTCTCAAATGAATAAAATAAATAAATAAATTTTATACTTTTTACTTAAAATGTATATAACTTTTAATATGTAATTTGATTTTTGTAATATTAATATGGTTCAAAAGGTATTAATGATATCTTTAAAATTAGATTACAATTAATTAAAAAATCAAATAAATAAAAAATTACAATATATTTTTAAAAATAATATCGATAAAAATATATGAACGATACCGTTAAAATGGGACTAATATTAGACATGTTTAATAAGAAAATTAAATTAATAATTTAAAGCAAAAAATAATCATATTTTGTTTGGTTACAATAATGTCACTAAAATAATTTTTGAAAGTCATTTTTATACTCATCATTTTTTATAAGTCACAAAAAACAATTTTGAATTTTAGAATTATTTTTTAATATTTATTTTGTCAAATAAAATATTAATAAGTTTGAAAAAAAATATATTAAAAAAATAATACAACGTTCAAATAATTATACTAGAAAAGTTTAAATAATTAAAAATTATAGAGATTTGCATTCCCAAACACACTTCTGCACCCCTATAGTGATAATCTTAAATCTGTCCTTAATCCAATTTGTGTTTGTTGGAAAAATTGGTTTTATAAGGCTTATTTTGGACCAACTTTAAGCCCAAAATTGAGTGGGCCCCAAACGTCTTTTGGGATGGGTCCAAAGAGGTGACGTGTTCTTTGCCGCATGACAAGTCACACAGTGAAGACGGTTCGTCAAAACCATTTATGAGTGAATGAGAAGTTGATGTCGTTTTTGGGTTCATAGAATGGACAATTTAAAGAGTTAAATGTGGGTTGCCTTGAAATAGGTTGTCCCACATTGAAACCTTAAGAGAATTTGTGTATGTATATAAACTCTAGGTGGCAACACTTGGGTTGGACCCCAAAGGACACCCCAAATTTGTAGAAGGGAGAAGTTATGGACAAATGAAACCTTAGCCCAAACCACCGCATGCGCGGGCGTCCGACAGGCTGAGTCGTGCTAAGTGTGGGTCGTGGGTCGGGTCGATTCTTATATTAATTTTTTGACAAAACTCATTTTTACCTCCTTCAGTCCATTTATTGAAAGATTCAAATATGCCAGGCAAGTTTTTTTAACTGCTACAGTTTCAACAGATTAAACTACCCAGCAGTTATCTATTGAAACAGTGCTGTATCTGTTCAGTTTAAATTTTGCATCTGTTCATTCAAAAAATAGCACATATTCGGCAGATTAATTTGCCTATATATACCAGCCATTTCAACAGTCTTTGACATCCAAAAAACAGTCTAAAAATTACTTTTGTGCTGTTCAATTTTCTACTCTGTTGCATATATTCTTCCTATTAGTTTTTAGGAAAATTAAAGAGAGTATAGAACACAGGTTCTAGTTCGCCGAACAAATTATTTAGAGTGCTATTACAATTTGCGAAGATCATTGTATCCTTGGAGATAGACGCCACTTAACCGTAAACACCGTAGCGGGGCGAATCTGTCTTAAGGACAGAGTGTCACACACTCGACTTGATCTTTTTATTATTCTTCGGTTTGGTAAAATAATTTCAGTACGTTATTTATTTTATTTGTTTGATTTAGTTTTAATTTAATTTTTGTACACAGAATATTGTTCCAATAATCTTAAGATAAATTCGAATTATTCTGTTTATACAAAAAATTTTGTTTGTTTCCTTTCTTCTTTCTTCTTCTTACAGAAATTATTTTTTGTGATTTTACAAAAATAATATTCTGGTTGGAAAACAAATAGTAGTAATATACTGTTTGACAGATAGTAGTAATATACTGTCTATGTTCTTGGACAACTAGTAGTAATATACTGGTGTCATTAACAATTCAGAATATTTATTTGTGGAATTTTGTCAGAAATTAATTTGGGTTTTCAGAAATTATTTTCTGAGTGTTCATTAATTAAAATTCTATTTCAGTATTTTAATTATTGAAGTGTTACAGAAATTAAATTTTCTGTGTGGAATTAATTTGGTTAAATAAAATTTTATTTTATTTCCAAATTAATTGAAAAATAAAAGTTACATTTCTTGTTTCTTTTATTTTTACAGAATTTAATTATGTGAATTTGGATTAATTTTCTGTGTAGTATAAAATTCTAATTATAATTTTGTTTTATAATTTAGAACTCATGGCTACTGAAACAAATGCTCAAACGAGTACTGGTATGTTGGCTGCAATTGTGCCAACCCCCTCTCTTGTTATGATAGTACCAGTAAATCACGGTAAAAAGCTAGAAAAGTTCTCTGAAACTGATTTTAAAAGATGGCAGCAAAAAATATTGTTCTATCTTACAACTCTGAACCTGGCTCGTTTTTTCCGTGAGAATGCTCCTACTCTGAACGAGGATGAAACTGACTGGCAAGTGGTTGCTGCAATCGATACCTGGAAACATGCGATTTCCTTTGCCGAAACTACATCTTGAACGGACTTGACAACACATTATACAACGTCTACAGTCCTATCAAAACAACAAAGGAACTTTGGGAGTCTTTGGAGAAAATGTACAAAACGGAAGATGCTAGCTCAAAGAAATTCGTGGTTGGCAACTTCTTGGACTTTGTGATGATTGATTCTAAGACTGTGATCAGCCAAGTACAAGATCTCCAACTCATTCTACATTACATTCACGTAGAAGGCATGTTTCTCAGTGAATCCTTCCAAGTTGCAGCCTTAATTGAGAAGTTACCACAAGGTTGGAAGGAATTCAAGAACTACCTCAAATACAAGCGCAAAGAAATGTTTTTAGAAAAATTAATTGTGCGTTTGAAGATTGAGGAGGACAACCGCAATTCTGAAAAGCGGGCTGGTAAGCATCATATGGAGTCTAAGGCAAATATGGTGGAACATGCTCCAAAAGCAAAAAAATGGAAGTTTTCTGGAGAAAGTTCATCATAAGGCTCTAAAGGAGGGGAAATTAAAAATTACAAGTTTAATGGCAAGTGTTACATCTGTGACAAAGAGGGACATTGGGCCAAAGATTACCGTAGCAAAAGCAAAAGCAAAAGAAGAACAAGAAGCCTACTCAAGCCCATATAATCGAAGTGGACAATATTTCCAATGGTATAGATGACATTAATTTTTCTGTAGTTGTTTCCGAGGCAAATCTTGTCAGAAATCCTAAAGAATGGTAGGTGGACACTGGTGCTACTCGCCACATTCGTACTGACAAAAAGATGTTCATATCTTATTCTACAGTGGACAACGGTGAACAACCTTTTATGGACAACTCCTCAACTTCCAAAGTTGAAGGACAAGGGAAGATTGTTCTGAAGATGACATCTGGAAAGGAACTCACTCTCAATAATGTGCTGCATGTACCGAACATTCGCAAGAATCTTGTTTCCGGATCTTTGTTGAGTAAAAATGGGCTTAGGCTAGTGTTTGAGAGTGATAAATTTGTACTTACTAAGAATGAAATGTATGTAAGAAAATGTTACATGTCTGATGGCCTTTTCAAGATGAATGTAATGACCGTTATACCCTCAATTATTAATAAGAATACATATTCTTCTTACTTGCTTGAGTCTTCAAATTTATGGCATGGTAGACTAGGACATGTTAATTATGGATCTTTGCATAGATTAATTAATATGGAATGTTTACCTAAATTTGAAATTGATTCAAATCATAAATATGAAATTTGCCTCATACGAAATTTGCGTTGAGGCAAAATTATTCAAAACTCCTTTCCATTCAATTGAAAGAAGTTCAGAACCACTTGCATTAATTCATAGTGACATTTGTGATTTTAAATCAATTCAAACAAGAGGTGGGAAAAAGTATTTTATCACTTTTATAGATGACTATACTAGATATAGTTATGTTTATTTAATTCGAACAAAGGATGAACCTTTGGAAACTTTCATTTAATATAAGAATGAAGTTGAAAATCAACTTGGTAAGAAAATCAAGAAACTTAGAAGTGATAGAGGTGGTGAATATGAATCACCTTTTGGTGAATTTTGTAAAGAATATGGAATAATTCATCAAACCATCGCTTCTTACTCACCTTAGCAAAATGGAATTGCTGAAAGGAAAAATAGGATTTTAAAATATATGATGAATGCCATGTCAAACACCTTATGAAATGTGGCATGAGAGAGTACATCCTACAAATATTTAAAAGTGTGGGGGTGTTTGGCTAAAGTGGCTATTCCTAGTCCTAAAAAGACTAAGATAGGTCATAAAACAGTTGATTGCATTTTCATTGGTTATGCCAAGAATAGTAGTGCATATCGGTTTTTGATTTATAAATCAAAACATACCGGAATGCATCATTCTTTGAACATGTATTTTCAAATAAGACTGGATAAGAGACTAGCAGTGCTAATAAAAGATCTTTTGATACTATTACTAGTCATGATCAAGAACAAGATAAAAAACAAGAGATAGATCAAAATGAGGAAGAGGAACTTAGGCGTAGTAAATGTGCTAGAACCTCAAAATCTTTTGGTCCAGATTTTCTAGCATATTTGTTAGAAAATGAGCCTTTAACTTTTAAAGAGGCTATGTCCAGTCTTGAAGCTCCTTTATGGAAAGAAGCTGTCAATAGTGAAGTTGAATCCATCTTGCAAAATCACACTTGGGAATTGGTGAATTTGTCACTAGGTTGTAAACCTCTTAGATATAAGTGGATTTTCAAAAGGAAAATGAAAGCGGATTGATCAATTGACAAATACAAGGCAAGATTTGTGGTCAAAAGTTTTAGACAAAAAGAAGGCTTGATTACTTTGACACACAAGTTACTAAAATAACATCCATCAGAATGCTAATTGCCATTGCATCTCTATACAATCTAGAAATTCATCAAATGGATGTGAAAACCGCTTTCTTAAATGGTGAGTTAGATGAAGAAATTTATATGGAACAACCAGAAGGTTTTTCTGTTCCAGGAAAGGAAAAGAAAAGAAAGTATGTAAATTGATTAAATCATTATATGGTTTAAAACAAGCGCCAAAGCAATGACATGAGAAATTTGACAAGGCAATGACGTCAAATGGATTTAAAATTAATGAGTGTGACAAATGTGTTTACATTAAAAACACAGACAAATGTTATGTCATTGTATGTCTTTATGTGGATGATATGCTCATCATAGGTAGTAATAATGACATGATTAAAACTACCAAGAAAATGTTGAATAAACATTTTCACATGAAGGACATGGGCATTGCTGATGTAATTCTTAGTATGAAAATTACCAAAACATCAGAAGGATATGCTTTGTCACAATCTCATTACATTGAGAAAATACTTGACAAATTCAGCAAAGATGATGATCATCTTGGTAGAACACCTGTGGATGTTAATTTTTTTTTTTCTAAGAATGTACAGTAAAGTATTTCTCAATTAGAGTATGTCCAAATTATTAGAA
This sequence comes from Camellia granthamiana, assembly GCA_036172215.1. Lineage (NCBI taxonomy): Eukaryota > Viridiplantae > Streptophyta > Magnoliopsida > Ericales > Theaceae > Camellia > Camellia granthamiana. The sequence continues at coordinate 67,469,240 of CM069912.1, forward strand.
ACTTAATGTACTTGATGAACTGCACTTGCCCGGATATAGCTTATGCAGTAAGTAAATTAAGTAGAGATACGAGTAATTCAGGAGTAGAACACTGGAAAGCAATTATAAGGGTTATAAGATATCTCCGATTTACTCGTAACATTGGGCTGAATTATACTAGATATTCAACAGCACTTGAAGGTTACCGTGATACAAACTGGATATTGGATACTAAAGACTCAAAATCCACCAGTGGGGGTGTCCTTACTCTTGGTGGGACGACTATATCTTCGAAATCTTCCAAACAGACTTGCATTGCTAGGTTTACTATGGAATCAGAATTCACAATTTTAGACAAAGCTGGAGAAGAGGTAGAATGGCTTCGCCACTTCCTTGAAGATATTCCAATGTGGCAAAAACCGGTGCCTGCTATATGCATACATTGTGATAGTCAATCGGCAATTGGTAGAGCACAGAGTCATATGTAAAATGGTAAGTCTCGTCGACATAACACCGTGAGACAACTACTCTCTAATGGAATTATTTCCATTGAACATGTAAAGTCTAAAAACAACATAGCGGATCCACTAACCAAAGGGTGCTAGTTGAGAACTCATCGAGGGAAATAGGAATTAAGCCTATTAAATAAGAGTTACCACAACGGTAACCCAACCTAGTTGACTAGAGATCCCAAGATCTAGGTTTAAAGAAACAACCGAGTTGTGAATGACTCAGAAGAATCACTAGGGAGTCAAATTCCTACCTATTTCTATGATGAATTAGTGATCTCTGCAGCGTTTTAGATTAAGTAAAATTTTAATGATTCTTATATCTAGGTATACCTAGTGGAGTATGGCAAGATACTCTTCATAAGAATCATCTATATGAGTGTGAACTGGACCGGTTTTATGAGATTTGTGAAGGGCTACAATTCTCTAGAGTACTTATGAAAGACTAGGTTGTTTAGAGCCAAAATGAACACAATAGTGAGAACTAAACTGTGTCTGGAGATGTACTGTGTGAGTTCTATTGTCTTGGTTTACACAAACAGCTGAACAGTTCAAGACATCATGTTCACTGGTTAGCTAGTAAATCTGATAGTGTCTTACAAGGGAAGGTTCAAAGCCAAAAGCAATCTATCATTTGCAGAATATTTCCAATTTTTGTACTCTTTGTAATTAGATCATATTGTTGCATTTTCTCTCCGTCAAATTCCATTCATGTAGAGGATTGTTGGAAAAATTGGTTTTATAAGGCTTATTTTGGGCCAACTTTAAGCCAAAAATTGAGTGGGCCCCAAACGTCTTTCGAGGTGGGTCCGAAGAGGTGACGTGTTCCTTATTGCATGGCAAGTCACATAGTGAAGACGGTTCGTCAAAACCATTTATGAGTGAATGGGAAGTTGACGTCGTTTTTGGGTTCGTGGAATGGACAATTTAAAGAATTAAATGTGGGTTTTCTTGAAATGGGTCGTCCCACATTGAAATCTTAAGAGAGTTTGTATATATATATAAACTCTAGGTAGCAATACTTGGGTTGGGCCCCAAGGGGCACTCTAAGTTTGTAGAAGGGAGGAGTTATGGACAAATGAAATCTTAACTCAAACCACCACACGAGCGCCCATATCATCGCCGTCGTCCGTCCGACTGGCCAAGCCGAACCGTGCCGGACGCAGGTGTGGGTTGGGTCATTCTTATATTAATTTTTTGGACAAAATTCATTTGAATTTTTTCCAAAAATTATTGTGGGAAATTAATTCAAAATTTGAATTTAAATTTTCTGTCCATTTTTACCTTCTCCAATCCATTTATTCCTAACAAATTAAACTGTCCATGCAGGCTTCAAATTTGTTTGAACCCGGACAGATTCAAATATGCCAGACAGGTTTTTTAAACTGCTGCAGTTTCAATAGACTTAACTGCCCAACAGTTATCTGTTGAAATAGTGTTGTATCTGTTCAGTTTAAATTTTGCATCTGTTCATTCAAAAAATAGCACCTATTCAGCAGATTAATTTGCCTATATATACCAGCCATTTCAGCAGTCTTTGACATCCAAAAAACAGTCTAAAAATTACTTTTGTGCTGTCCAATTTTCTGCTCTATTGCATATATCCTTTATATTAGTTTTTAGGAGAATTAAAGAGAGTATATAACATAGGTTTTAGTTCGCTGAACAAATTGTTTGGAGTGCTATTACAATTTGTGAAGATCATTGTATCTTGGGAGATAGACGCCATGTAGCGGGGCAAATCTGTCTTAAGGACAGAGTGTCACACACTCGACTTGATCTTTTTATTATCACTACTACAAAACAGATAAATATCACACTTTTTTTGTGTGATGTATGTTATTTAATCATACCTTTTAAGTTTTATTAAAGTGTGATCTTTGGGAGTATGATTAAAAGGAGTCATTTTTAATCATACCTTTTAAGTGTGATTAATAATATTTAGATCACACCTTTTGAGTGTGATTAATAACATTTAGATCAAACCTTTTAGTCGCCAAAAGCTCATTCGTGAAAAAAAAAATTACACTCACTAGCTTTTTATTTGCTCTTGTGGAGATTCGAACCATCAACCCTCTCACACCATAAACCTTATACAACACACTATTTCCACTACACCTCTATAACACCATATAATTATATATGCAACATATATTATTTATATAATATATAGATCCGTATTAATATAAAAGTATATATATATAAAGATAATTATTTTTTATTGAACATAATTTATCTAAAAATAAATTATTTACTAGAAAAAAAAAAGAGTCCACTTTTGGCGACTAAACATAATTTTAGTCGCCAATTCTATACTTTTGGCTACTAATTATTTTTTAGTCGTTAAAAAATTTAATTCCCAGGCTAAAATTACCACTTTTGGCGACTGAACTTCTTTTTAGTCGCCAAAAAGCCTCACTTTTGGCTGCTAAACATCTTTTTAGTTGCCCAATGCCTCAATTTTGGCTACTAAATTTTTTTTAGTCGCCAAAAAATCTCACTTTTGGCTACTAAAATTTTTTTAGTCGGTAAAAGGCTCACTTGTGGCTACTAATTTTTTTTTAGTCGCCAAAAAGCCTTTCTTTTGGCTACTAAAATTTTTTTAGTCGGTAAAAGCCATATATGGGCAACCAAACAGATTTTCAGTCGCCAAAACCTATACTTTTGGCTACTAAATTTTTTTAGTCGCCAAAAATCTTTACTTTGGGCTATTAATACTTTTTTAGTCGCCAAAACCTATACTTTCAGTGACCAAATGTGCCTTTTTAGTCTCCAAAGACGTTTTTTCTTGTAGTGGAGTGTGATTAAATATATATATATATATATAATTACACTTATTTAAAAAGTGTGATTAAAAAGTAGTAATGTGTATGTAATCACACTTTAATTAGAAGGTGTGATTAAAAAATATATAAATAATCACACTTTAATTAGAATGTGTGATTAAAAAATATATATATAATCACACTTATTTAAAAAGTGTGATTAAAAAGTAGTAGTGTATATATAATCACACTTTAATTAGAAGGTGTGATTTAAAAATATATAAATAATCACACTTTAATTAGAATGTGTTTAAAAAATATATATCTAATCACACTTATTTAAAAAGTGTGATTAAAAAGTAGTAGTGTATATATAATCACACTTTAATTAGAATGTGTGATTAAAAAAATATATATATAATCACACTTAATTGAAAAGTAACATAAAAAATGAATATTATCACACTCAATCAAATTAAGTGTGATTAAAATATTAATCTAATTTTTTTTATCACACTTTCTATAAAAGTGAGATATTTTTTTTGTTAAAGTGTGATCTTTAACTATTTTTGTAGTAGTGTATTCTTCGGTACGGTAAAATAATTTTGGTACGTTATTTATTTTATTTGTTTGATTTAGTTTTAATTTATTTTTTATACACAAAAGATTGTTCCGACAGTGTTAGGATGCAAGTCCAATCTATATTAGGATGCATGTTCAATTGGTTCAATATGTGGTTGGGTGCAAGTCCAAGATAACAATAAAAATAAAAATATTCAAACATATAAATATTAAAAAAATTATTTTTGTTCAAAAAGAAGATAAAATCATATGAAAATAAAAATGATTTTTTTCACAAAACTATTTTTAATTTTCCCTTTTGAAAAATCACAAACAGACATGCATCTTAGTTCCTTCTTTATCTATCTGGACACGTTTGTTTGGCAGATTAGGTTGGATGAGATTATTAGTGAGAGAATTGTTAGTGAAGAGATTGTTAATGTGTGGATTGTTAGTGAGGGGATTAAGTAAAAGTATGCTTATTTTGATGATAGTATGGGAGATGATTAACGATGGGATTGTTAAATTATTTTTATATAAAATAAATAAATTAATTAATTATTTGTACATAAAAAAAAAGTAAAAGAAATAGGTGCACTTGGTAAAAAAAAATTGAAATTAAAAAAATAAATTTTTTATATAAAATAGACTCAATCTTCCTCACTATTTTCCTAATCCCACCTAGAATTCACTAATCCCCCTATAGAGGGAGATTACTAAGCCCCCTTCACTACTAATCTTATGACATTTTGTTACATCCAAACAAGGGTTTGGTGGATCCCACTGATTGGTAATCTAATCCATCCTCTCAAACCCCCAATCAAACATGGCCTCTATGTTATCTTCTCGGAGTTCAGATCCTCTCTAGCTAAACCCTCCAGCCATTTCTCCTGTCAAGGGCCAGAATTTGGCCACGTCACAAGGCCCAAAAGCTACGGTTCAGATCAAGTTTGGTTTAAAAAAAAAAAATTTTGATTTTTTTTTTCCATTCAACATAGCAACAAAGCTTCATTCTCATTCGCTTTTTCCTTCCCTTTTCAGCTTTGGTGAACGACGACACTATCTTGTGACACCAACGGCGGCGAATCTAAGTCGGCGGTGAACATCGGTGGTCTCTCCCTCTTTCCCAAATAATCTGTCATTTTCAAAGTTGCTCCCATTTAATCTGATTTTTCCCGCGAACCAGAGTTGCTCCCATTTCATATGTATACATATATATAGTCTAATCTATAATGTGGTTCTGCAAGATCATTTTCTGAAACTAGCACAGTTGTTATTTGTTGGTTCTTATTAATTGGTTCCAAATAAATAATCACATAGTCATAAAAAAAAGAGAGATTAGTTTCACCATTATTCAAATCTCATATCAATTAATTCTAACTATTGCAAACAATAAACTTTACTATTGCTGTGAAGCTTCACTACAAAAACATAATAGCAAAAATATAGCTTTGAAAAAATGAAAACAGTAAAAATTGGAGGAATTATGGAAGATTGGAGGAACTATGAGTAATCTTCCAACATTTCAGTAAACAGCAAAAATATAGCCTGTAAGTTTGATGAAGTGCAAATCAGGGCTCTGGTTCGCGGGCTCGCTGGAGGTCTAGTTCGCGGCTGAAATCTTCAGAGTAAGACAGAGGGAGAGACCGACGGATAAAGTTGATGTTCGCCGCCAATCGTCATTCACCAGAGTTTCAAAGAGTGAGGGAGAAAGTGAATGGGAGGGAAGCTGAATGCGAGGGAAAGCTCTGTGTTGAATGAAAAAAAAAAATTCAAATTTTATATTTTTTTTTAAAAACCAAACTTGATTTGAGCCGTAGCTTTTGGGATTGGTGACGTGGCCAAATCCTGGCCCTTGACAGGAGGTATGGCTGGAGAGGATCTAGGACTCATCTTCCTGGGCTGTCTCCGTCGAGTCAAGATCCTCACCTTTAATTTCTCATTGACTCCCTACTTGTTAGGCTATTGGGCCCACTTTTGGGTCTAATTTCAATAATTCGAACCGTTCACATTTTAAGATTTGTTGAGTATATTATACCTGTAAAAAATCAAATTAATTGGATATTAGAAACTACATGTTCGGATCATTGAATTAAAAATTATTTTTTAAAAAAATTTAATAAATAGTTTTCTGAACACATGCTTTTTGGTATCCGATCAATTTGATTTTTTATGGGTATGATATACTCAATAAATTTTAAAATGTGAATAATTCGAATTATTGAAATTGGGCCAAAAAATGAGCCTAATGACCTAATAAATAGGGAGTGAGAGAGAAGTTAAAGAGAGGATCTGATTCCGTCTCCATCTCTATCTCCACCTGGGTGTGCAACGGATCCAACAACCTGCATCACCCGTCCCGCTCCGACCCGCCTCGAGGCACAATGAATGGATGCGTGACACCTATAGGCGGGTGTGGGCCCAGAAATACCATTTCTGCAGGTGCGGGTGCGGGTCTCACTAACCGGCCAATTCTATTGATTCACCCGACCCGCCCGCCCACACTAATTTTCCCCCCTTTTCCCGCCAGTCTTGCCCCTCTATTTTGCATTTGAGGTTTGTTTGTAGCCGACGACGGTGTCTGCCTCTCTCTCAACTCTCTCTCTCTCTCATACTTGAACGGAGGCGACGAGAAGCGATCGGCGTCGGCGACAGTGGTGGCTATCGACGATCGGCGATCGGCGACAGTGGCGGCGAGCAGCGATCAAAGCATCGATTTGAAGGTAATCTTCTCTTCTCTTCTCTTCTCTTTTTGTCTTTGATCGACGATCGGCGACTGTGTTCTGTGTTTTTATTTATTTTTTATTTTTTCAGTAATTAGGGCTTCGGCTTCTTCTCTTCTCTTGTCTCTTCTTGTCTTCTCTTCTTGTCTTTGTACAGATCTTATTTTTTCAGGGCTTCGACTTTGTTCTGTTAATTAATTAGGGCTTTGACTGTGTTAAATTAATCATGTTTCTGAGTATTTGATCAATGACAGCCCAAATTGATGACATAGACTCCATGGTTAAGGTTGCCATGGAGTATTTGACTGTGTTAAATTAATCAGATTAATCTAATATTTTTTCTGAGTATTTGACTGAGTATTTGATCATGTTTCTGTTGATTAATTAGGGCATTGAAATTCTGTTCTTCTCTTATTTTATTTTTTGTTTTTTGTTTTGTTCCAGTTCGAAAACCTCTCATTTAGAGTCTAATCTGTTATTTTTTTTGTTCTTGGTTTTGTTCCAGTTCTAAAACTAGAGAGGTGGTGAGATTGACAGTGAGGGTTCTATACACACAGAGAGAGGAAGCTTACAGAGAGAAAAACACAGAGGTTTGGTTTCTTTTTCTTGTTATCTGCAACGGATTTTGTAAGGGACTTCATAGAAAAAATATTAGATTAATCTGTTATTTCTCTTCTCCTGTTCTCTGGTATGTCTCTCCACACTCTGGTATGTCTCACGTTCTGATTTAATAGTATTACAGTTGAACTGATTTGATTTAGGAACTGCTGGTATGATTTAATAGTATCACACTCTGGTATGATTTAGGAATTGCTTCGGAAATGAACTGATTTGAGCAATTTGTGTTTATAAATTGATTTAGGAACTGAAAATAAAAAGATTCATGACAGTTGAGAGAGGGGGGCATTTGAGATATTCAAAATGAAAATAATATATTAGTTTTTGGAAACAACCTCTTAGATGTGAATATGAGGTGAATTATGCCCACTGGAATGGAACCAATTATGCCCACTGTAAATAAATATTGGTTGTTTTGAAGAAGTGCACTATTATGTTACATACATAGATGTGAAAATTGTCCAGGTTTTGGATGACTGTAAATTTGTAAGTGCACTGTTATGTTAATTGCCCAGGTTATGTTAATTTGTAAGTGCACTGTTATTTTTTGAAAGTGCATTGTTATGAATTGCCCAGGTTTTGAGGAAGTGCACTGTTATTATTTTGATTGTTTTTTTTGTATAATTTTCAACCGCTAAACCGATTCGTATCCATCCGCCAATCCGCATTCGCTGGATTGGCGGACGGATACGGATTGATTTTCTTCAATCCGCCAATCTGGCGGACGGATGGTGGATTGGCGGACGGATGGTGGATTAGAGGTTCTATGGCCGCAACTGATCCGTGCCCACCCCTACCACCTGATCATCCCTGACTCTTGCATAGATCCCTCCATCTCTCTCATTGCCTCTCTCTTCCCTCTTTTTTATCTCTCTCGAAAACCTAAACCCTTTGGATCTCTCTCTATCTTCGATCCATCTGAGAAACCCCAACCCTTGAAATCAACTCCTTCAAATCGCCTTTTTGATGGACAAGATGAAGATGAAGCACAAACAAACCCTAAGACGAAGCAGATGAACAAGACGAAGCTTGAGATCGTCTTAAATCCATCACGCATCTTGAAATCCAAGTATCTATTTTTCTGAAAATCCTCTTTCTGATTATGGTTAATTGCTTAAAATTTGCTTCAAATTGCTTGAGATTAGTTGAGATTGCTTGAAATCTGTTTGGAATTGCTTGATTATTGTTGTTGTTTTTATTTTTAGTTTGTTTTTGTTTTTGGTGAATTTTGTTAAAAAATATGTTAGTTTCTGTTTGGGGGAGTTTTTGCTAGGAAAGGATGAAGAAGGGGAGGGAGGGAAGGAAGGAAAGTGTTGGGGATGATGATCCGGCAGATTTGGCATTGCCAAAGCTTGTGCTAAATTTCGCACAAGCTTTGGCATTGCCATAATTTGGCAGCCAATATAGCATGCCACTGGAGACTGGTTTTTGTCATCTATTGTCAAAATTTGGCAATGGCAGCTCCTTTGGCAGCCCTTTTGGCAGTCCACTGTGGATGGTCTTATTGTTCACACACTCTTGAACAAAATCAGGCCGATAATGGGTGATGGGATTCATTGCATTTAGGGATTGTGCTGAAATATATATGTCATATCTTAACAATGAGAAATGTTAGAGCTGAACTAGCATAGCTTCGGGATTGTTCCACAGTGAACACTACAGGGTTTTTTTGTGTGGTAATTTTAAGATTCATAAACCAAGAAAAAGGAGAAACAAAGCAAATAGCGACAGGTCCCTATGAGCAAAGTCAGAACCCTTATAAAAGTGGAGAGTACAAAACACAAGAATTGCTAAAATAAACAGAGTAGCAAGAACCCAAGCCAAATAAAATGGAGATCAAAATGAACACACTAAAATCTAGTAAAACCATAAATGGTCTTCAAGATTTTCAAAGGAAGATTCCATGCTTGGAAAATATCCCAATTGGGTTGCTAATCAACCACCCCATTCCAAGAACAAACTCTATCCCTCAGATCCTTCTCCATAGCTATGAACGCCTTCAGGTTGCAAAATACAGTCTGATTACTATTATTTTTTATGAGAAGCAACAAAAGGATACTTTATTGAACATACAGTCTGATTATGATACTTAATGCAGTCCAATTTAACTTTCTAGTATCCCCAAATAGTTTGTAACTTGAGGTCATTGCTGAACCTATAATCCCAACCCCAAACCATTGTTAGCAAAAGAAGCCTGCACTGTTATACTTGGGGAAAGAATTCTAAACTGTTTTAACCCTCCAAAGCCATAAGCAATGGGACTGGAGAGTTGAGCAAGATCTAATGGCTCTGTCTATCTCTCTCTCATATTTGAACTTCTTCATCCATTTATAGCTGACCAAGAAAAATTTGCAAGCTTTGTAGTCAAGTCTTTTTATGAGGTTGTTGGGCAGTAGTGGTGGGACTTTATTGTGGAGAGGTGTTTGAGGTGTGAAATACCTACTAATATTTATTTTTTTACTTGGAACGACAACTCATGGTAAGATTCTCACTATTAATAATTTGAGGAAGATGAGACAAATCTAACGTTTTTTTTTGTGTATGTGTAAGAAGGATGGATAATTGGTTAGTCAACTCCTTATTCATTGTGAGGTGGCTAATGCTTTGTGGTCCTTGGTTCTTGGTTTGGTTGGAGTTGGTCTTCCCAAAGGAAGTGGTGGGTCTCCTTTAATGTTGGTGAGAAGCTATAAAACACCGACACTTCAAAACAAGTGTTGTATCCGTGTCGGACATGCAGACACTTTGGGGACATGTATGGGACACACCATATGGTGTGTCCCCTTATTTAATTAATTTAAAAGTATTTTTAAAAAATAGAATTAGATTTAATTTTTGCTAATATTAATTGTTTGTAGATGTAATATTAACCTAGATAACAAATAAAAATATATGAAAATATATTTTATTGCCGTGTCCCCGCCGTGCCTGTGTCCCCATTTTTTTGAAATCATTGTGTCCCACGTCTGCATCTGCATCCGCATCCGTGTCTGTGTCTGCATCCGTATTTGTATCCGTGTTTCTTAGGTGAGAAGCTAGTGTGGACAAACGGAAGGAAAATGTGTAAAACTTGGTGTTGCTGGCTATTATGTGGATCATTTGGAGAGTAGAATAATAGGATCTTCAAAGAGATGAGGTGCCACTCTTTAAGATTTGGAGTTCATTTTTGTCTATTTTGTACAATTGGTTCTTGGGTAGATTATACCAATCTTTTTAGCCAAATTTTGAATTTTGTAGTCCCTTTTTAGTAGCTTGGGAAGTATACTTCGGTGGTTTTGTTTTATAATTTTTCAAGTTATGAGACCTTTTCTTTTGTATGTGGGTGGCACCTCCTTGGTGCCTTTTTGGTTAATGATATTTGTACTTACCAAAAAATGTATTTGTAATGCAAAAATGAAGAAATAGTTATTATTTTCAAGAATACAAATATAACTATATATTTATTTGTTGTCGTCTCCTTGCCACGTTTTGTATTGATTTGTTTGAAAATTTCATGATTGGTGTGTCTATATTGTGTACCTATCGATGCATCTTTGGTATTATCAACTAGAAATAAAATATAATTGGAATCCAGCAGCGTGTATGTCAAAGGAAAATAAAAAGAATAAGAGCTGTGTTTTTAATTGCATCTATGTCGGTTCAACCCACCCCAACCTTGTTAAACCTGGTTGGCTTAGGCGGGGTGGGGCAGGGGTAGGGATGGGTTGGGATGCTTTGTGTGTAATTGGGGGATCGGGGTTGGGTTAGGCCAAACCAATATGGATGCTGCCGCGTTGCAGCCCTCTTAGAAAATTGCTTCTAAGTTTTGTCCATGTTTTTTCTAATTATGAGGCTAAACATCAAGAGTTGCAAGGCGAATTCTTATACAATAGACTTATTTTAGAGCAAGAGACCAAGGAACAATATATTAAGGACTCAATGTATGGAACACGATTAATTTAATTCTAGTTCCAAAATTAGATTAACAAGTTTCCAAGTTCCAACTATGTAATAGATAAAACCTATCCTGGGATGTACCACATTTTATCGTGTGGCACATTACTTTCTTGGTAACTTGTGTACTCTAAAAGCATATTTGTCAAATCGGGATTTGAATTGTGAATTAAAATAACCTTGTACCGAATCGGTAATTGAATCGAATCGTGAGTCGCAAAGATTCGGTCACTTTTTCTAAATTACTTAGAAAAAAATATCCACACTTAGATGTTCAATATATTTGATAAATATGAAATATTTAAACTTAAATTAATGAAAATGTTGTTTTGGATAATGATGATGTGGTCTAATAGGTAAGAAGTTAACATGGGTTCACATGTAAGATTAGCATATTGCCTTTTCTATTTTTTAGATATTTTTTTATCAATCATTCTTAATGAAGACATAAGGAATTAATAAAGATAAACTATCAATTTTCAAGGAACAATAACTTAACATTGTGTGTGTGAGAGTTGAATTTGAAGCAAATTTATCGATCTATCAACTTTTTTATTTTTTGTTGTTAGTAGTTTTGGTAAGGAGAGATGGGAGAAAGGAAGGTGTTGAACAAGTACTACCCGCCGGACTTCGATCCGGCGAAGATTCCGTGGCAGAGGCAGCCGAAGAACCAGCAGATGAAGGTGCGGATGATGCTTCCCATGAGCATTCGCTGCGGCACCTGTGGCAATTACATCTACAAAGGTACCAAGTTCAACTCCCGCAAGGAAGACGTCATCGGCGAGGTACATAAATATGTGTGTGTGTATATTTATTCGTAATTGTTAATTGTTAATCTCTTTCATAGTCCTTGATTACACTATCTGAGAATTTTTTTTAATTTTTTTTTATAATTCTCTAAATTGGAGACTCTACATATTGTTTATTGTGTATTTGTATCGTTATCTATTTGTGCTTTTTTGATATATCTGTTTGATTGGGCGGATTATTGCCTAGGATTGGGATTAGGGGCGGAACCAGAAATGTTGTTTTGGGGGGTGGGGAAGTTGTGTATAAAAAGATTTGACTTAGTTTTGGTACATGACTAATTAAAAATAATTTTTTATACAAACATTGTGAAAACAGAATTTCATAAGGATGAAATTAAATAAATCTAACGAGTCATTTTTTTCATTTTATAATTTAAAATAGTTAAAAATCATCTCATTATATATTATAAAATACTGATAAAATAAAAAATTAGTGAGTGATTTTATAAAATAGGTATCATCTCATTATATATTTTATAAATACTCTCATTATATATTATAAATAATCATGAAATATAGGGGTAGTATTTGAATTTTCCAAAACTTGGGAGGGACCGTGGCCACTGCCTGTCCCTATACAGTTCCATCCTTGATTGGGATTATTAATTCATAAGACTCACATTATATTCTTTGGTTGCAAATTTTATTCGGATTAGATTTCAATGACCATTTTATTCAAAAAACATTGATGGATTTTTTAATCCCACAACTAATAATGCAAAACATATATATAATTAGGATTATATTTTTCCATACCTATTGCTAAATAAACGTGAACAAGAGGGAATTATTTATCTCACTAATCGAGCCGGATAACCAATCCTACGCTAATCTCATGGATTATTAATCCCTCTCACTATTAGTCCTGCTAAATTTATGTTTTTGTTTTAGAATGATTGATTGCTAGGAATTTTGGGTGTACTAGTAGAACTCGAATATTGTTGGCATGTAATTGAGGCAATAGTTTTTTGTGAGGAAAAGTGTACTTTTTGGATGTTATTCACAGCTCGGGCTTTATCCATGGGACTTGTAGAGAACCGAAAGATTTGTGTACATCAGCTTTTACCGATGGTATGTGTTTAATCACCTAGACACATTGATCAGACTACACCCTTGATCAGACTACACCCTTGTGGTATGAGCACATAGTGAATAATAAAACAAAATAGCTATTAGTTCATGCATGTTTTAGGGCCTGGTTCCATGCTGGTGATTGTGCATATCAAGCGTTCTAGTCATAGGTTCCTCATATGTAATGTATAGTGGGATATGATGTGTTTTATGATCTTTCTAATTTTTAAGTTAAATTATGATGTTTACAAAACTTGTTTTTATGGGACATGTTACTTGTTTTAACATTTGGTTGATTGTTAACCTTTTGGGACGGTATCTCTTCGTACTGTGATGATTATTTTTCTTTGTTTTTTTAAATGCATGTTTTTGACATCGAAAATCAATCTGCTTATTACTGATAAGGAAAACCATTTTAATTAGTTTAGTCACTTAGAATTTTTTTTTTATTAATTTGATGTTAGATAAGGACTAATTATCTAGGCCTTAAACTATTTTGTAGGTTTTTATCCAAAGAGAATGTTGTGCATAACTACCTCGATTTCTAACTGATCAAAATGTCTACATAACTTCTTGTGTTTTTGAACCTGTTTTACATATGAACTAGAAAGTCATTATTTTTGTTCTAGAAAGGGGGGGGGGGAAAAAAAAAATTTGAATTTTTTTGCACAAAAATTCCTGTTTCGTCTTTATCAGAAATTATTCTTCCCCTGTTTCTGTGGGTCACCTATTACCTAACTAGTGACGAATGGTAGATGTCTCCAATTGAGGTTAGAGGAGGATTAACACAAGTTGTGACACAAGTTGTGTAAGAAGGCAACTATTGATCATAAATCAAGAGACACTTTCTAAGAAGAGCAACCATATTTTTATGTGGATTCAATGTACCCCCAGTACTGTCACTACAAATCTACTACTGTTCTAGATGCCAGATTTTTACCATCTACCTTATCTTTCTACTTTCACATAGGGATTAACCTGATGAAGTGATGTCCTGACTGAACATATTCTATGTAAAAGCATGAGGTGACATTGGATGAAATATCAACATTATGCTGTTTGAAAGATGGATAACAAGGTGACATTGGATGAAATATCAACATTATGCTGTTTGAAAGATGGATACCCTTGTTATGGTTATAATATTGTTGTCTTCACTTATTTATCCTTATTTCTGCGATTGGTAAAATACATCCTTTTCTGACTTCGATTATGAGATATGTATTACTATTGTTCAGTGAACTGACTGAAATGTTAAAACTATTTGCAGACATACTTGGGGATCCAAATATTCAGGTTTTATTTCAAATGCACTAAGTGCTCTGCTGAGTTAACAATAAAGACCGACCCGCAAAATTCAGACTATGTTGTTGAGTCGGGTGCATCACGGAATTTCGAACCTTGGCGTGCAGAGGATGAGGTATTAAGTTAGCATGCCATATACAGCTTTCTATTTCATCTTTAGATCTCCTTATTTTGTTGCAATCATGATTTTGATTTTGGCTTCTTATATAATTTGTACATTGCTCTCTTTGTCAGGAAGCAGATAAGGAAAAACGAAAAAGGGAAACTGAAGAGATGGGAGATGCAATGAAATCCTTGGAGAATAGAACCTTGCATTCAAAAAGAGAGATGGACAGCCTTGCTGCCCTGGATGAAGTGAAGTCCATGAGGGTACTTGCTTAGTCAAATAACTAATACGTAGTGAACATAATAAACATATATTAAGAGGGTATGTTGATAATCAATATATAAAAAATCTGGGGGTTCAGGGAGGGGACGCTCTATTTCCGACCTTGACCAGATTAGTTTTGTTAATCCCCAACCCCGATTAACCCCAACTCATACCCAATAGAGTCAGGTAGGGCTGAGGATGGAATTCTAGATGTATTGAGAATAACTTAATGATTCAGCTACTGAATTCATGGCCTTATTAACTTCATTGGTTGGTAAACTTATTTTGGGTTAAAATGTCAATTTGCCTGACATATGGGATCATTAGCCAAGTGTGTGAAAGTTTGTTGTTTTATTCATTTTACTCAGATGTGAACTTGAATTTATATTTTAAGCATACTAAAACAAGTCTTCTTTCTGTTTTTTCAGTCAAGACAAGCAACTATCAGTGTAGATGCAATGCTGGAGGTCTTGCAGCGCTCTCAGCTGAGGAAAAGGTAAGGTCATTTGTGCTAGTTCATTATTTCAACCTTTTGGGTGTAAATGCATTTTGTGTAGGCCTTGAACAATGAAGCCCAATTGCCATTTTGGTCACTTTTGTGATGTACTAGATTTATGTGAATGGCAGCAGGAGTATCTAATGTGGGATTGAATTTATGTTTAGCTGGCAATACTATTTTATACCTGCAGAACTGCCTGAAGTAAGCATGTAGTTTGACCCTTTTTTTGGATGGGCTGCATTCAAGTAATCTTGTACTCACTTTTGAACATAATAGGTTTTGATTCAGGTTGCCTTCTTAACTCATTGAACTGAAAATTAACACAAGTAATAAGTTCTAGATATATATATTTGAACATAATAGGTTTTGATTCAGGTTGCCTTCTTAACTCATTGAACTGAAAATTAACACAAGTAATAAGTTCTAGATATATATATATATTGAAGTCTTTGAATGTCTCTTTTTCTTCTTTTGAGATAAGTTAGTTAAATGGTTGGTTTGGCAGGCCTACCTAAAATCTGTTCAGTGTCAAGGCTAGGCACTGCCTGTATTGATCTGACGAGAATTTGATGGGGCTCGAATTCAAAAGCAAACTATAATTTTGCTCGAATTTGAGCTTCAGTATTTCTATACTTTGAACTGTTGGACCAAACCAATTGACGTCATAACAAATCATCCAGAGGTATAGCTATTTGACCACATCATAGCTGCAGTGTGAATTTGTCAAGGCAGCATAGGAACTCAAAACATGTGAATTTGGATACTATTTTATCACCATCAGTTCTTACTAAGTCATGGGATTTTTTTTGTCAACAGAAAAAGAAGTTGGAAGAAGAGGATGAAACACTCATAAAGTCATTATTTGGAGTGAGTATATCATTGTCAAACTACTGCTACTTTGCTATATTGCTGCCTCTGTTTTCTGGTAGTTTGTACTCTGTGAGATTTACTTGGTGTCAAAATTCTTTCTCAGGCACCAAGAGAGGTTGTTCGCAGGATCGATGATGATATTCTTGATGATGATGAAGATTTATCTCAGATTTCAACTGACAATGCCAAAACATCAAACAATAACTCAAAAGTATGATCCTTTGCTAATAATTTGGTTGTATGATCAATATGTATCTAATGAATGGTTTGAAAAATGACGAAAGGATAAAAAAGGATGAAGATTTTAAGTGATATAAATTGATGAATAAGGAGGTTAAAAGGATAATTAGGGATGCTAAGCTAAAAGCCTACATTCTAGATTAGATAATAAAGATGGAGAAAATAATATTTATAAATTTCCTAAATTGAGAGAAATGAAATGAGACACTTAATCAAGTTAAGTATATAAAAATGAGGATTTGAAGGTGTTAGTCAAGGATGAGGAGGTTAAGGAAAGGTGAAAAAATTATTTTTAGAAACTTTTAAATAAAAATCATTTAGAACATCTAAGAGTAGAGGAATATGATAGCTTTGATGGGACTAGAGAATATAGGTTTTATTGTTGACTAAGAGAGTTTGAGGTGTAACTTTTCTTCTTTTTTTTTTGGATCAGCAACAGACAAGATAAATTTTATTAAGGCACAAGGTCAAGAGGATGAGGCATCCTCAACAGGAAAAAGAAAAAACACATCCAAAAAACAAACAAAAACAAAAAGCCATCAACTACAAATTATTCAAAGCAAACCGACACCCAATCTGAAGCAATCAAAAACAAAGAGATCCCACGGAACACAGGACTCGCCAAAGCCCAAAAAGATGCCAAGTATCTCACTCTATCCCATAAATAATCTATATCCCTATTCCCTCCTTCGAAAATACGCCCATTCCTCGCCAACCAAATGACCCAGGAGATTGCAAAAACTACACTACTCCAAAGAACTTTAGCCCTCTTTGACCTTCCAAAAACTTGAAAATCAAATAATAATATTTGAGCGACTCCTTTAGGGGCCACCCACTGTACATTGCCCAAACCAAATGCCCTATTCCACAAAAGTCTTGCCACCGAACAATGCAAAAACAGAGAGTTTGAGGTGTAACTTGCACCGAAGAAGATGAAATTAGGTAAGCATTAGGTTCAAACTGTATCCTTATTGAGGCTTGAAAGTGCTTAGGTAAGGAGGGGTGTCTTGGTTAACAAAGTTCATTAATAAGATTCTATTGACTAGGAAAATACATGATGAGTGGAGAAAAATGAGGTATCCAAAATTGTAACAATTATAGAGACATTCAGTTCATGATTCATACGATGAAATTGTGGGAGAGAGTGATTGAGCATCGCTTAAGGGTTACAATGACAATGTCCTTTAATCAATTTGAGTTTCTCTGGTAGATCAACTAAAGAAGTGATATATTGACTAGGAAGAATAATAGAAAAGTACATTGAGAAGATGAGGGATCTACATATGGTTTTTTATAGATTTAGAAAAAGTTTACAATAGGGTGCCTAAAAATATAATATGGTTGGTGTTGGAGAAAAAGAGTGACCAAAGGGTATAAGGATGCGATAAAAAACATATATGATGAGGGTTGTGGCTACTACTAGATCACCTACAACCTACAGGGGAAACTAGTGAATTTTCAATTACTCCTTACCTATTTGCCTTAGTAATGGCTGAATTAACTAAAATGCATTATGTTGTTTTGAAGGATATCCATTAGGATGAAACCAAGGAAGAAGTTAACAGTTCTTTCTTTTTTATTTCATTCAAAGCTTCCTAAAGACACTTTCTAACATCTAGCACATCTAAACAATTGGAAACCATATTTGCTAGTTCCAAATGCCTTCAATATATTTTCACTCTGAAGGCTTTTGGGAAGCTTACTTTAGGAGTAGAGGGAAAGACTACAGAAAAGCTATTTTTACAATTTCTAACATTGAGAGGCTAGTGAACCATACAAATCATGAAATTATTTTATGTCACATAGTTTCACGTGTCATCTCTATGATATGACATTCAACGAGTGATTCATATCGAAAATGGTGTCCAAACTATCTGAATTGTAAGATTCAATTCACAAATTGTAACATTTTGATAATTATGCTTTATGATGGATTCATTTTATTTTGTGCCATGTCCCTTGCTAAACTTTTAAATGTAGGCTTTAAGGCTATGAAGCACAGGTACGGGTACGAGTACGGTACGGGTACGAGTACGGGTACGTCGATACGGCAAAATCCAAAAAAAGTAGGGTACGGGTACGGCTGCGGTACGTCAATAAATATATATTTTTTTATTATATATGATAAAAATTATAATTTATAAAATTTATTATATATATTATATATGATCAATTATATTATATATTATATATTTTTTTATTATATATGATAAAAATGATAATTTATAAAATTTATTATATATAAAAATTTATTATATTATTATATATTATATGTATGACTAATTATATTATATATCTTATATTATATATTTGTTTTGAGGGGGAAGTCTGAGACGATATTCACCCAAAAAAGAAGTCTGAGACGAAGAGACGAAGAGTTGCGAGGCGAGAGAGCAGAGACGAAGAGAGAGAACCAGAGAACAGAGGCGATCGAGAGAAAGGAGAGAGACGAAGACGATCGATTAACAGTGAGACGATCGATCAACAGTGAGCAGAAGATCGGTCAAAGAGAGAGACGATCGATCGATCGATCGAAGAGAAACCCTAGAATCCTTCATTGCCCTGGCACACAAAGGCGATATCAGGTTCGATCTCTTCCATTTCCTCTGTCTCTCTCTCGATTCCCTCTCTCTCTCTCTCTGTATACATGTTTTTGAGTATTTTTTGCCCCGGCGTACCCCCTCCGTAACCCCTCCGTACCCATGCCGTACCCAAATATACCAGACGTACCAGACCTCCTTTGGGCGTACCCGTACCAGGTACGTACCCGGTACTCGTACGGCAACATTTTAGGCATACCGGTGCTTCATAGCTTTAAGGTTATGTTAGTCTTGGGCTAAATTTGTTTTTAAAAGCACACAACAGGATGGCATAGAGAAAAAGTCTAGGCATTAACTTCTGCATAAGGAAGATTTGAAATTTCAAATTTTCTACAATACATGTGAAAGGAACCTGATGATAGCAAATTTGATTCTTCTGTATCAATTGCTACTAGTTAACCCTGTGCATGTTGTTGTTAGCAGAAATGGTGTGATACTTTATTGAAAGCTGAATATATTGGACACTTCTTTTATGCCATAAACGGATGCAGCATACATACTTCTGCTCCTAAACTTATAAATCTCGGTTGGCAGACACTCTTTCTTCTGCTCCTGCCTCCTCTCCCCACACCCACATTTCTTTTCATGCTTCCAAGTAAGGGTCTATTGTACACATTCGAGGAGCACTCATGGAAATCAAAGTTGATGTTTACAATGAAAATACTGTTGTACCTGAAACAAAAAATGAATAAATCAATATACTTTTTGAATTCTATGCATTTGTTAATAAGTTCATTATGTTTCTTGTGCAGAGGAGAAAGGTTTCTGAAGAACTTCCCATTAAGCCAACTGATTATCTGACAAAAACAAGTTACAATTCCAAGAAAGGTTTCTGAAGAATTTCTTGAGACATGCGTTTCAAAATGTAAATCCCCAGGGTATTGCCATTTTCTGGCAACACTATAGTCTGATTGGTCTCTGTATTCAAAGCATCGATTTGAAGTTCTAAAACTAGAGAGGTGGTGAGATTGACAGTGAGGGTTCTATACACACAGAGAGAGGAAGCTTACAGAGAGAAAAACACAGAGGTTTGGTTTCCTTTTCTTGTTATCTGCAACGGATTTTGTAAGGGACTTCATAGAAAAAATATTAGATTAATCTGTTATTTCTCTTCTCCTGTTCTCTGGTATGTCTCTCCACACTCTGGTATGTCTCACGTTCTAATTTAATAGTATTACAGTTGAACTGATTTGATTTAGGAACTGCTGGTATGATTTAATAGTATCACACTCTGGTATGATTTAGGAATTGCTTCGGAAATGAACTGATTTGAGCAATTTGTGTTTATAAATTGATTTAGGAACTGAAAATAAAAAGATTCATGACAGTTGAGAGGGGGGCATTTGAGATATTCAAAATGAATTGACCCCTAACTTTGATTGTTACATCTGTTTTTAGAGACTATGATTGATGGAAATACGTATTCTCTTCAAGCTATATATATATATATATATGTATAAGTATATATAAGATAATATTAATAAAATCATATTATTTTATAAGTATATATAACTCAATGTATACTACTTATACATATTAATAAAAAAAACACATGTATATAAAATAAAAAATTATTAAAAACACATTATTTAAAAAAGGAAATAAATAAATAAAATAATTAACGTATATTAAAATAAAAATATTTATTAAAAAAAAAATTTGTCGTGTCCCTTGTCGTGTCTTTATTTTTTGGAAATTATCGTGTTTCGTGTTTGTATCCGTGTTTGTATCCATGTTTGTGTCCGTGCTTCATAGGTTCTATGGATCAGTCTATTGGTGAACATTTGGCAAAGTTCACCACAAGAAGTAAAGTTGGGACTATTTTTCAAGTTGTATGCTCAACCAAATTTTTCCTATAAAAATCAGTCGTCGAATTTGATCCAAGATAATTCTCAAAGAAATTGGATTATTCAAGACTTTTATTATGTCTAGCTTGTGGAATTAGTTGGTCTTCACGGAGCTTAAAGAATTGATTATCAATATAGTGTATTGTACTTATAGAGAAGTGTGGGTTGTGTGGGTAGAGGTAATCAAGCTCTGTTTGGCAAATGGGTTTTGGGCTATTTTTTAGTTAAAATTCACAAAAAAGACAACATAGATTGAAATAGTTAATAAGACAAAATGTCATATTAAATCCATAATCATTTTATTTTTTCTCTCACAAATATCACATCTAACTATAAAGAAGTCTAATTATCTTTCCAAATACAAAAAGTTTAGCCTAGTAAAATAGTCAAAACTAAAATAGCCAACTTCTCAAACAAGGTCTCAGTCGTTGACCTTTGAGAAGATGGCGGGCGCTTTAATGGCTTAAGATCATCGGAGGTGGACAGGAAAAAGCCAAGGCAAGCTTGGAGAGGGAGAGGTTGGTAGTGATGGACCTTGAACACTCGTGAATGTATACGAGTGTATGAGTGTAGTACACGCGCAAGTGTAAGCATGAGTGTGAATGTGAATGTGGATGTGAATGTGAATGTGAATGTGAATGTGAGTCCGTGTGTCTTTGCCTACTGCATATATGATATGTTATATAGGCCTCGAAGCATTGGAGCCCAAGCAATCTGTTGGACGGATGGCTCGTTCTTCCCAATTCTGCCGGAAGCTGATATAAGCTCTATTGCCATCTGTGGTTTGATGGCAAGGAGAGAGCAACATATCATACATACATCAGGCAAAGAGTGTAAGGTCCCCATCACCTCTTCTCCAAGCTTGATTAAGATCCAGTTGACTTAGAAAGAAGACAACCATATTGATGATCCCCTGATCACAGACTCTAGTCCAAAATCCTCTAATGATCCCAAGCAGTGATGCCTAGGTCTTGCTTCTAACCCAAGCACCTGACTAGATGAGTGGGGCAAGGGCATATCTTAATGTTTGGGAGAACCAAGGGCTCATTTTTAACGGTCCAATGTATGCAAACTAGGGCTGAGTGAGGTATCAAGGACCACGGGCCTATGAGGGGCCATGACGCTGCTTGTTGTAAGGCTTTTCATACTTGGACTTGTGTGCATGCTCTTATTTAGGCGAAGCATGTAATCTTGGTTTTGCATTGTGCCTTGTCGGTCTACCATGCAGGCAAGGTATTCGAGACATGGCGCCTACACGGCTCGCCATGCATTGGGCATGTGATACGTCTGCATAGTGCCTTGTCAGTCTGCCACGCAGGCATGACATTGATGATGTGGCACCTGTAGGGCTTGCCACGTATCGAGCGTGATACAAGTACCTACAAGAAGAACAAAGATGGATACATTTTCTAAAATCATGTATCATTACATTTTTAGGCTTAGTAAAATCATATTTTAAGATTATTTAGGCTAGAATTAAATCTCATTTTTTCTTTATATGTTTATATGTTTTCTAGTGTGTTGTAAATGAGGAGTATCCAAGTAATTTTAGAATTTTGAGGACATAAATTGTAGGGGTTGGCCATGGGTCGAGCTATTGTTTCGACCAGTGATGTTGTATGGGATGAAGTGTTGGGCAACTAAGAAACAACTTGTAGATAAGATGAGTGTTGTTTAGATAGGATGTTAAGGTGGATGTGTGACAAGATTATACAAGATAAAATTAGGAAAGAGTGTATTCGGGAATGGGTAGGAATAGCACCGATAGAAGATAAGTTGAGAGAGAATCGATTGAGATGGTTTGGTCATATTCAACGGAGGCTAATAGAGGCAGTAGCGAAGAGATGCGATGCAGTGACGATAGATGAAAGTGTTAGGGGACTGGGTAGGCCTAGATTAACATTGGCCAGCGTTGTAAATAGGGATATGGATCTACTTAATTTGACTAACGAAATGACTTTTGATAGAGTTGCGTGGAGAAGAAGGATTTATGTAACCAACCTCATTTGATGAGACTTAAGACTTGGTTTGTTTTGGTTTGGTTAGTTCTAGATAGATTTTATAAATAAAAACTTCTAGTTTCTTATTTAGGAATTAATATAAAGTAAGGCAATGCCTCTAGTTCAATGTATATCAATTTTTAGAGAATTTTCAATGCTTA
Source organism: Camellia granthamiana (assembly GCA_036172215.1). Classification (NCBI taxonomy): domain Eukaryota; kingdom Viridiplantae; phylum Streptophyta; class Magnoliopsida; order Ericales; family Theaceae; genus Camellia; species Camellia granthamiana. The sequence goes on from CM069912.1 coordinate 67,492,097, forward strand.
GTATCTTTGTTTTGTGAATTGTGCAATGCAATCAAACATTAGGTTTGATGCCAATGGGATTCTAGCTGTGATGCCTAGATTTTCTTCTTGTTTTGTCTTAATTTTTTGTGCTTTTGGCTTATAATACTCTAGAGCCATATCTATTTTAAACCTTGCCAACCATAAAAAACTGTTTCACAACCCTAACTCGTTGCCAATCGTAGTTGTAATTCCTAAAATAACCGATAACAACCAACCCTATGTTACTGTTCACAAGAGTGCTGTTTGTTTACATCCCAAGAACATCCCCAGAAAAGTCCCCAAAATCTTGTATTTTCAGTATCAAGACCCTACCCTTTTGTTGCACCTTTTGAAATCCTGGAATCCCCAAAATTTAACCCATCCATCCTTTACAAAATAATAAAAATCAGCTCCAAAAACCTACTTTTCCACTGCTCTACATTAATGTTGGGCTCATTTCTTATAGAACAGTGTTACCTGCATTCATGCCACATCTGCATCAATATGAAAACCAATCAACATACCTGGATTCCGGAGATAATATGAATCCCAGAGACAAGGATCGTTTCAAACTAATTAACATACCTGGATTCCGGAGATAATATGTTCCCATCTTGGCCATCCTTCTGCATCAATATGAAAACCAAACTATCAAAAGGAATTTTGTACAACTCTTTCAAGAAACCTATGGCAAAGAGGGTCAAAACTGAAGCAACCAAAATTTACGAGTCTCAACAAATAATTCCTTATCATGTACCTTAGGAACAGTAGCAGCCGAAAATTGAGGTAAAGTAGTTCCACCAATAACATTTTTTCGCTGAGGACTACTTTCATTATGACATGCAAACCGAACTACTCTTGGTTGGTAATTAAAATGCCTCCATTCTCTGTACACATGCAATGCAAGGATCTAGTTTAAGTAACAAATTTAAATTTGAATAAATTAAAAGTTTTAACTCTAAAAACAAGCATGAAGAGCACAACCATGGTATCGAAGACAAGTGGAAAGTAAATGATAAGCAATTTTTTTGCGCCTTTTTTTTCTTCAAATATTTCAAACATAAATTCCTCGTGAAATGCTGGAATTCAAAAAAGCACTAAAAAGAAAACATTTTTCGTCTGTTTAAAAGCTACAACTCAAAAGATACTTCCTACAAGCATAACCAGGCAAGTTTTAGTCAACAACCTAGCTCAGCAAGTTAAGAGACACTTTTATTGATCAAATAAGCCAAACCTGACCCTTCGACTTCAAGCTCAATTGCTCAACATAACAAGATTTTGCAACATAAAACCGTTAAACTTGTCAAAAGGTGGAACGAGCATTATAAACTTGTAGTATAAGAAACACAATCAAAGAAAAAGTAATTAAAAAGATAGCTGATAGATGATATTTGGCCATAAAATGACGCATTGAATAAGCTCTTGCTGCCAATACATTATAATTACTAGTTTTTTTTGGTATAGGTATGAGTTTGGAACCGGACATTGAATTGATTGCTGTATTAACTCAACGAATAAACTAAGTCGAATCTGTTAAGAAATCAATCTAAAACAAGTCGACTATAACGAATATAAACTTGAATGGGCTTGTCACTTGTCACAGCTACAATCAAAATTGATGTAAGCTCCACCAATTCCTAAGTTCAACTATGCTAAGTAGAACAGACCAATGCACGACTCTACTCAACTCATTCACATACTAAACTATTGTTGTTAGCCAAGAGTATCTTCACTTAAAACCTAAACAACTAAAAATGAACACTAACAAGCATATAATCACACAACGGCTAAAACAAAAACAAAAACAAATAAAAGATAACAAGAATATACAATAGCTCTTTAGAAATCCATTGTAGTACCTTATGAAAGTGATTGAGGAGGACAACCGTTCAAACTCACGTTTGTCCAAATCATCACACTCTGCCTCTCCACATAACTTACGAATTCTATTCATGGCTCTAAAGTGATCGTCGACTGAATAATCAAACATTGAAACTGTGATTCCCAGAGGATTATTATCATTGTGCCCCTCCGCAGAACCGGGCAAACTCTCCCCATCCACTGCAACCGATTGCACCTTCTTTCGGCCTTGGCCTGTTTTCTTTCTTTTGGCAATATTCACTTTCTTCCTCCACCGTTTTTTAGTCGCCATTTCAGCAATCGTAGTGTCCACATCCACCTCAACCACTCCTTCCATGTTTCCTGCCAAGCAAGTCAAGATACTGCAATCTCCTCAATTCTCCGAATCATACTCGCCCTTCTTGCTGGATAAAACATACATATATGTATACAAATCAATATATTTGTTTTATGCATAAACACGAAACACACACACACACACATATTTATATCAACTTCAAAGTAAATAATAGGCTAAATTACAAATACATTCCTTGAGATTTAATTAAAATACGAATTGTCTCTTGTGATTTGAAAAATAATAAATATTTCCCTGTAATTTTTTTAAATTTAACAGAATTAATTGAAAAATGAAATTTCTAACTGTTCTCCTATACAATAATAAAATTATCTGAATTATTAATATAAATAAAATTTTAACATCATTAAAAACTAGTAATTAAGTTGATGATTTATTAATAAAATGGCATAGTTGTTATGAAATTAGAAACCTTAGGGGCCTAATGTAATTTCCATAACCATAAGGATAGATAATCTGTAATTTAAGTAAACCTCAAGAGGAGTGTTTGTAACTTATCCTAAATAATATTGAGGTTATGCTAAGGGGTGTGTACCATATGCAATTTCTGACATTTGTGGGATCAGCAATGTTAGGTATCATGAAAAACCTTTCATAAAAATAATCATGAAAGCTTAGTGACTCTTGGATTACATTTAGAATAAAACACCACATACCAATCAAGGTAATCCAAGGATCATAACTCTTTCATGATCATTTTCATGAAATTTTTTTCATGATCCCTAACTTTTTTCTTGTGGGATTGATTATAACAAATGGCATAACTTCATCCTTTTACGCTGTGTTTGGTTCATGAATTTGGGAAGTAATTAAGAAATTCTCAAATTCATGAACCAAGAACAACTTTTAAGTCATAACTTAAAAAAAAAAAAACATAGTCATAACAAACTAAAATAATGAAATAAACAGTGACTCATAACTAATATAACTACCAAGGACCACAAACGTCAGGCATATGACACACTCTCCAAGAGGGAATGTGTATAATAGAATTTCTCATCTTTTAGTCCCTTATCGCCGTGGAGGAAAAATCTGATTATTCGGGAGTGGGTGAACCAGTACTCATTATGGAATTGAAGTTTTGTTATTTTCCAGTAATTGAAGTCCTTGAATTCAATGGCAAAGGGAACACCCAATGCCAGCCCTGACAAGGGACCCGATATTTAAAAGAAACCCTACATTTATTCTATTCTATCATTGGTTTATAGTAGAAATCGAACAAAAAAATAATGATAAAGCAAACCTCAAAAACAATTATCCAACAATGGGGGAGAGAAAGATAAAAACAATAGAAAAAAATTATCATTTTTGTATAATTTTTTTTAAAATTATAAACATGGGTTTTAAGTTTAAGGTTCATGATATTAAGATTTTATAAGATAAAAGATATGTAATATTTTCATAATAGTTGGGGCCCTCAACATTTTCATAGAAAAATTTTGATACAAAATTTTTATCATAGAGAAATTTTAGAAAAATTTTAAACAAATTTCTCTGTGACAATCTAGAGAAATTTTAGCTCTTTAAAATTTAGAGTGAATGAAATTTTTTTATTGTATGATCACAGAGAAATTCATATTGCAAGTCCCATCAAATTTGGTAAAATTTAAGATTCCAATATCATCCTATCCAAACCCTAGAAATTACATCTCCGTAGATAAATTTCTCGGTGAAGAGAAATTCAGAGAAATTTAACAGAGAAATTTTTCAACTCTTCACAGAGAAAATTTTAGAGCGAATGAGAAACTTCCCTGGAATGATCACAAAGATTCAGATTGAATGTTCTTTTGAGATGTTGATTTTTATAAAAAGCTTCTGTGTTGTTTGTTTTGTATGGAAATTTCAAAACACACCAAACCATTAAGGTTCAAGAAATTCAGAGAAATTTTCACACAAAATTGTTAGGAATTCAAGAAATTTTCATGGGTGTTCTCATTTAGCATCAATTTCTTGTTGAAATAAATAGCAAAAACGAAATTGCTTCAATTGAGCAAAAAAAAATTGAACTTCTTAAATACAACCTTGCATTTGTTCACAATAACCCATAATAGAGCACTATTTTGGTTTGCTTTCAAAACAAATCACTATTTTCGATTTGCTTGTCCAGTGATATTCACAAACAAATGAAAGACAAAATTTTATAACTTAGATATCACTTTTCCTCGCTGAAGAGTTGGGGAATGTTCTTTGTTTCGATTGAGACTCTGAAGCTATTCTAAGCACTCTCAGATTTGCTATTCTCTTGTTTCTCTCTCTCTCTCTCTATCTCTCTCTCTGAAAAGCTTCAATTTTCTATGCTTTTGGCTCTCTTGTTCCTCGAACTTGAGTCACTACCTTTCAATCTTAGCTTTTGGAGTATATGAATCTGCTTTTAAGGTTTTAGATGTTCAAAAAAGTGCAATCTAAGGCCTAAGCAGCCGTTGAAGGGAGATCGGTGGTGAGGGGTGGTCATCGGATTACTGACTAGTGACAGCTGTGCGGTGTCAGTCAACGGCACTACGGTGGTGCAGGGGTAGGGAGGGTCGATGGTTCAATGGGTGGAGAGAAAGAGAGAGAGAGAGAAAAGAGAGAGTTGGCTGGGTTAGAAAATATATTGCATCTATTTTTCACTAATTTTCCTTTATATAAACATATTTTTCATATTTATTTTTATCATTTTTTTAATTGCAAAATTTCAAGGCCTATTTTGGGAATTAGAAAAAAAAAGAGTAGCTTTTTGGCTTTTTCCCAAACTTTTTGATTTTTTCACAAAATTATTTGACAAGATGAAAAAAAAGCTATTTTTTTGCCTTTCACATCACTAGGCAAATGGGTAAATTGACCATCTTACCCCATGTAGTTTTGTGAAATTATAATTTTACCCTCCTCTCCGATTTTATAAATGACCATGCAAAAATTATGGGACAATTACAAAATATTGTAGAAAATGTTTGATGATCCATCACAAAAAAACCCATGGACATTTGATTTTCTTTTAATCTAACCTTCTTTTATTCAAATTCTTAACTCAAGTTTCCTGAAATTTGCTTTATATTTTTGTTTTTCTGTTTTTTTTTATTAATGAATTTCTTAAGTATTCCACCAACACAAATTTTATACTTTTTGTTTGTTGTTTGATATTATGTATACCTAATATATCTGTGTTGCCAGTTATATACTAGTAAAATTGGGTAATAAAATAACTAAAATTAAGCTGCAAAAAATAATTAACATAAGCTCATTTGCTAACGTAAAGCCCAGGACATCTCATGTATGTGAACAACCGATCAACACTCACACGAGTGCAACGTAACTTCCATTACTTCACCTTTTACAACGTTTCTTAACAACATTAACTTGCAACATATGATCGTGGAATGTGAACTCATTTTTGGAAACACTATTATAGTTGTAGATGGTGGTGATTTTGCGCCGACATGTTTCCAATGGCTCTTCTAAATTCGTTCATTTCCATGTCTTCATCGCCCACCATTACAATGTCATTTAGATCATCAACACATGTACTGTCGGGCATGTCGTTGAAAACAAAATTTTGCGCATTTGCAACCTTGTGAAGGCTTCACCGTTTGAATTGCGATAGATATAATTACTTAGTGCCATTGAAGCCCCAACCAATGGTACTTGCACTTTACCAAAATCATACCGAGACATGTTATGTAACGTATGTTCAATTACACTCCTCAACGACGAGTGCACCGTGTTAATATTTCATTTGCACTGCGTGGCTGTGGTCCAGTCCTAAACTCTTGTTGGTGGTATCGACACCCCTTATACGGGGCAAGAAATCCTTTTTTATTCTTATATCCCGTATCAACGAGGTAATATTTTTCTATTAATGGCAAAAGAACACATAATTACTGTATGCATTTCAAATGTATATCGTCAAATCACACTCCCTAATCATCTAACATTCTTCTGGGTGTGGGAATTATTTTGCGGGATCTTGTGTAATTTCGTTAAAAATTCTGTTGTTGTGCATACTACTCTCCCATCAACACGATATAAAAGTTAAACATAAGTCAAAATCGCATACCGCTAGCATGTTTTGAGTGTGACATCCTTTATGGCCAAAATAAGGTGGTGCCTCCTGTGGATCTAGACTTTCCTGCACGTGTGTGCCATCAAGTGCGCCAATATAGTCCTTGTAGAATACACAACAAAATTACATCAACGACAACAAAAACCAAATTTCTCCAAAAATAAATTCTTCCAAAAAATACAATTAAATTCGAAATTTCATTTAATTAACCTCACCTTGAATAGGAAATATTTTTCTTGTGAGTCTAAGTATGGATGTCGGTCGTTTTGCGGCCTTATCGATCGACAATGGACTATTGTAAATTTTTTCACGGCTTTAAGAACACGATTAAAATGGAGCCAAACTGTTTTGGATGAGTGTTGGAATCGGTCTTCAATATCAAAGCTTGGGAATCCTCTCGAGACATAGATAAACATTTCGACATTCTCAACTACCTGTATTGTCACGACCCAACCTATCCCAAGTAGGATGGTGAGGTGACTGGCCAGTGGTTCTTGACTACCAAAGGCCTACTATACAAAAGCAATTCTGACTCTTAAAATTTCTTTAATATGCAAGTGTGCTAAAGCGTAAAACCTTACAGAGTACTTCGAGCTAAAACAAAAGCTAGTTATAAATCATGCATGATCTTAACTATACAAGGATGCCTAATGCAACACATGCAATAATGCAACTAAATAGGCTCGGCTATCTAAGATGGCATATGAATGTGACAATTTGATACATGTATTCAAATAAGTATTGAAATATGATGCAGTTTGAATGATGCACCGAGCCCGGTGCATGCAAGACAAATGAATGATGCAAACATGCAAAGCATAAGGTATTCTAATCAAAACGTGCCCTAAACTAACCATCGAAAGCGGTTTAAGTAAAAAGGAGAAAGAAGTGGGGTTGGAAGACATGCACGCACCCTTATTATAACATTGCGCCCTCGCAATGGAGGGTCCAAATACATAAGCTAAGTTACACTAAGCTAAGCTAAGCTGATTAACTAATCTAATTAAACTAATTAGACTAATTATTACAAACCATTTGAATAACTAGCAAACTACTTACCAATTATTACAACACAACATAATGAAATAGCTAAGCTAAAGCTATTTAATTATTACAACACAATTGAATTTGAATAATTAATTACACATACTAATTAAGTACAACACTTGAAATCAAATAATTAGTTACAACTAACTATTAAAGCAAGTAAAATGGCCTCGCGGGCAAGGGAGATATGCATGCTCGATTGGCTTCGTCCCGAAGAATCCATCACTTTGCCACCGGTTGCCTCTGTTTGCACTCTCTTTGATCTCTGAACATTGAACCAACCACCAGACTGTTTCTGCTCCAAAACAGGACCATTTCTCCACAAAAATGGAATGGTGGCCGGTCGGCCACCTTAACTGGCCGGTCGACTACTGCAAGTGGTCGGTCGGCCACCTGCTATTCCAAACTGCTATTTTTGCTGCAATGGAGAACAACAGAGGCAATGCAAGGCATTTTGCAGGAAATGTATGCACTGCCACTCTCCTCATTATTTCTCAAGCTCAAAGGAGTGTGGCGTTTGGTTCTCAAGCCACCAATCAAGCATCTCAATGCATGATGGCCAAAGGACCGAGCTTGCACAAGGTCGATGAATGCACAAATAGACTCAAATGGAGCCTCCACCCTATCATGCATGATCAAGGGTGTCGACGACCACGAAACGTGACACGTTTCATCACTTTGAGTATGAAACATCCCACATTTCTTGTGTTTGGATTAACGTCCGATCCAAACACATGCAATGCAACGCACATGCTAATCTTATTCATGTTTTACTTGTCCAATTCTTGTTTACACATTTTACATTACCGATTAGTCCATTAACCGATTAAGTTCAATGTGAAAAGTCCTATAATTGGAAAGGTGGTCTAAGCCACAAGTGTCTTAAGCATGAAAGGGGTCTCATGCTATTGGTTAGGAGGAACCCTTAAGAGAGGGTTAAAACCATTAGGCATGAAGACCTCAAATTCACACTCAAGCCAACAAGGGGCTCAAGACCACTTTGAAAGCAAATTGAACAGTGAAGAAGAGAGGGAGGTGGTAGACTTTTCAGTCTCGGAATTTGCCGAAGTTGAAACACACTAAGATGCTCCAATTTTTCCCTCTTTTCTTTTGCTTTGTGTAGACGTGCCCGAACGTCCCGGCTTCACGCGCGAAATGGCGCGAAATCCGTTTTGTTCATTAGGCTGCTACAGTTCGGACTCAATGTCACGGTTCTGAATCTAATCTCGCAAAGTGCAACGCAAGACCGATAAATCACCAAAGAGTCCAAATCCGGCAAATCATTTTTGGAAAATTGATTTTAATAAAGAAGTGCCAAACATGGACTGCTTTGCCAGATACAGAGTCGCCACCTAAATATTTTGTTTTGGGAATTTAGAAAACCTTGACTCGTGCCTAAGGCCACGTGTCCGTCATCACCAAAGTTGCCTCGGCTCGGGAACTTGGGTACGAGAAGGGAAGGTCATGCAATGAGCAGCCCCGCTCGCCCGATCAAAGATCGGCCTTTACTAATATGATATTTTGTTTTTGAAAACACATGTGTTCTTATTCCGGTTTATTAGCTAGAATTACTATGTGATGCGCACAGTATACAAGTATAGACTAGATCGCCTAAGTTGGAACAAAACATCTCATATTTTGTTTGTTTGAAAATGGTTTGAAGATGCTACTCGCAAGTAGGCTAAGACGTGGATTTGCCACCCTCAAGTGGGCTTAGAAAACATGATTCTACCACTCTCAAGTGGGCTTAAAACTCGCATTTCGATGAATTGTTCCAATTCAAGTAATCTAACCTTCACCCACAGGCATTCAGGCAGTTATATCATTTAAGCAAATAGCCTCAGGGCAAGCATGCTATCATGGCAACACTTACACGCATGTAAAATGCTAAAGCGTAAAAGCTTACCTAGTACTCCAAGCCAAAACAAAAGCTAGTTAGAAATCAATGCATGATCCTAGCTATGTCAAGAATGCCTAATGCAACACATGCAAAAATGCAACTAAAATAGGCTCGGCTATTCTAAAATGGCATATGAGATGCAACTTTGATAATCATGTATTCAAGTAGGAATTGAAATACAATGCGGTTAGTATGATGCACCGAGCCTGGTGCATGCAATACAGATGAATGAATGCAAACATGCGAACATAAGGAATGCTAATTGAAACATGACCCAAAACTAACCACTGAAAGCAGGTAAGTAAAAGGGAGAAAGACGTGGGGTTGGAAGACATTCACACACTCATGCACACTTATTACAAAAGTTGGCCCTCTCGACGGAGGGTCCGAATAGATAATACAAGCCAGCTACGCTAAGCTAAACAACTAATCTAATAATCGAATTAGACTAATTATTACAACACCAAAATTAATTAACTAACAAGCTAGTTGATTATTACAAAACTCTTAACTAACCAAGCAAATTAATTAAGTTACATAATAGCTAAAGCGGCCTCAAGAAGAGGGGCATATGCATGCTCGATCGGCTTTGCTCGGAAATCCGTTGTTGTGGACGCACCCCGAGGGAGGGCCTTATGCTACCACAGTTCGGACTCGAATTGTCACGGTTCTTAATCTGAACCAAAGAGTCCAAATCCGGCAAATCGTTTTGAGAAAAACAGATTTTTGTAAAGAAGTGCCAAACATGGACTGCTTTGCCAGATACAGAGTCGCCACCTAAATATTTTTTAATGGGGGAATTTAGGAAACCCTGACTCGTTTGCCTAAGGCCACGTGTCCGTCATCACCAAAGTTGCCTCGGCTCGGGAACTTGGGTACGATTGGGGAAGGTCAGCTATGAGCACCCCCTCTCGCCCGATCCGAAGATCGGCCTCTACTAACCATGATATCTGATTTTGAAAACGTTATGTGTTCTTATTCCGGTTAATTAGCTAGAATTACTATGTGATGTGCACAACACAAAAGTATAGACTAGATCTCCTAATTTGGAACAAAGTATTGCAAATCCGTTTGCTTGGAAAACGTTTTGAGATTTGCTACTCGAAAGTAGGCTAAAACACGGATTTCAATGAGTTGTTCCAACTCAAACAATCCAACCTTCACCCACAGGCATTCAGGCAGTTAATCAAATAAGCATCTAGCCACATGGTAAGCACGTTAACATTCACACTCATGCGAGATGCTAAAGCATAAATACTTACATCGTACTCCGAGCCAAAACAAAGAACATGTTAGCAATCATGCATGATCCAAGTCCATGTTAAGTGGCTAATGCAACACATACAAATGTCACTAGAATAGGCTCGGCTAATCTAAGGATGACATGTGAAATGCACAGATAGCATGTATTCAAGTTAGATTTGAAATACTATGCAGTTAGCATGATGCGCCGAGCCCGATGCATGCAATACTGATGAATGATGCACGCATGCATAGCATAAGGTATGCTAAAGTAAACATGTCCTAATACTAACCATTAAAGCAGGTAAGTAAAAGGGAGAAAGAAGTGGGGGTTGGAAGACATGCACACACGCACCCACACTTATTACAAATTAGCCCTCACTCGGAGGGACCGAAAGAATAATACAATTAATTAACCTACAAGCTAATTAAAATATTACAGACAATTAACTAGTTAAGCAAATTAACTAAGCTTAATTAAAACGAGAAACAGCCTCGGGAAGAGGGCTCGATGTAATGCGTGCTCGGCTCCGCTCGGAAAGCCACTGCCATGCACAAGATGCCTCTGCTTTGACTGTTCTGCTCCTCTGAAGGCTGCACAAGTCCCAGGATATGTTCTCTACACACTGTGGAACACCACCGGCTAGAAAGAATGGCCACCGGCCAAGGGGAATGGTCACCGGCCACTTATTAAGCTATCGGCCACTGATGGATGGCCGGTCGGCACTGAAGATGGCCGGCCGGCCAAAGCTTCCTGCAGAATCTGTTTTTGACAGCAGTAGAGGGCAAAACATAGCATGGCAATGCATTTCAAGCAATGTATGCACCAACCACACTCCTTATCATATTCATGACTCAAAGGGGAATGGGCCTCGATTCTCGGACCACCAATCGGGCATTTCAATGCGTGATGGCCCAAGAAACCAAGTATGCATTTCGATATGGAATGCAATGCACATAATCAAACAAAGGGGTTCAACCTCTATCATACTCAACTCAAGAGGTGAAGCATGCATGCAAATGGAATGCGACCTAAGCATGGAGGCTAAGTGTGCAACATGGACATGCAATGTGTATTAGGCATGCAAGGCATAAGGCGAACATGTAACCACATGCTGAGCGGTGGACTTATACTAATTTAGGCAGCCCTCAAACAAGCCTAAAACAATGGTCAATGCTATGGAAATGAGGGACAATCATACATGCAAACATGCATGCAAATGGACCAACACTTAAGCATCAAACAAGTAACCTTTAAGCACACTTAAAAGAGACAAAACATGGACATATGACATGCATAGCAAGCTCTGAAAATCATGAAGGAGAGGTGCCAAACCAACTAATCAAAACGAGCAAAGCATGCAATAATGGTCCAAGTACTTAACGCAAGCCAAGGAGGCTTAAACCAAGGCTAAGTCAACCAAGCCTCACAAGGCTAAGGGGACTTAAAACAGGTCCAATGCAGACCCAAGCAATGCTAAGGATACACCTAGATGGCATCTAAGTGGCTTAAGCATGCAAGCATACACAAGAGGCCAAACATGGAGCATATGACGACAACCTTGTAAAGCATTAAAGGGACATCAAATGCAAGCATACAAGCATACCATGAGGACTGAAATGATGCTACAAGTGGTTCCAAACCACTGAAACAAGGCTAGTAAAGCATGCTACATACTCACACACCCAAGGCTAACAAGCCAAAATGCAAGGTGGCTGTATTAAGCATGTGATGGTCGACCAAAACAACCAAAAACAGAACTTAAGCATGCTAAAACCAACACAAAAGCTTCACAAAGCTAAGCCTAAATCATGCTAGAACAAGGGTCAACACTTAAAGCATGTTAAGGCCAAAACATGGCATTACAAGGCATGTATGCTAAGCAAGCATGGTGCACCGCAACCAAGCAAAAACAGAGCTATATTATGACATAATAAGCACAAAAATCAGTTAAGGTGTGGCCAACATACACTCAAACAAGATGCTCTCTCAAGAGGCTAAAATGGCCCTTTTCAAGGACAACAAGGAGATGGGGTGGCCCTCTCCTTTTTAGGACCTCAAGGCACCATTCTCACCACTGAAATCCCTCAAGATTTCAATGGTGAGGAGGCCCAAACACAATGGTCCCGGAGCTCACCAAAATGGCACAAAAAAGGGGTCAAATAAGCCCTAAGAGGGGTCAAACAACCTCAAAGCCCAAAACACCCTTAAATAACTATTTAGAGTAGGCAAAAACAAGATTTTTATATGTTATACACCAAGTCTAAAAACAGCTGCAAGGTAGTTAAAAAAGCTATGCAAAAATGGCGAATAAAAGGGGAAAGTGGTTACCCTTGAAGACCCTCTTCACAAATGGTGGACCAGCAGCCTCCTTAGGTCCAAACCAGCTCCAAAACTTCAAGAACAACCTCCAAGGACCTCAGCTCCAAGAGAAGGTGTAATGGTGGGTGTTTGTGTGCAATACTAAGACTAAACACACACAAATACACAAAGAGAGAGGGATATAGAGATAGGATATATGCAAACCCTAACCCTAGAACTCAAAGCTCTGAAAAAAAGTTGTCTAACCTAAAAGAGGGAGAAGAGGCCTCCTCTTATAGACAATCCAATCTTGTAAAGCTTCCAAGGCAAGCTAACAAGAGGGAGATCCCTCCATACACGTATGAAGGGGAGCAAAGTGTATGCCAGCTAGCACAGCTGGCATAAAAATATCTGCAAAAGCAGATGAACAGTGGTCGGCTAGCCAAAAATGCAATTTGACCAAAAAGATGGCCGGTCGACCATCTATAGTGCCGGCCGGCCAAACATTTGGCCGGTGGCAACAAAACACAGCTGGTGGCCTCAAGCCATGGTCGGTGATGTGTGGGGATGGCCCACAAGCCATTCCCTGCCCCTCAAAAGGCAAAACACAAGTGTTTGGTGCAAAACCAAACACAAAACAGTCGAGTTGAGAGATCCTGAGGCAAGGTGCGTAGCCGAGACCTCTGGGAACTCAAAATGAACACAAATATGGATGATCACCGAGTGTTCAAGCGGTGGCATCCAAGTCTTGAGGACGGTCAAAAATGGGGTGTCTACAGTTGCCATGCCTCATGTTGCCTCTGTTTGCACTATTTTGCACCTCTGAAAACTGTGAAAATCTTTGTGATTCTTCTGAAGCACCTGATGGACACTCTGAGAGGTCATCGACCAAAAGATATGGCCATTGGCCAAGGGAAAGGGGTCATTGACCACTTTTTAGTCCATCGGCCAAAGATTGTTAGCCGATCGGCCATCTCTTCCTGCAGACTGCTCCTTTTGCTGCAGCAGAGGGCAAACAAGGGCATGGCAATACATTTGCAAGAAAATGTTGTGCACCTACACCCCTTATCATGTTTGAGACTCAAAGGAGTGCAATGTTCGACTCTCGAGCCATCAATCATGCATTTCGATGCATGATGGCCAAAGAGGCCGAATTGCACAAATCAATATGGAATGAATGCACAAAAACACATGAATGCCTCACACTCTATCATGTTGGATCAAGAGTGTCGGCGACCAAGAATTGAGGCACGTTTCGTCACTTCAAGTACGAACGTCCCTCGGTCCTCGTGTTTTGTTTGACACCCCAAACCAAACACAATGCAATGCATGCAACATGGAAAAGCTATGCAATGCAACATAAGCATGCCAAATGCAATATGACTCAAACATGCACACAAGGCTAAGGTAACAAGCATGCCAAATGCAATGCAACCTAAACTAGCATGTGACAAAATGCAAACTAGTAAGCATGCAAAATGCAACCTAAACATACAAACATGCATGGCATGCAAAGATGGACAAGCATGCGAATGTCATGCAACTCAAGTATGCAACAACATGCAAAGATGGACTTAAACCAAAATGGGCAGACCTCAGCCATGCCCAAATCAGTGGCCAAGATGCAATGAAAATGAAGACAAATGCGCATACAAACATGCATGCCAATTGACCTAAGAATTAAGGCATAAAGAGGACAACTCTCAAGAGCACTTAAAGAGTGAAAAGCATGCAAGTGTGACAACACTACATGCTCTGAAATGATACTAGGAATGATGCCAAATCACACAAACAAGTCAAGCATAACATGCAAGAAAGCTCAAGGCTTAAGGCTAGCCAAGGAGCTTGTACTAAGGCCACATGAATCAAGCCCCAAAGGGCCAAGGACAACCAAAACAGTCCTAGATCATGCTAAAAGGAGTCTAAAACATGCAAGGGCTAAAGCTAAAATAAGCCAACATGAAGGGCATAAGGCATGATGCAAGTAAGGCCAACAAAGGCATGATGCAAGTAAGGCATGATGCAAGTAAGCTCAAAATAAGCCCAAAACCAATGACATGACTTACAACCAAACATGGCATGACTTAACCAATGAAAAACAGAGTTATGGCATGTCAAAATAAGCCCAAAACCCCACTGAGATGGCATCCCAAAAGCCTAAGTATGATAGCATGCACAATGATTCATTCTTGAGGCATAAAACACCAACTCTCTTAAGCATGGAAAAAGTGATAAATGTGAGTGCATGACCACACTATATGGACTAAAATCACATATGAAATGATGCCAAATCATAAAAATAGTCTAAGCAATGCATGCTAATGACTTGGACACTCAAAGCCAACAAGCTAGACTGAACCAAGGCTATACAAAACAATGCATGCATGACTAAAACAACATGAAATAGAGCTCAAGCATGGTAAAACATGACTAAAAACTTATTTGAGTTGAGCCAAAACATGCAAGAATGATGATCCAAATGCAAGATACATGTTAAGGCAATAGAGAGGATTACACTACAAGTGCATGATGCATGTGAGAGGCTATCAAACCAACTTTAGATAGATGTATAGCATGGCAAAATAACACCAAATACTTGCTGAAATGGGGCCAAAACATGCTAAGCAAACATACTACCAATATGAGCCATTTATACTAGCAAATGAGACACAAGGAGAGAGGGGTGTCCCCCTCCTATTCAAGACTCCAAAACCACTTCTCCCCCACTAAAAATCCTCTGGATTTCAGTGGTGACAAGGTCAAAACAAGATGGTTCCAAAGCTCAAAAGGGAAGGCACAAAACAAGGCCAAACAAGGCCTAAGAGGGGGTAGACTACCCCCAACCCAAAAGTGACCTTAAACAAACATCACAAGCACAAAAAATTAGAACTTTTTGTAGTTTAGAGTTAAGCTTAAAACAATATGCAAGTAGGTCTAAAAGCTTAAGCCAAAATGGGGGATTAAAATGTAGTTTACTCACCCTTGAAGAACACCTTCAAGAACACAACTCTAGCACCTTTTCTGAGCTTAAACCACTCCAAGAACTCTAAAACCAATTCCTAGGGACCTCAACAAGCAAAGGATGGTGTTCTAGTAGGTGTTTGTGTGCAATAGTGTGAAGGATTCACACTTTTGGGCACAAACAAGGGCCAAACAAGAGAGAGAGGTAAAATATATATAGAGAGAGATATAGAACTTGCATCTCCAATTCTCAGAACCTCTGGAAAGGGAGGGGAGGCTCATTTCTTATAGAATTTCAATTCTCAAGCTTGTTGAACAAGCTTGAGTCTTGAATGCAATCCCTCCATACACGTGTATGGAGGATGAGAATTGTGCCCACCAGCTGTCGCAGCTGGCATAAAATATCTGCAAAAAGCAGATGGAAAGGTCTCGGCTCAAAAATATGGCCGATTGACCAAAAAGAGTGCCGATCCACCAAAAAGAGTGCCGATCGGCCACCACTTTTGGCCGATGGCAAGAAAACATGGCCGATGGCACAATGCCTTAGCCGATGGGTTGCAGGGATGGCCAACAAGCCACCCTCTTCCCTCAGAAGCAAAAACACAAGTCCTTGGTCCACAACCAAGCACAAAACAGACAAGTTGAGAGATCCTAAGGCAAGGCACGCATTCGAGACCTTCGGGAACTCAAAACGAACACGAGCATGGATGATCATCGAGTGTTCAAACGATGACGTCCAAGTCTTGAGGACGATCAAAAATGGGGTGTCTACACTTTGCAGTCCGGAACCTATGTAGCTTCAGTCAGATCCTGGTTTTATTGTTCTCTCATGACCAGGGTTGAACCCTGCAGTTCATGAAAGAAAGGATCCTGTTTTGCACATATGTACAGAACGGCACAGCACTCTGAGCACAAAACGATTTGTTTTTTGAAATTGAAAAATGTGTTCTTGACTGGGTATTGAGCCTACGACTGAACACAGTCAAAACGGCTCAACAAAGAGAAAACGAAGGTAAAACAACCTAAACACATCTATTGACACTCGAAATGACTCAAAACAAGAATTGAGACAAACAAAAACACACACACACCACTCAGATGTGTTCCAATGGAAAGAGACCTCTCAGTTCACGGGGAGCCCACAGCTTCTCCAGATATTGTTTTCCACCCTTTCTTATGTGTGATTCTCACATCACTCTAGCACTCAATCTCTTTTTTTCTGAAAAAGCCCTTTTCTCACTTTTTCTCTCAATGCATATCTCTCTATTCTTCAATCTCTCTTATTTTTTTATCCCTCCCCTGGGTGATTGATGGATAAGCAGGAAGTTGTGGGCTCTTGCCCTTAGTATTCTACTAGATTCTCTTTCTTTCACTCGCAACAGTGAGCCTTCCCACAGAGGGGTTGCGGTGTGATTGGAGCAAATCTGCAAGTCACATCGGTTGACGATGCCCCTAGCTTAGCTTGATCGTCCCACTGGCCAGGTATACAATTGATTGGCCTCACACATTGTGTTTTCTACGTTCCCATTCTGGGTCAGATACCAATTTGAGCAAGCTCAAACTTGTCTAGAGGAAGGGGTCGAACATCCAGCTCCATTTCCAGTTTGTGCTTCGCACTTGGCTTGATACCTCGCTGCTTGGAGGATGAGAGAGCTTGCGGCCCCTTTGCTTGTTAGCTTCAGTTGTGCCCTTTCTTGACGAATATGGTGCCTTTCCTGGAAAGTATGGTGCCCTTTCCGATAAGTATGTTGACAACGGGGAAAAGGCAGAAAACCTGTCTCAGCTGTGCCCCTAGTTCATCATTTTGACCATTCTTTGTTTTGGTTTTCTACTAAAACAATTTTGACCAACATGAAAGTTGGATTGACACACTTGTTTGATTTTCTGATTTGAAGTCATGCAAGTCAGGTTGTGAGCACTGAAAATTTTCCTTTTTTGGGTTCGATATATGGTCTAGTTTTGGAAAAAATGGAATAATTTTCGAGAAAATTAGTCAACCTCATTAAAAATTCTCAAAAACTGTTTTTGCAAATGGCCAGTGCTCAACCAATGTAGAATCTACTATCAAGATGCACAACCTCAGATCTGAACTTTGAATCATCTTGCAGCTGAATCTTTCTAACGGAATAGGATAGTCCAATTTTGAACGAAGACAAGCCAGTTTGCACATGGACAAGATAGCCGAGTTGAACAAGGGTAAACCAATCAATATGGATGAGCCAAGCAGGCTGAAAATGGTTGGGGCCAGACTTTAGGATGAAGTTGCCTACGTATCCCAAACATGGGAATCAGGCTGCACGTAGTTTCGGGTTAAGGTGCACTCGAGTATTAACACTCTCCTTTTGTGCTCCAACTTTTGCTAAGGCCGCCCTTCTGGGTTTTCAACCTTGCAAGATCTGTTTTTCTTTTCTTTTCATTTCTTTTCTTTTTTCTATTTCTTTTCATTTTTTTCATTTCTTTTATTCATTTCTTTTCTCTTTTCTTTGTATTTTTTCATTTTTGTTCTTTTTTTTCTTGCTCTAACTTTTGCCTGGGTCGCCCTTCTGGGTTTTTAGCCCAGCAAGCCTCTCAAGGGTAAAAAAGTTTAACTTTGTCCATGTTGATCAGTTTTAAGATCTCGAAGCCATTTGAATCCAGGAGAATGACTGTTGTTCGTTGATGATGTAGGAGTCCATTCGATCGGGTCTGAATTTGCCCCTAGTGTTGTGGATAGGGACTTGGTTCTCCTTCAACAATACTTTCTTCTTCCAGCTACTGGAATTTGGCTTTCTTGCCAGTCTTCATTGGTTTGCAGAATGATTCATCTTTTGAATCTTTGAGCACATCTGACATTTTTGCCCCTAGTTTAAGGGCTAATTCTGATCTAGCTTTACAAGCTTCCTTTGATGACATCTGACCTTCTTGATCTGACCTTTTTGCCCCTAATTCAAGGGTTGTTTCTGATCTGGCCATACAAGCCTTACATTGTGGTTGACCGTTGATCATTCTAAATCCAAGTTCAAGGTTTGAAAACAAAAGGGGTTGAGTCTTGAGGCTGAGAGCGATCCTATGTTGCACAATCTCGAAATCAATTCCACGCATGTCTTCACAGGACCACACAAAACATTTTTTTGAAATTTTTTTAAGAAAGCGACTAGTCGCTCGTGAAGACATTGTAGAACCAATCTGGATCAAGCTAGGATCCTTCTCAGTACTCACATTAACAAACATGATCTCATTCATTAAGAGCTTAGCTTGCCTCTCTTTCTCTCAGTTGATCAAAGTTTTGCAAATCCTAAGGAATTCATCCCTCTTTGTTTTCACCAGTGTCAGAAAAGTTTTGAAAATCTTAGGTCAATGCAATGACTTCAAGGCACAGAAAAGTAGTTGAAAAGCACTGCCGTTTCATTCAGATCTTTTGACACAACTGGCTCAAAGGCAGAAACAGACTCAAAAGAAAGAGTGAAAGTGATGCCCGAGGTAACACACCCGAAATCACCTAACTCTAACACAACAGGACTGACTCGATACTGTAGACGCGCCCAGAGAACTCCTGAGAAAATCTCGTTTTGTTCTCTAGCATACTACAGTTCAGACTCGATGTCACGGTTCTGAATGTAATCTCGCAAAGTGCGATGCAAGATTGATAAATCACCAAAGAGTCCAAATCCGGCAAATCGTTTTGGAAAATTGATTTTTAAGAAAGAAGTGCCAAACATGGACTGCTTTGCCAGATACAGAGTCGCCACCTAAATATTTTATTTTGGGAGAATTTAGGAAACCCTGACTCGTGCTCAAGGCCACGTGTCCGTCATCACCAAAGTTGCCTCGGCTCGGGAACTTGGGTACGCGAGGGGAAGGTCATGCAATGAGCACCCCTGCTCGCCCGATCAAAGATCAGCCTGTACTAAGCATGATATCTTGTTTTTGAAAACACATGAGTTCTTATTCCGGTTAATTAGCTAGAATTACTATGTAATGCGCACAACACACAAATATAGACTAGATCGCCTAATTTGGAACAAAGCATCGCATATCCGTTTGTTTGGAAATGGTTTGAAGTTTGCTACTCGCAAGTAGGCTAAAACACAGATTTCAATGAATCGTTCCAATTCAAGTAATCCAACCTCCACCCACAGGCATTCAGACAGTTATATCACATAAGCAATTAGCCTCATGGCAAGCATGCTGTCATGTTAACACTCACACACATACAAGATGCTAAAGCATAAATACTCACAGTATACTTCGAGCCAAAACAAAGAACTAGTTAGTAATCAATGCATGATCCTAATTCAGGTTAAGATGGCTAATGTAACACAGGCAAAATGCAACTAGAAATAGGCTCGGCTATTCTAAGATGGCATATGAGATGCGACAATTCGATACATGTATTCAAGTAGGAATTGGAATACGATGTAGTTAGTATGATGCGCCAAGCCTGGTGCATGCAATACAGATGAACGGATGCAAACATGTGAGCATAAGGTATGCTAAATGAAATATGCCCTAAAACTAACCATCGTAAGCGGTTAAGTAAAAGGGAGAAAGAAATGGAGGTTGGAAGACATGCATCACACACACGTACGCTTATTACAACAGTTGGCTCTCTCGAGGGAGAGACCGAAAGAATAATACAAACCATCCAATTAACTAACTAACAAGCTAATTAATTATTACACAATTAGATGAATAATTAGCTACAACTAATTATTACAACACTTAAATAATTAACAAATTAATTAAGCTACGAAGACAGTTAAAGCGGCCTCGAAAAGAGGGACAAATGCATGCTTGATTGGCTTCGCTTGGAAATCCGTTGCCATGCCTCAAGTTGCCTCTGTTTGCACTGTTTCACACCTCTGAAAACTGTGAAAACTTCTATGATGCTTCTGAATCACCTTGAGGACACTGTGAGGGACCATCGGCCAAATGGTGAAGCCATCGGCCAAGAAATGAGGGCCATCGACCAAAAATATGTCTATCGGCCAGACACTTCTAGCCGATCGGCACATCAGATAGCCATCGGCCATCTTTTCCTGTAAAATGCTCTTTTGCTGCAGCAGAGGACAAACAGAGCATGGCAATACATTTGCAAGACAATGTTTGCAACTACACCCCTTATCATGTTTAAGGCTCAAAGTGTGTAGTTCTCGGCCCTCGGACCATCAATCGCGCATTTCAATGCATGATGGCCAAAAGAGCCAAGTGTGCAATTCAATATCAAATGAAATGCACAAAAACACATAAGGGACCTCAACCTCTATCATGTGTGATCAAGAGGTAAGGCAATGCACACACAATGCTATGCAACCTAAGCATGCAACAACATGCAATGAAACTAAACATGTAACAAGCATGCAACAACATGTCAATTAGCAAGCATGAGACAACATGCAATGTGACAAGCATGCAACAAGCATGTAAGCATGATGTAAAGTAGCAACTTTGAACAACATGGTAAATGGACTTAAACTAAAGGTGGACAGGCCTCAGCCATGCCTAAAATTAGTGGCCAAAGTTATGACTTGGAAGCATGAAAATGCAAAACAAACATGCACATGTAAATGGTCCAACACCTAGGCATAGGAGGTCAACTTTCAAGAGTACTTAAAAGGGGACAAATATGGACATTTGACAAATATTATAAGCTCTGAAATCATGCATGGAAAGGTGCCAAACCAACCAAACAAAGCAAACAAGGCATACAAGGAAGCCCAAAGCTTAAGGCTAGCCAAAGGACTCAAACCATGGCCATGCAAGGCAAGCCCCAAAGGGCCAAGGGCACTCAAAACAGTCCCAAGGCAAGTCAAGACAAGACCAAAAACATGCTCGAAACTAGCCAACACAAGCTAGAATACAACTCCAAAAGGCATGAGGCATGCAAGGCTACAAAGGGGTGTTACACTACACCTATCAAAACCAAACATGGCATGAATTATCCAATGAAAAACAGAGTTATGGCATATCAAAATAAGCCCAAAAACCCACTTAGATGGCATCCCAAAGACCTAAGCATGGACGCATGGAGGCATGCGGCATAAAACATCAACTCTTTAAAGCATTAAAGGAGTGATAAGTGCAAGTATATGGGCATGAAACATGGACTGAAATAACATTTCAAATGATGCCAAATCATGATAATAGTCCAAATAAAGCATGCTAGTGACTTGGACACTCAAAGCTAACAAGCTAGAATGCCTTAAGGCTATACAAAGCATGGCATATGTGATCAAAGCAACATGAAATAGAGCTGAAGCATGGTAAAACATGACTAAAAGCTCCTTTGAGGTGAGCCAAAATCATGCTAAAAACATGGCTTAAAGCACAAAGCATGTTAAGGCAAATGAGAGGATTGCAAGACAAGTACATGAAGCATGTAAGAGCCAACTAAACCCACCCAAAACAGAGTCATGGCATGATAAAACAACACCAAAAACCCACTAAAATGGAGTCAACATGAGCTAGAAAGACATGCTCAAACATGAAGCATATAAGACTAGTTTGTGTGATTTACACTACAAGTGTATTAGCCATGTATGGAGTGACAAAACCAAGCAAAAATAGTGTTGTATCATAGAAAAACAAAGCCTAGTACATACTGACATGAAGCTAAAACAAGCTAAGCAAACATGCTACCACTATAAGCCATTTATGCAAGCATACAAGACAACAAGGAGAGGGGATGACCCTCTCCTATTTAGGACTTCAAAACTACCTTTCCACCACTGAAAATCCTCTGGATTTCAGTGGTAGAAAGGTCATGCAAAGCCAAAAACAAGGGCCAAAAGGGGTGGCCTAAAACAAGGCCTAACAAGGCCTAAGAGGAGGTAAACAACCCCAAACCAAAAAGTGATCTTAAATAAAGATCTAAAGCATCAAAAATAAGAACTTTTATCAGTTAAGAGTTAAGCTTAAAACAATAAGAAAAAGGGTCTAAAAGCTTAAGCAAGAATGGGGGTTTAAAAGCAAGGAACTCACCCTTGAAGACCACCTTCAAGAACACCACTCCAGCAGCCTCCTCTGACCAAAACCAGCTCAAGAACACTAAAAACAACTCCTAAGGACCTCAGCAACCAAAGGATGGTGTTCTACTAGGTGTTTGTGTGCAATAGTGTGAAGATATTACACTTTAAGGCACAAAATAGGAACAAACAAGGAGATATAGATACAAATATATATCTATCTCTTAAGAACCAATTTTCTGAACCTCTGAGAAGGGAGGAGGGGCTCCCTTCTTATAGAAGTTTAATTCCTAAGCTTGTTGAGCAAGCTAAGCAATTGAAAACAAATCCCTCTATACACGTGTATAGAGGATGTGAATTGTGCATGCCAGCTACGACAGCTGGTATAAAATATCTGCAAAAAGTAGATGAACAGGGCTCGGCCAGAAAATATGGCCCGATCGACCAACATAAGTACCGGACCGACCAAAAACAGTGCCGATCGGCCAACACTTTTGGCCGATGGCCTCATGCCTTGGCCGATGGGTTGAGGGGATGGCCAACAAGCCACCCTCTTCCTTCAGAAGCAAAAAACACAAGTGTTTGGTCCACAACCAAGCACAAAATAGAAAAGTTGAGAGATCTTGAGGCAAGGTGCACGACCGAGACCCCCGAGAACTCAAAACGAACACGAGCATGGATGATCATCGAGTGTTCAAACGATGACGTCCAAGTCTTGAGGACGGTCAAAAATGGGATGTCTACAAATACAACAAGACATACTCAAAACAACACAACAGAACTGACTCAATACCCAAGTCAGAAAGTAAAATAACCTCTTTATCAATTAGATCTTGTATTTCATGGCAAAGACGGAAACAACTGTCAGTGCCATGACCGGTTTGTTGATGGAAGACACAGTACTTGGTAGCATCATGCTTCGCTGGAAGGGGATCCAGGAGAGGCCGAGGCTTAAGGGGTTTGAGATGGCCTTGTCTAGCGAAGATTTGGAGAGCTTTGGACAAAGTCATGTAGAGGGGATTGAAGACCCTCTGGCCTCGGGGTTGGTACTTCGAGGTTTGTGGAGTTATGGATGTACCAGCAAAGGGATTGGCAGGTGCTGACTGGGTTTGATGATCTCTTCCAAGTGTAGGATTGGAGCTGAAAGGAATGTTTCTGGTACGACATCCCTTTTCTCGGCTTGCCCCTTGATTCGGAATGTTCTCATCCCGAGTAGCAAAAGTGTCATCCACAGTCTTTGCAACAACTGCAAGCACTCGCTGTTTGTTCAGCCTTTTGGCTTTCAAAGCCTCAATAGCCCACTGAAGGTGTTCATGGGAACCAATGCCTGCCCCTACCTTGTTCTTGCACTTGCCTCCACTTTGCCAAGGGATTGGACTTCTTCCAATGCAGCCCGTCCCAAGATTGGGGAGCCTTTTGGTGTGAAATTTCTGGTATGTGATGTGGTTGATGACGGAGCCAATATCCCAAAGGCCAGATCTGCCACAGTTCTCTGAAGATCTTCAATCATTTTCATCAGCTCAAAAGTAGTGGGTTCACGGGTTTGAGATGATTGGGGTTCAAATGCGTCCATCATGCATAAGTCCATGCTTTCTGGGATAAACACCTCAGGCTTGGATAAATGGGTCGTGGTGATGTATATACAGGGGTTGTAGATGGATGGCAGTATATGGATTAGATTGAGGTGTGGATGAGGTACTTGGTCCTTGGGGTCTGGAGGTGGAGCTATCGTTTGGTTGTCGATGAGATTCTGGACCTCATGACGAAGGCGGTAGCAACGATCGGTGCCATGACCACGCTGCTGATGATTCACGCAGTATTTGGTGGGGTTATGTCTGGCAGGGAGTGGGTCAGGCAGAGGTTGAGGATTGAGGGGTTTAAGATACCCTTTTTCCATCAGGACTTTTAGTGCGCTAGTTAGGCTCATATAGAGAGGGGTGAAAGTTCTGCCTTGAGCTCGGGTTGAGCTAGCTGTTTGTGGGCTTGATTTGGTAAAAGGGTCGGCTATGGTGACTGTGTTGATTTCAATGGGTTTGGGAATAGTGCTACTACCAGCATGGGTACTCCCAGAAATCACTCTCCTCGTTGGTTCACTTGTTCTGGGAATAATCCCTGTGTTGAATGCACTCTCAATCTGAACCCCCAATTCATGTAAACTTTTGAAAGTGAACAGTGGAGCCACTATTAACTTCTGTAACATATCATGTTCAAGGTTTTGCACCACTATCCGCACTTGGTCCCTCTCAGAAGGGCGATTTGTCATCTGTGCTGCCTTTGCTCTCCACCTTGCAACGAATTCTGCAAAAGACTCTGCAGGATTCTGGTGGGTTGCTTCAAGCTCTTGGGTGGTCATTTCAACTTGGGTATTGTAAGAGTACTGATTGACAAAAGCCTTAGCCAACTCTTCCCAGTTCAGCTTCACTGTATCCTCCAACTTAGCGTACCAAGTGGCTGCTATACCCGATAGGGTTCTTTCGTACAGAGAGAGTTTTTGAGGCTTAGTCAGATCCGTCGGTTTCAGGACGTCCAAGAAAAGCCAGATGTGTACCATAGAATCTCCAGACCCGTTGAAACGGTCAATATGTGGCATTTTGAATCTGTCTGGGAGTCGTACGGCAGCCTCGGTGTACCCATCCTCAATGTCAGGAATGGAGTTAAGGCCCTGTGCCTTTTTGAATTGCTTCTCAAGGTTTGCAATTTTCACTGAGGTCGGTTCGAGATCATTCGTACCAAAGGGATAAAGCCTTTTATTAGGCTGCACCTGGGGTCTGAAAACCCGAGCTTGAGCCAACCCTTCTCGGGGATCCGAACCATGCGAATCTTCAGCTGGTGGAAGTGGGTCAAAGTTCAGCTGGGGTCCCGAAGCTAGATCTGTGGTGGGTGCCCCAGATGAGTGTTGCACTTCGGCATTGGTCTCATCCTGCCTAGCGATTCCCTGGTTTAATGCTGTTATCATGGCCACAACTTCTTCCGGACTTTGTGCCATCACAGTTTGCTGAGTTTGAACAAAGGTGATGTGACTGGTGACTGTCGGATCAGCTGAACCGGTGAGCCTTGACTGGCCTTTTTTGCCTTGCCTCTAGCGAAGGAAACACTGGTTGCCCTTGAACTAAATCTCCAACTTGACAAAGTCTATCAACACAAGTCCAATGTACCTGGGGGATATTAGAGCCTTCCGAAGCTATGGTTCCAGGACTACCTTGCAAAAGAGAAAACATATAGCATCTCTGCCTGATTTCACTAGAACAGATATGAGCATAGCTGAATGACTGTGCTCTCTACTGAATTCTGCCCCGAAACAGATACCCAGACTTGCAACTGATACATACATTCCTGTAGAGACACACCCTAACAACACATATTAAGCAAGTGGGAGCCAAAACACCCCTATGGTGGGGTAGGGTTTCCCTGTCCTAGTTTCATCAGGAGCTAGGGGTTCACTATGCACGCATGCGATTTCAAACAATCCTGCATTCAGGTGAGCAACCTATCCTAGTTTGGAACAATCTCTAAAGCTTCCGATATGCAACTAGGTCAAATGGTCAAAAAGGATGCCTCAGCAAGACCACCTAATATACTTCTCGCCCCTAACACCGAGAAGTGAAAGGAGGATCAAATGGTACAGCGGTGATTCAGATCCAAGGTTTGTGTTCCCATCGTGGCAAAGCCCGCAACCGGCCAGCCTTATGGCACGCTTTTCCAAGTAAGCCTCCGGCAAACCGTTCAGGAATAATAGATGGCAAACACTGTGACTTAGGCGCACCTATGCAAATGCAATGCAAAGAAACACATAAATGTAGATAAAACAACATATCATGCGTTCAAGTCAAGTTCTCTAAATCCCCAGCAGAGTCGCCAGAAACTATAAACCCGACTTTCTCTGTGCGCACCCCTTTCGAAGAGGCGCGAATTGGTCTTACTACAGTTCGGACTCCTGTCACGGTTTTGAATCTAATCTCACAAAGTGCAATGTGAGACTGATAAACACCAAAGAGTCCAAATCCGGCAAATCGTTTTGGAAAATCAATTTTTGAATAAAAAGCGTCAAACATGGACTGCTTTGCCAGATTACAGAGTCACCACCTAAATATTTTATTTTGGGAAAATTTAGGAAACCCTGACTCGTGCCAAAGGCCACGTATCCGTCATCACCAAAGTTGCCTCGGCGTGGAAACTTGGGTACGAGAGGGGAAGGTCCTGAAATGAGCACCCCCCCGCTCCCCCGATCAAAGGATCGACCTCTACTAAGCATGATATGTTGTTTTATAAACACATGCGTTCTTACCCGGTTATTAATCTAATTTTACTATGTGACGCACACAGGCAAGTATAGACTAAGTCGTGAGATTTGGAACGAATCGATTTATGTTTGTTTTTGAAAATGGTTTGAAAGTGCTCCTCGCAAGTAGGCTAAAGCGCGGATTTGCCACCCTCAAGTGGGCTTTAAAACATGATTTTGCCATTTCGCAAAGTGGGCTTAAAACTCACAATCATCGAATTGTTCCAATTCAGGCAACCAAGCCTCCATCCATAGGCATTCATGCAGTTAATCACTTAAGCAAATAGCCTCATGGCAAGCATGCTATCATGGAAACACTCACACTCATGCAAGTGTGCTAAAGCGTCAAAACTTATAGAGTACTCTGAGCTAAAACAAAAACTAGTTAGAAATCATGCATGATCCTAACTATACAAGGACGCCTAATGCAACACATGCAATAATGCAACTAAATAGGCTCGGCTATCTAAGATGGCATATGAATGCGACAATTTGATACATGTATTCAAATAAGTATTGAAATACGATGCAGTTTGAATAATACGCCGAGTCGGTGCATGCAAGACAAATGAATGATGCAAATATGCAAAGCATAAGGTATGCTAATCAAAACGTGCCCTAAACTAACCATCGAAAGCGGTTTAAGTAAAAGGGAGAAAGAAATGGGGTTGGAAGACATGCACGCACCCTTATTACAACATTGCGCCCTCGCGAAGGAGAGTCCGAATACATAAGCTAAGCTACACTAAGCTAAGCTAATTAACTAATCTAATTAAACTAATTAAACTAATTATTACAAACCATTTGAATAACTAGCAAACTACTTACCAATTATTACAACACAACATAATGAAATAGCTAAGCTAAAGCTATTTAATTATTACAACACAATTGAATTTGAATAATTAATTACACAAACTAATTAAGTACAACACTTGAAATCAAATAATTAGTTACAACTAACTATTAAAGCAAGTAAAATGGCCTCGAAGACAAGGGAGATATGCACACTCGGTTGGCTTCATCCCGAAGAATCCATCACTTTGCCACCGGTTGCCTCTGTTTGCACTCTCCTTGATCTCTGAGCACTGAACCAACCTCCAGAATGTTTCTGCTCCAAAATAGGACCATTTATGCACAAAAATGGACTGGTGGCCGGTCAGCCACAAAAAGTGGCTGCCGGCCACCTTAACTAGCCGGTCAGCCACTGCAAGTGGCCGGTATGCAACCTGCTTTTCCAAACTGCTATTTTTGCTGCAATAGAGAAGAACAGAGGTAAAGCAAGGCATTTTGTAGGAAATGTATGCACTACCACTCTCCTCATCATTTCTCAAGCTCAAAGGAGTGTGGCGCTTGGTTCTCAAGCCACCAATCAAGCATCTCAATGCATGATGGCCAAAGGACCGAGCTTGTACAAGGTCGATGAAAGCACAAATAGACTCAAATGGAGCCTCCACCCTATCATGCATGATCAAGGGTGTTGACAACCCAGAAACGTGGCACGTTTCATCACTTTGAGTATGAAACGTCCCATATTTCTTGTGTTTGGATTAACGTCCGACCCAACACATGCAATGTAACGCACATGCTAATCTTATTCATGTTTTACTTGTTCAATTCTTGTTTATACATTTTACATTACCGATTAGTCCATTAACCGATTAAGTTCAATGTGAAAAGTCCTCTAATTGGAAAGGTGGTCTAAGCCACAAGTGTCTTGAGCATGAAAGGGGTCTCATGCTGTTGGTTAGGAGGAACCCTCAAGAGAGGGTTAAAACCATTGGGCATGAAGACCTTAAATTCACACTCAAGCCAAGAAAGGGCTCAAGACCACTTTCAAAGAAAATTGAAAAGTGAAGAAGAGAGGGAGGTGGCGGACTTTTCAGTGCTGAGATGGCATGAAAAATAGTGCTACAACATGCAAGCAACACATGCACAACATGTTAAGAGCCAAAAACATCAAAGCTAGTAAAGAGCATTACACAAGAGGCATGCAATACTAAGCTTAAATGACCAAACCAGCTCTGGACAGAGCTTAAACATGCCAAATTAGTAGCCAAAACATGCTGAAATTTAGACACAAAAGGCAAGAAAAACATGCTCGCATGTTAGCTCACAAACAAGGCACAAAGCACAACTCTCAAAAGCAATGAAAGAGTGTAATATGTGAGAGTGTGACAAGGCTATACACACTGAAATCAATATAAAATGATGCTATATCATGCAACCATCTCATGCAAGACATATTAGAGGCCTTAAAACACAAAGCTAATGAAGCCAATTACACTATAGCTATACAAAGCAAGGCTCACACGATCAAGACCACTCAAAACAGAGCTAAATCATGGCAAATCAGTAGTAAAAATGTGCTGGAGCTAAGCTAACACAAGCTAAAATGATAGGCTAAATCATCAAACATGCTAGGCTAGTAAGCATGATTGCACTACAAGTGCAAGAGGCAAGCAAGAGGTGACCCAACCAGCCAAAAACAGAGTTAAGGCAGGTCAAAATAGGGCCTAAAACATGCTTGAACTAAGCTACAAAAAGGGATAAATGCATGCTCACATGTTAGACCATCAACACATGCAAACAACACACAGGGCGGGGAGGCCACCCCCTCTTATTTGGGACCCCAAAACCAACTTTCTACCACTGAAATTTCCCTGGAATTTAGTGGTTAAGAGGCCAAGAAAAGAGTGTTTTAAAAGCTTTAAAAGATGGCACAAAACTTAGCAAACAAGCTACAAAAGAGGGTGGACCACCCCTAACTCCAAAAAGGCCTTAAACCGCCACTTTTAAACCTTAAAAATAGAGGTTTTTGTAGTTGAAAACTAAGCCAAAAACAGCATGCAAAGGTGGCTGTAGACGTCCCCGAATGCCCCGGGAGGATGAATCCCGTTTTGTTCGTTTTGTGGGTCTACTACAGTTCGGACTCAAATTGTCATGGTTCTTAATCTGAACCAAAGAGTCCAAATCCGGCAAATCGTTTTGAGAAAAACAGATTTTTGAAAGAAGTGCCAAACATGGACTGCTTTACCAGATACAGAGTCGCCACCTAAATATTTTATTTTGGGAAATTTAGGAAACCCTGACTCGGTGCCAAAGGCCACGCGTCCGTCATCACCAAAGTTGCCTCGGCTCAGGAACTTGGGTACGATTGGGGAAGGTCAGCTATGAGCACCCTCTCTCACCCGATCCGAAGATCGGCCTCTACTAACCATGATATCTTGTTTTGAAAACATTATGCGTTCTTATTCCGGTTATTAGCCTAGAATTACTATGTTATGCGCACAGCAAACAAGTATAGACCAAATCGCCTAGATTGGAACAAAACATTACATGTTTGTTTTGAAAATAGTTTGCTACTCGCAAGTAGGCTAAAATGCAGATTTTGCCACCCTCAAGTGGGCTTTAGAAAAGATGGTTTTGCCACTATCAAGTGGGCTTAAAACTCACAGTTTTAAAGCATTATTCCAATTTAGGCAATTCGACCTCCATCCACAGGCATTCAAGCAGTTATATCACATAAGCAGCTAGCCTCATGGTAATCATGCAATTATGGCAACACTCACACGCGTGCGGTATGCTAAAGCATAAAAGCTTACCTAGTACTCCAAGCCAAAACAGAAACCAGTTAGTAATCATATGCATGATCCTAGTTCATGTTAAGATGGCTAATGCAACACATGCAAAGATGTAATCTAGACAGGCTCGACTATCCTAAACATGGCATGTGAAATGCAACAGATAACATGTATTCAATTTGGAATTGAAATACAATGCAGTTAGCATGATGCGCCGAGCCCGGTGCATGCGAGACAAATGTATGAATGCACGCATGCATAGCATAAGGTATGCTAATTTAGATATGCCCTAATCTACCATCATAAGCAGGTAAATAAAAGGGAAGAAAGACGTGGGATTGGAAGACATGCACACACTCACACACCCTTATTACAAATACGCCCTCACTCGGAGGGACCAAATAAATATTACAGTCCGAATAATAAATAAATTAATTATTACAAAAATTCTAATTACTTAACAAATAAATGCAAAAAGAAAGGTGGCCACAGCCCCCGCCTCGGGATGCGCGAATGATGCATGTTGGACTTGTCTTGCCCGGAAACTCGCTGCCATAGCATTGTTGCCTCTGTTAACACTGCCCTGCTCTTCTGAAGACTGCAAAAGTCCCAGGGTGTACTCTCTGAATGTTGGGGAATATCACCGGCCAAGTAGAACCACCACCGGCCGAAGGAAATGATTACCGGCTGCATTTTGATAAATCGGCTACAGATTACTGGTCGGTCGGCACTATACGTAGCCGACTGGCCAAAACTTCCTGTAGAACCTGCAATTGATAGCAGCAGAGGGCAAGCAGTGTATGGCATGGAATTTCAAGCAAATGTGTGCATGGACACACTCCCTATCATGCAATGGACTCAAGGGAGCATGGCCCTCGACCCTCGGGCCATCAATTGTGCATTTCGATGCATGATGGCCTAAGAGGCCAAGTTTGCAATCTAATGTCAAATGAAATGCAAGTACAAAACACATCAAAAGGCCCCAACCCCTATCATGATTGATCAAGAGGCAAGGGATGCATGCTCAATGAAATGCAACCTAGGCATGGAGGCTAAGTATGCAACATGAACATGCGAATGAGCAATGTATACTAGGCACGCAACCTAAACATATAAGCAAACATGACATGCAACAACATGCAATGATGGACTTAAACTAATATGGATAGCTCGCAAGCATGCCAAAATCAGTGGCCATTAGATAAAAAGAGACACTCGAAATGCGTGCACATATGCACGCAAATCGAGGACCGATCCTAAGGCACGAATGCCACTCTACCAAAGCATGGTAAGGCATGGAATATGGTATGCACACATGCAAATTTCAGTGTTGAAATATGATGCAAAACAGCCCCGAATCATGGAAACATGGCACCCGATGCACGGAATGATCCCGAAATGCAAAACTAGGTACATGGAATGGCTTACAGCTATACAAAGCATGCATTATTTGAACATGAGACCTAAAGAAAGAATCAAGGCAGTCCCAAAATAAGCATATTTACAGTTTTAAGCAAGGCCAAACAGTGAGCACAAATAGGCCTAAGTTAGCATGCAAAAATGGGCCAAAAGGGGGACAAAGAAGCAAGTGATGGTTGCTGACCTCAAACAGAGAAGGGCCCTTCAACAAAGTTGAAGAGGGGCCCAAAAAATGGTATTTTACAGTTTATGATCAAACCTAAAACAGTGCACAAGCATCCTCAAAATACTATGCAAAATAAGGCCAAAAGAGAGTATAAACACAAAGTATAAAAATGGTGCCTCAAACAGCAAAAGACCCTTAATGAAACATAAAGAGGGGGTCAAAATAAGACCCTTTTCAGTTCGGACCAAAGTCCAAAAACAGAAGCGCAAGAGGCTAATAAATCATGCAAAAATAGGGCCAAGAGATGGATACAAAGGCAAGTGACATATGGAGGCCCCAAAAAGTGATGAGCCCTTCAACAATGTTGAAGAAGGGCTCAAAATAAGCCACATTACAGTTTACATCATGCCTCAAAACAGTTTACAAATAGGCCAAAAATGCTATGCAAGAAAGAGGGATACAAGAGGGGTAAAGAGGCAAGTGCAAGAAGGAAGCCTCAAACAGGTAAATATCCTTAAAAAAACATGAAGGAGAGCTCAAAATAATGCTACTTTCAGTTAGGGTCGGAGCCCAAATATGCAAGAAAGTATGGCTAAGATATAGACCAAGAAAAGAGCAAAAAGAGGGGAAATGAGACTCACCCTTGAAGACTAGTCTTTCACCAACTCTTGGCTTGAGAAAAGATGCTCCTTGCCTCTGGAAATGGCCTCCGAACTGCTGGTATGGAGTATGGGTTGGTTGGCTTGGAGATGGAGTAGAAATGGATCCAAGAATAAAGGGTTTTGGTGCTTGGAATATAGAGAGAGAGAGAGATTGGATGTGGAAGGCTCCAAACAAATTTTCTAACCCTTAAAACCAGAGCTGGAGGGCTGTATATATAGGCAAAAGAGGGGGGAAAAGAGGGGAAAAAATGGGGGGGGGAAAACAATTCAAGTTTCCCCCCAAAAGGCAAAATCTCGGACAGAGGGTTTGAATGGAGAATAGCTGGCACAGCTAGCATCCACTCAATCTGTAGAATACTCCGGAAGGTCATCGGCTAGCAAACTTGGTCGGTCGGCCATCTATTTGGCCGGTCGGCCATCTCTTTGGTCGGTCGGCCATGTGTTCTGGCCGGTCGGCAGGAAAAATCTGCTCTGCAGGTCCAACTTCAAACGGGCATAACTTTTTCATATGAACTCCTTTTCAGGTCATTCTTGTGTTAAAATTGAAGCCCCGGAAGTAAGCTTTCCAATGCCACAAACCTTGCATTAAAATTCCAACTGTGCAGAAAGTTATGCTTGTTTTGGTGAAGATTGCTCAGTTTCGGTCCAACCGGGATGATGCCCAACTTCAACCAATCATATCTCCGCCATTCGGACTCGGGTTTAAGAGATTCTTGTATGAAAAATGAAGCCCCGGAAGTCTTCTTTCCAATGGTGGTAGCCTCATAACTTAACTCCAAGTGTATAGACAAATAGGCTTGATTTAGCGAGGACTGCTCGTCCCTCTCTTAGCAATTCTTGCCTATCTTCTTCTCCAACTTGGTTTCTCCCCCCTTTCTCCTCTTTTCTTCAATTTCAAACCCCTAAGCATGGTGTTTTGAAAGATTTTTCAGAGATTTCATCTCTCTTTCATTCCTTTCCACTTTGTCCTTGCTCGGTTTACCGAAAAGCGCATTATTTGACAAAATGTGAGCCTCGGAACATTGTAGAAACTTTATTTTAAAAATGTTTTAAAAGAGAGGGTTTTAAGGTCTAAAAACCATTCAAAATAGCTTTGGTTCAAAATGGGGTGTGAAGTTGAGATTCGCCTCTCTCCTTGTCGAAGAAACTGGACCTTTGCCCTGCACACCTTTCTCCACCAAGTAAACCATCAGTAGCACCCAAGTCTTAAGGGCGGTCAAAAATGGGGTGTCTACAGTGGCTAAACTAGTGTACAAAATAAAGCTTAAAAGGGGTAAGACCTTACCCTTGAAGCACAACAACGAAGCGGCAACTTTCTGAACTAAAAACAGCCTTTAACAGCCCAAAGATATGCAACTTTGATGAAGGATGTCTTGCCAAACTAAAAGTGTTTCTCTACTTCTATGCACACTCTCTTCTTGTATGCACAAAAGGGCAAGAGAGAGAGAACTCTAGAGAGAGAGGAATGTAGAGAGAAAGGATTTTTAGAGAGAGAGGCTCCCAAAATTTGCTAACCCCTCAATATGAGAGATATGGCCTCCATATATAGCAAAAAGAGAGCTTTGTGCGAAATATCTGATTTAGAGACAGCTGGAGCTTGTGGAAGACAACTGGAGGTAAATATTTGCAAAATATCTGAGTTTGGGACATTAGTGGCCATCCAGCCACTTCAAGTGGTCGACGGCCAGAAGTAGTGGCCGGTCGTCCACTTGTGGTGGTCAGCTGTCCACTGATGGTGGCCGGCCGGCCACAAAAATCTGCTTCTAGGCCCAACTTCAAATAGGCATATCTCCTTCATATGGACTCCTTTGCAGGTCATTCTTGCATGTAAAATGAAGCCCCAGAAGTAAGCTTTCCAATGGTGGAAGCCTCACATCAAAATTAGAAGTGTGCTATGATATATCCCTCTTTTAGTGAAGACTGCTCAGTTTTGGTCCAATCGAATTCATACCTAAATTCAACCAGCCATATCTCCCCCATCTGGACTCGGCTTAGGAGATTATTGAGTGTAAAATGAAGCTCCTAAAGTCTTCTTTCCAACGGTGGTGACCTTATAGCTGAAATCCAAGTGTACAAATGGATAGGCCCGATTTAGCGAGGGCTGCTCGACTCTCTCTTAATGATTCATGCCCATCTTCTTCCCCAACTTGGTTTCTTCCCTCTTCTCCAATTTTCTTCATCTCTAAACCTCTAAACAAGATGTTTTAAAGATTTTTTTTTCAAAGAGTTCACTTCTCTTTCATTCATTTCCACTTTGTCCTTGCTCTGTTACCGAAAAGCGTAACATTTAACGAAATGCGAGCCTCAGAACATCGTAGGAACTTTGTTTCAAAAATATTTTGAAAGAGAGGGTTTTAAGGTCTAAAATCTTTTGGTCCAAAAATGGGGTGTGAGGTTTGGATTTGACACTCCTCTTGCTGAAGAAATTGAATTTTTGCACTGCACAACTTTGATCACCAAGTAAAATTGAATTTTTGCACTGCACAACTTTGATCACCAAGTAAACATTCAGTGGCGCCCAAGTCTTAAGGGCGGTCAAAAATGGGGTGTCTACAGCTTGTTGTGCTTCTGGATGAAGTTCCTTATCTGAGGAAGTCATTGATGTAATGAGCCCAATTGGCTTGATGAATGACAGTAACTAATCTGGTTAATATTAATGGCTAACTTGGTTTTGCTTAACGCTGTGAGCATGGCCTGTCGGTGTTCTCGTGACGCCATAAGCACTCCCTAGATGGAGATGTTGGCTTAAATCTTTTTCAACTGCTTTAGAACCAGATCTTCCTCTTCTTTGTTTTCTTTTTCTTTCCCTTTCTCTACATCTTTCCTTGACGGTTTGCCTTGATCTAGGTGTGAGGGCTTAAAGAAATGCTTGCTTCTAGTTAGATGATCAATTTTTTCAGAATACTAAGTATCGTCTGGTGTATTGCTTCCCCAACCTTCATCAGTGTGGGTGAAATGTAGATCCATGTTTTCCTACCATTTCTCTTCATTTATAGATAGGCAATCATCTGGCTCAACATGTATCATTCTTATATTGCAATAATCTCCTTTTGGCTGGTAAGGCAGTGTTGACCAGATTTCTGCAATGATCTCCCACTTTCTCAAATGTGCCCATGCTCGGCTAACTTCTTGCTTTTATTCTTCACCTGTCGGACCAGTTGACTCAATGTTCTCGGATTTAAGGACTACCCTTTCACTTTCTCATTCTGGTGCTTCTTTTCCAGTCTCCACTATTTTGGACTCTCTTAGCTCATTGCTTTCTCCGGATTCATTGCTTTCGCCTTTCTTTTCCTTTCCCTTAGTTTTTCTAGTGGGTTGTGCTATTCTCCTTGCTTCCTCATTACTTCTTTCTATTTTTGAATCTTCATCACTACTTGACCGTTCGTAGACACTGGCCCAATTGTTCGAGTTTGACTATTCAACTTGTACATCTCCTAGGCCCCATTTTTCAAAGAAATAGAGATTGTCCAAGTCTTCTTCCAAATCAGCCAAACCATTCAGCCCTTGTTCGAGTACATTCTCCCTGGTGACATTAATGGCAAATACATGAAGCAAAGCAACTTTCGATTTTGGATGACCAACTGTTACAATATATCTGTTGGGATCATATCTTGACAAATCCCCAATTTCTATCACTGGTGCCTCCGTTGCCACCGTAGGATTTTTGGGTTCCAACCAAGGGTGAGTTGCATCTATCATGTATAGATTGATGCTCTCCGAAATAAAGACTTCAGGTTTAGATAAGTAGGAATGGGTGAAATATATGCTAGGGTCAAAGGCGAGAGATAGTGTATGGATGAGGTTAAGACAATGAGGTAGTGCGACTCGATCATGGGTAGGCAAAGGGTTACTAGTGGCATTTGGCCTTTGTGGTGGGGCTTGTGGGGGTGCTATGATTTTGCAGTCTATGAGGTCCTGGATCTTATGGCGAAGACAAATGCAACAGTTGGTTTCATGGCTTTGTTGTTGGTGAAAGGCACAATACTTGGATGCATTATGCCTAGGTGGAAGTTGGTCAGGAAGAGGTCGAGGATTGGGTAGTTTGAGATGGACTTTGTCTACCAACATTTTCAAGGCTGGGGTTGGAGTCATATAGAGTGGTTGAAAATCGCGGTTCGGGAAACGGTTTCGATTGTAGGACTGTGGGGTGGCATTAGCAAAGGGATTGGCTATTTTTGTGGAGGTGGTGATAGTTCTAACTTCCGGAGGTTTCGTGGTTGTGTTACTACTGCTAGTAACATTGGAACCATGAACAAAAGTCTTTCTTACAGGTTTTTTCTCATCTATGATGATCTCCTATTTTATAGCATCCTCAATCTAAACTCCTATCTTATACAGATCTTTGAAGTTGAAGAGTGGGAGAACTATCATCTTTTGTAACATCTTGTCATGAAGGTTCCTTACCACTATCTAGATCTGATCCTTCTCTGAGGGCCTGTTGGTCATCATGTCTGCCTTGGCCCTCCATTTTGCTATAAATTCAACGAAGCTTTCCTTCGGCTCTTGATGTGTGGCTTCGAAATCTTGGGTGGTCACCTCAATCTCAGTGTCATAGGAGTACTAAGCAATGAATGCCTCAGCCAACTCTTTTCCAATTTTGCTCTATCTTATCCTCCATTTTGGCATACCAAGTTGCAACAATTTTTGATAAAGTCCTTCCAAACAGAGACAATTTTGAGGATGGGTCAGGCCTATAGGTTTCAGAACATTTGAGAATAAACAGATATGTACCATAGGGTCCCTTGATCCGTCAAACCGGTCAATATGTGGCATTTTGAATTTTTTCGATAATTTGAAGCTACCTCTGTGCATCCATCCTCTGTATCAGGAATGGAATTAAACTGCTAGGATTTTTTGAACAACTTCTCTAACTTGGCTATCTTTAGCATAGCCGGATCAAATTTAGCAATGTTAAGAGGAAAAAGTCCCTCAACTGGATGAACTGGGCTCTAGCAGTAGGAGCCTGGGCTAATTCTTTTGGTTGATCAAAACTTGAAAATTTCTCAATAGGCGGAGGTTGGTCAAGACCTGGATAGTTAACTGGTTGTGGAAGGGCAGTAGTTCTAGCAATGGTATCACCCTGAGTAGCTACTGTATGATCAATAGCGCCCATGGATCGCTGGAGGTTGGCGATCATTTCTGCGATATCCGAGAGATTCTGAGCCATTAAAGAAACTGGGGAACAGCTTACTAGGGTACTAAATAGAGGACATATGAGGGGTGACTGTCATAAAATTTGAAATGGAGATCGGGCATGTGACGGGCCTTGAAGCAATTGTGCTTGTCTGACCCTTCTTCTAGATACTGATGGAAGTGACACTAACATTGGCTGACTTTGAACAAGATTTGTAGTTTTGCAAAGTCTACCAGCACGAGTCCATAGGGTTTTAGGGGTGTTAGAACTTTCTGAAGCTATGATGAACCAACTACCAAGCAAAAGGAAGAAAAAAAAGAAGAAGAATACATCAAACGAAAATCCAATAGCAATTCAGCTCACAACACATATATCAAACATAAATCCAGTAGCATTTCGACTCAATTTGTACCACTGACCACTATATATTCCAACCAACTATTATGTTCTCAACCTAACCATTGATGTATCTGAACCACTGATATGAACAATGAGACCCCGTACAGGATCCCACATATAGTACATAGCAAATATGGTGAACCAAAACACCCCTATGGGGGCTTGGGATACCCCATCCTAGTTAGGAGACGAACTATGGCTTCACCATTCAAACAATTGGTATCATTGCATCTTAGACACATGAGAGCATTATGTCCTATTTGTGGAAGTTGCTAGAACTGAGTATATGAACTAGGTCAATCTGGTCAAAAGGGGTACCTCGACAAGACACCTAATATACCTACCTTGCCCAACACCTAAATGAGGGAAGATCAAACGGTACGTTAGTAGTCCTGATTCGAGACTTGCATTTCCACCATAACAGAGCCCACATCCGGCAAGCCGTCCAGGATGTTAGATGACAAATATAGTGACTCTATGCGCACTATGCATGAAATGCAATGAATATACATATGGAGATAAAATCCACATTATGAAGTTTGAGTCATGTTCTCTTAATCTCCCCAACAAAGTTGCTAGAAATTGTGGAATTCCTCTCGGGGTTGCCAAGTGCGCCCAACAGTTTCGACTCTTGACCTCCTGATCTAGTCTCACTAGTGCAATGTGAAACAGAAGAATGAGAGTCCAAATCCGGTAATTTTTATAGAAAATCCATTTTTGTTGCAAAGTATTGCCATAAATGGACTACATCACTAGATTTTAGAGTCGCCATCTAATATTTTGGGGAAATTAGGAAACTTGTGACTCATGCCAAAGGCCACCGTCCATCATAACCAAAGTGTCTAGGCTCGAGAACATATATATGAGAGGGGAAGGTCATTAATTGAGCACCCCACTCACCCGATCAAAGATTGGCCTCTACTAAGTCATAACGTGGTTTTCTATAATCAATGTAAATCCATATTCTGATTATTAATAATGTTATCATTACTATCTGAGTCATTCAAATATAGATTACTATATGAGTCATTCAAATATAGATTGTGTCTTAAATTTTGGTTATACTCTAACTTCATGCTTTTTTTGACAAGGGGTTTTCTTGAATACAATCCACATCATAAGAATCATCTACACTCCAAAATAAATAACATAACCTCCATCCATTGGCATTCAAACAGATATTTTACTTAAGCACTTAGCCTCATGTTATAGCAATAGATATGTTAAGGAACACACACATGCAATATGCTAAAGCTTGAAATGCTCATCTAGTATTCCAAGGTGAGTCATGATATATACCTATATGTATAGATATGTATGATCGTATATACAAGTTCCTAATGCAATACATATAGACCATGTTCCTAGGAGTCCGGATTACTAAGATGTAGCATGAGTATCACCACAATACATGGATTTGCACATGTATTCATCTTTAAAGATAACACATAATATTAAAGCGGATGATCTGGACTCAAATGCATGGAAGAGTGGATGCAATATATAGGCATGGTAAAGAAAACATGATGCAATACCGAAAGCAGAAAAATAAAAGAGTTAGAAAGACGTGGGGTTGGAAGATTATTACAGCAATTCGAATAAGAAAAAAAAGAGGGAGAGATAAATTATTAAAATAATGAATCGATTCAGCCTAGCTATTGCTGAACCTAACAAATCACACTAAATAATGAAAAGAAGCAATCTAAGGGCTCTAGTACTGCACAAGGGAACATTCCCCAGAAATTGTCTGTTTTGTTCTTAGGAGAAATGATTGGCCAGACACTAGATGAGCTGGAATTCCCTTTTCGGCAGGGGATTAGGTCAGTGTAGAATCTCAAGACAGTGGCGAAAGGGGGGCTTTCTGGGTAGTTCTCACACTTTCCACCTCCTTTGTTGACAGGGATCACTTGGAGAGAAGATGGACGGGAAAAAACCCTCAACAACAACATAAACAGATATATACCATAGATATTTTGCCCAAAGAAACAAATTAAATGGATCAAAATCAAAACAAATTCAAGCCAAAGAAATAGATAGGAACCTACATATTTTCTTTGTGAATGAGAGCAAGTTAATACCCAAATCCATACTATTAAGTGGAGAGCGTAGATTAGTGCAAATCATTTCTTGGTGAAAGCTTTTCTTATTAAAATAATGGATTCATCAAACTCATTAAAAACTCCCCATCTAGTCATAAAACAAGGATGATAACATCCCTTTCTATGTTCACAAATGATCCAGAAGGGAGTTTTCACTTTCTTTGACCCAAAATTTCTTGTTTTACTTACAAAATACTCAGTGAAAAAAGAGAGAACAACACTTGTCAACACCAAATCCCATGGATCACTCAAGCAACCTATGAAACAACCCCTAACAGTTATTTTCATTGAGTCAAGGGTCAAAACACAAAGATTGGCATACTTGAGAGATATAATAGATGAAGATAAGTGGTGTAACAGGGAGAAGAGTTATTCTACTTATTGAACTAGTGAATGGATGGCTAAAATTACTCCCAAGCACATCCACAAGGATCCAAAATATATAAGAACTAGATAGTTAAAGTTATGAAAAACAAAGAAACAAAGGAAATAACTATCAACTCAATGGATGGGTGGCTAAAGTTATTCCCTCCACATCCATAAGGAGTTATAACAATCACATAATGAAAATAAAGCTTAAAACTGAAGAAAGAGAGATAGAAAAGTGATTTAGATTATGAGAAAATCACCTCCTAAGAGAATAGGTCACTTTGATTCACAAATTCCCTTGTTAAGTCCCTCAATTCACTTTGGATAGATTGTTTAATGTCCAAGAGTCTGAGCAAGGTTCTTGGGATCAAGCTTCCATGGAGTGTTGGTGTCCAAAGTCAAGAGGGTGGTAAGTAGGAAGTGTGGTTGAGAGGAGGAGTCAAGAAGCTCTTAGGAGCCTTGGGCAAAAGTTTCTAACCTCTTGAAAAGAGCTGTCGAGATCTTATATATAGAGCCCAGGTCACAAATATTTGAGATATTTGTGGTAGGTAGGCCAAATGAACTGAAAGTTCCAAAAATGCTCTGTATCTGGAACATTCAGCCAGCTTAGCTTCTTGGTGATCAATTGAGTGTTTTTGTGGCTAGCCATCATATGATTTTTGGCCAATCAGTGGGCACATCGTCAGATCAATAAAAGTAGGTTAGCTTGAATTAAAGGGATAAACATGTAATTCAAAGGAATTTACCCTTTCCATTCATTTCCACTATAATCTTTGCTTGGTTTGTTTGAAAGAATACTATGTTTAGGGTTTTGAAAATATAAGCATTGCAGTGACTTTTAGTGTTGCACCTACTAAAACTCGTTTTGAAAGAGATTCCATTTTGATCCAAAAACATTTTGTCCAAAACTTTTCATTGGAGGGTTTAAAGCTTGATCCTTAGAGCTCCTGCCATGGAACTTGGATAGATTAACACCTCTTGTTTTCAGCATCGGGAGCTCAAAAGGGAATGCCCAAGTCTCAAGGCTAGTCAAAAATGGGGTGTCTACAAGTGAAAGGACAAAATCAGAAACTAACGTCTCACACAACATAAGGAACACCCAAAAAAAGGAACACTTCCCGTGGCATGCGAAAATTATGTTGAAATGCTTTGGGATGGCCATTAAACATCTCATTCATCCATGCTCTTCCAATCAATAAAGATGTGTGAAAAGAATTCTTGTCAACATACATATATTCATAGCCCACTTTTGCAAGCCACATCCCTGATGTAG
The DNA here is from genome assembly GCA_036172215.1 of Camellia granthamiana. Taxonomy (NCBI): domain Eukaryota; kingdom Viridiplantae; phylum Streptophyta; class Magnoliopsida; order Ericales; family Theaceae; genus Camellia; species Camellia granthamiana. The sequence goes on from CM069912.1 coordinate 67,534,134, forward strand.
TGGTTTCGATCTCCGATCATCTCGCGGATCCATGCATTAATTAGGCCATTGCGAACTACACTTGAGTTTGTACCCTCTTGTGGATCCATGGAACCTATACAACACATACAATTTAAAAGAACAATCTGTTGCATGCTTGACTAGAAATGCAAAATTGATTCCATAAATAATTACAAAAAAAATGTTAACATCAATAAAAAAAAATAAAAAAAAATCCTAACCATTTTACTTTATAACTAATCACAAAAAAAAACATGTTAACAACAATCCTAAGCATTTGCTCTAAAGGAAGACACCAAAAAAAAAAAAAAGAATAAAAAAATAGAATTGTCTTGAACTGAGCACCAAAAAAATAAAAAAATAAAAAAATAAAAAGAAAAGTAAGACCAAGAAAAAAAAAATTAAGAAAGCAATATGAAAAATAAAAAGGTTCAATTTCTAGTAAAGAAGAAAAGAGATTTTTTTCCCTTGCCAAGATGACGATTATTATTACTTGAATGCTCGTCTATTTCTCGCATAACATATGAAAGTTGTGGAAAAAATATTTCTTTCATTTTAAATAACATGCAATTGCTAATATGATGTCAAAATGTTTCCTTGGAAAGAAGTTTATACCTTATCTATTGTTTAAGTTGAAATAACATCAATAAACATCAAAAAAAGAAAAGAAAAGAAAAACTCATCAATACAGAGCACAACACAACATACCTTTTTTTGAAAAAGATTGAAAGTTGAAATGAAGTGAAGATTCTTAACCTTCATTGTGAAGAACCTCCATAGCACAAAGAAGCTTTGAAATGGAGCCAAGCCACAAATAAAAAAAGTAAAGCTTGAAAAGTGAATAAGCCATCTGTGAACTATAAAAAGCAAATAACAGTCCCTTTTTTTTTTCTTTTTCCCAGCAAGTCAAATAATTGTCGTTAAAGTGTGAAATTGTTGGAAGAAGACAAAAGTTGAAGAAAAATGTCTGAGTGATGCATGTGAAACCAAGCTTGAGATTTCATTCAACAATTTAGAAAACAAACAAATGAAGAATTATTTTGTTCAACAACTTATGAAGCACGGGTACTCCAAAAATGTTGCCGTACAAGTATCGGGTACTTACTGGGTACGGGTGTGGGTGCGGGTACGGGTACGGGTACGCGTACCGGGTATGCCAAAAAAGCACCGGGTATGTGGTATACAATTAGTATAATGATGGGTACGCGATGGGTACGTTTTTGGGTACTTCGGGGTAAAAAATGAGATTTTCTACAATTTAAAGGGTACCGGAGCAAACTTTTTATTTATTTTTTTGTTTATTTTAAAAAATTATATAAATTTGGGGTTATTTTGTAATAAATAAAACTTGAAACAAATTAAAACTAGGGTTCCTGGTTTCATTCGATCATCTCATCTCCTTCGCAGAAATGTAGAGATTCGAAGAGAGAAATGGTGTTGGTCTCATTCGATTTTCGATTTCTACTTCATTCGATCATCTCCTTCGCAGAAATATAGAAACTCCTTTGAAGGTGTTGATTTCGGTAAGTTTATCTTCGATTCTTCCTCATCTTCTTCTTCAATTGTTCTTTCTCTTTCTTTCAAATTTTTTCCCCAGATTTTTGTTCACTTCTTTGTAGCAAACAAAGAACAAAGAGGCCTTTTCTTGTTTCCATCATTTTTCTTCGATTCTTCTTCCTCTTTCTTTCATTTTTCTTTCCTAATTTTTGATTTGTTCTGTTCTTTTTTTCCCCTTCATTTTTTTGATTCGTTTCTTTCCTCTTCAATTTTCTCTTTCTTTGATCCTTCTTCTTCTTTTTTCTTGAACTCTCCTTCATTTTTTTGATATATATATATAAATTATTTTTTTATATTTTTTTCCCCACAGTCAGTGGAATTTCTTGCAACTTGCAAGTCTCTAGAGCCTTCTCTGTAATCATCTTCAAAAAAAAAAAAAAAAAAAAAAAAGGTAATGTAAAATGACCCCTCTGTTTTTTAACTTTCCCCTCTTCTTATTGTTGTGGACTATATGTCGTAAACAGAATAAAATTTTTTTTTATTAAATATTTGAAAAGTTATACACTCGAATGATGTGAAATAATTCACAAATTATTTTGTTAATGGTTATATTATAGGAATATGAGTTCATCAGGAAGTATAGGTTCAACTGCAAGTGCCCCTACAAGTGCCCCTTTTATTGATACTGATCAAACTGGGGATGAAAATGCTTCTCTTTGGGGTTACGTTACAAAAATAACTAAAGGGGGTGAAGGCGGAAGTGGTAATACCAAATTTCGTTGTAATTATTGAAACAATGAGTTTCAAGGTTCATACTCTAGAGTCAAAGCACATTTGTTGCAAAATTCTAGGCATGGAATTAGAGTGTGTGCATTTGTGACAAATAGGCTTGATCTTTTTGTTGAAATGTGAAAGACAGATACAGAAGCTGGGAATAGAAAAAAGATTGCAAAGCCTAAAGATGTTCCTCTACCACCTCCCTCTTCCCAAATTAGTTCTAGCGTAAGGGTGGTAGGGGATGTTGGAACATTTAGATTGGATGGTTATGAACCAAAAAAAAGAAAGAAAGACAAGTGGGAGTAGTGCCTTAGATAAAGCATTCAATCAAGGTGCTAGAGAACATTTGCATTCTTTAATTGCTCGCATGTTCTATTCAGCTGGGTTACCCTTTCATTTGGCCAGGAATCCATATTTTGTGAGTGCTTTTAAATTTGCAATTGAGAATCAAATTATAGGGTATGTCCCTCTTGGTTACAACCTATTGAGGACTACTCTACTTCAAAAAGAAAGAGCAAATATTGATAGGTTGTTGGAACCAACAAAACAATCATGGAATCAAAAGGGGTTGAGTGTAGTAGCTGATGGATGGACTGATGCACAAATGAGACCGCTGGTGAATCTCATGGCAGCATTTGATGGTGGATCTATGTTTGTAAGAGCTGTTAATTGTGATGGTGAGTACAAAGACAAGTATCATATTGCTAAATTAATTAGTGAGGTGATTGATGAAGTAGGCCCTCATAATGCGATTCATGTAATTACCGACAATGCTCTTGTTTGTAGTGCAGTTGGATCAATCATTCAAGGTAATTATTCGAATATATTTTGGACACCTTGTGTAGTGCACACACTTAATCTTGCTCTTAAAAATATTTGTGCTGCTAAGGAAATTGGAGGTGTTGCCTATGCTTATGATGAATGCTATTGGATTATAACTATGATTGATGATGTGATGTTCATAAAAAATTTCATCATGAATCATTCTATGAGATTGCCAATTTTCAATGAGTTTGTGCATTTGAAGCTACTTTATGTTGTGGATACACACTTTGCATCTGCAATTATTATCGTGGCCTCCAAGCAATGGTGATAAGTGAGAAATGGTCATCCTATAAAGAAGATGATGTTGGGAAAGCGGCTCTTGTTAAGGAAAAAGTGTTGCATGATATTTGGTGGGACAAGATAGAATACATACTCTCATTTACTTTGCCAATATATGAGATGCTTAGATCTTGTGACACCGATTAGCCACGTTTACATTTGGTCTATGAAATGTGGGATTCAATGATTGAGAGGGTAAAGGCATCCATTTATAGGCGTGAAGGAAGGTTAGAAAATGAAGAGTTGGCTTTCTATTCTGTGGTGCACCAAATATTAGTGGAGAGATGGACAAAAAGTAGTACACCACTTCATTGTCTCGTACATTCTTTGAATCTGAGGTATAACTCATTTTTAAACTCATTTTTTTTTTAGATTGGAAAATGATAGAATTTAGTTAACATAATTTAAACTGATAATATAATAACTTAATATAATTTACTTTTTGTTTATTATTTTCCCTAATTTTGCAATTTAGGTATTATAGTGGAATGTGGCTTCATGAAAATCCCATTTGTGTTCCTCCTCACAAGGATTAAGAAATTTCTAATATGAGAACCAAGTGCTTTAAGAAATACTTTCCAAATGCAGAAGAGAAAAGGGTTTTGAATACAAAGTATGCCAAATTTTTAGGGTTTTTAGAGAGTTTTGAAGACACTGACTTAATATGTGGTAGAGGAGAAATGGAACCAATGGTTTGGTGGTTGGCACATGGCACTTCTGCACCTATGCTCCAATCATTAGCAGTGAAATTACTCAGCCAACCTAGTTCCTCTTCATGTTGTGAAAGGAATTAGAGCACATACTCGTTCATTCACTCCATGCGAAGGAATAAAATGACTCCACAACGTTGTGAGGATTTAGTTTTTGTGCATTCTAATATTCACTTTCTATCAAGGAGGGGTAAACAATACATGGAAGGAGAGAGCAAGTTATGGGACATTGGTGGAGATGCTTTCGATTCATTGGAGGGCTCTGGTTTATTAGAAATTGCAAATCTTTCACTTGAGCCGGAGATAGAAGCCATATTATTTAACGATGAAGTTGATGGAATTGAAAGTTGATGTTCTAAGTTTTCTAGTTTCATTAGGGTTATTTTTGTTTAGCTTGTTTTTGGCATGAAACTTTCTTTTCTAATTTCTTCCATGTAACAATGACCTTAAAATAGCTCGTCAATTTACTTTAGTATTGGTACTGTTGAAGAATGATTTATTTATTTATTTATTTTGTAATTATGTTATTGAACTTTAATTTGTATGTTGGATGTTTAGCTATAAATTAAAAAAAAAAAAAAAATTTGGTGTACCCCACTTGTATCCATACCTGTACCCTACTTTCTAAAAAATTTGATGTATCGACATACCCGTATCGTACCTGTACCCGCACATGTGCTTCATAGTCAACAACAGATACTCAAACCTAAATGAGAAAAATAATAAAATTTATTGTTCAAATGGGCATCACCATCATAGACACCACTGTTCAAATGTCGGAAAGATTTGTGCAAACATTAACAAAAATAAATCAACAATAGCAACATTTAAATAATGGTCCAGATTCACAACTTTAGTCCAAATCAAGCACTCTATTTGTCCCAAATAGAGGCATGCCACATTTTGCATCGATAACACTTGGCTGTTGATAGGCACACTTCTATTTTAACTAAGACACGATATAATCAAGGTGTAGGCCCATGATAAGGTCGCAAATATCTGAAACGTCCATCAGCGTGCAAGCAAACAAAAATAATGGACCACGGGCTCTAATCCTAGTGTGTTTAGTCATCCACATATACTTCAACCTCTTTGTGGATCATGTCGTGTAATATGGTGGTTGCTGCTCTCTAGTAAGTAGCCCCGACATTTTTCAGTCCAAATGGCATGACTTGGTAGCATTAAGTTCCCCACTAAGTAGTGATTGTTGTCTTCCCTCTGTCCTCAGGTGCCATAGAGATCTTATTGTACTCGAAAAACCATCCATGAATGACAATAGACCATGGCCCGTATTGAAGTCTACTAATTCATCAATATGCGGTAGCAGGAAATCATTCTTAGGGTTTGCCTTATTTGAATCCATAAAGTCAACACAGACTTTAATCTTGCCATCTTTCTTCAAAACCAACGCAATGTTAGCCAACCACGTCGAATATTCTGACACAATAAAAAACCCCATGTTAATCTATTTGGTGACCTCCTTCTTAATTTTTAGCGCCCAGTCTGGCTGAATTCTATAGAGCTTCTGATTGACAGGTTGAGCTTCGAGATCAAGAGGGATCCTATGATATACGATCTTAGGATCGATTCCAGGTATGTCTTTGTTGGACAACAGAAAAGCATCTTTAAATTCTTTTAACAAAGCGACTAATTGCTCATACGTCTTTGAAGATAGAGTGGAATTAATCTGGCCTAAGCGAGGATGTTTCTCAGTACCCACATTAATTAGAAAAATTTCATCAAGCAAAGGTTTTGCATGCTTATTTTCCTCCCAATTAATCAAGTTTTTCAAAACTCGAGGAATTTCTTCCTCTTTGTTTTCATCAAAGTTTTAGAAATCCTAGTCATAGAGAAGTAAGCACAATCCACCTCACTTTCATTCATCAAGTTTGGCTCAGCCATTATAATGGACTCAAATGAAAAAGAAAAAGATGACTTTGACAACATAGTGGCGTCTGGGTTATCATCCCCAAAATCACCAGACTCCGACTCACTAAATAGACTCGAGTCTAACTCTGACTACACAGACTTAGTGGAATCAAACTCAGACTCACTACCAGATTCAAAATCCATAATACAACCTTTCTTAAGTTGCCAAGTCAAACGCGGTGCCTCTGCTGCATCCAAGATAAGGTCGCTGCAATCTACCAACGGTCTATCCCCGATCATAGAAATAGTGACATTTCCTAAACTCTACAACTCTGTGTTGGTTTCAAAATCGACTAGTGTTAGTTCCACTTCGTCCCTCCTACTCTCATCGGAACTGTTACGTCTACACTGAACAATACCACTGCTAGGGTCCACCCATTCATCATTGCTTTTAGAAAGCTACTGGTTAAAGAAAATCTTGAATCTGAAAAGATTTTTTTTGGTCTCACAGTCAACCCAAGGTTTGGGAAAACCACAGAAGGGAAAATCATCTCCCTCTCTGATAAAACGTCCATTCAAAGTCCCTTGGATTAGCTTATAACTCAGCTTATATTGTTACCCAGCTCTCTTGGCCTTGATTCTCTCTCACTTCATCTCCTTTCTTTTTCTAGTCCTCCTTTGTAGGTTCATACCCTAATCTGAATGAATGTGAATTATGGGTAACTTCAGTTGCCATAGTAATACCCTTCCTGCCACTGATTTCCAACCTCATTACTAGAATATGCCCCAACTTGCTCATGAGGTAGACCGATTGGCACTTACGTACATCTCTTCCCCTTCTTCCATAATTGTTTGGAGCAACTATACTTCTACTAGAGTGAATCCAGAGAGAAAAATATCTTCCTCTTTGTGATTTATCTCTAATACTGGCGCCATGACCTCGGGTGGAGGGTGAATAGATGAGTTTCCCAAGATGGTAGCAATTCTCCCTTCCTGTGGACATTTTACCATCTGATGTACCGTAGAGGAAATTGCCTTCATTTGATGTAGCTACGGTCTCCCCAATAACAAATTGAATGTTGTTGGAACATCCATGACGTGAAACTCAGCTTCGTGCTCAGATGGCCCTACCATTATCTGTACTTTGACGGTTCCCATGACCTCTCGACTAGTGTTCTTATATGCCCAGATCAATTGGATTGTAGGCACAAAGTCTGATGGCTTTAGCCCTAATACATAAGCAGTACGCGAAAGGCACACATTTATAGCTAATTCGGTATCAATTGAAACCACTGAGACCCATTTCTTTCTGCATTCTAGAGACACATACAAAGGCTTGTTGTGCTCCGATCCTTTTAGGGGAAGCTCTTTATTTGAGAAAGTCATAGCTATGACTAACTCGATTGGTGTGATCAATGATACCAAATTGATTTGGTGTGGTATTGATTGACAGTTTTGCTTTACTTAAAGCTGTGAGCATGGCCTGGCGGTGTTCCCATAAAACAATGAGCAGCCCCCAAATCAAGATGTTGGCTTGAATCTTCTTTAACTACTTTAAGACTAGGTTCTCTTCTTCTTCTTTCTCATCCTCTTCCAATTTCTCTATATCTTTCCCAGATGGCTCGCTTAGATCTAGGTGTGAGGGCTTAACAAAATGCCTGCTCCTAGTTAAGTGGTCAATTTCTTCATGATACTAGGTATCATCTAGTGTATTAATTCACCAACCCTCGTTGGTATAAGCAAGATGCAGATCATTATTTTTCCACCATTCCCCTTCACTTACAGATAAGTAGTTATCCGGTTCAATGTGAATCATCCCCACATTATAATCATCACCTTTTGGCTGGTAGGGTGACATTGATCGGATTTTCGCAAAGATCTCTCTTTTTCTTATATCCGTCTATGCTAGGTTAGTTCTCTGCCTTTCTTTTTTTGTTGTTAATCCATCTCTCCCTTGTTGTTGGCATTTTGGTATTCCCCTTTCAATCTCCTCCGGCACTTCTCTCTCAATCCTTTCCAGTATTTTTCTTTCAATCTCTTTTGCTTCGGACCCCTCTGGCTTACTATTTACCCCAGTTTTGCTACTCTCACCAACCTTTCCCTTCCTTTTGGCTTCCCTACTAGTTCATGCTTTCCTCTTTGCTTCCTCATGATCTCCCTTTATTTTAGAGTCTTTCTCACTACTTGTCCATCCCTAGCTACCTACCATATTATTCAGATTCCACCATTCGATTTGTACATCTCCCAAGTCATGTTCTTCAAAGAAATAGAAGCTATCCAAGTTTCTTCCAAGTCAGCTAAGTCGTCCAACCCTTGCCCAGGTGCATCTTTCCTGATAACATTAATGGAGAATGAATCAGGAAGAACGACCTCTGGTCGTGGCTAATCGACTAGCACTCCATATTTACTGGGGTCATATCCTTCTTTTGGTAGTTTCTCCACCTCTATTATCGGCACCTCTATTATTTTTGCTTTAGGATTTGTCCATTTTTTTTTTATTTCATTCTCATCCTCCTTCATCATTGTCCTCCTTGGATTGTGGTACTACCACTACCACAAGGTTTTCAAGTCTTGGCTGGGTTTGAGGTGCATCCATCATGCACAAATTAGTGCTCTCTAGAATATATATCTCAGGTCATTGTAAGTGGGAAGGAGTGATATAGATGTTGGGGTTAAAGGTGGGTGGTAGTGTATAGATACGATTAAGACGGGGAGGTAGCGGTACTCGGTCATGGGTAGACAAGGGGTTGGTCGTGATATTTGGCCTTTATAGTGGAGCTATGATTTTATTGTCTATGAGATCCTAAATCTCATGACATAGGTGAATGCACCGATAGGTTTCATGGCCAGGTTGCTGGTAGAAGGAACAATATTTGGACGCATTATGCCTGGACGGAAGAGGATTATAGAGCGGTCTAAGGTCAAGAAGTTTTAGGTGGCCTTTCTTCACTAACACTTTTATGGCTCGAGATGGCGCCATGTAGAGCGGGTGAAAGTTATGGTTCAAGAGTCAGTTTGAATTATAGGGATGGGGGTTGGCATTGGCAAATGGGTTGGCTGTTTTAGTTGAAGCGGTAATAGTACTGGCTTCTAAAGGCTTCGCAACTGTGCTACCATTGCTAGTAGCATTGGAACCGTAACCAAAGGTCTTCCTCATGGGCTCTTTCTCATCTACAATGATCCTTTGCTTCATGGCATCTTCAATCTAGACCCTCATTTCATGTAGCTCTTTAAAGGTGAACAGCGGAATGACTATCATTTTCTATAGCATCTTGCCATGTAGATTTCTCACAACCATTCAAATTTGATCTTTCTTTGAGGGCTTGTCGGTCATCATGGCTGCCTTGGCTCTCCAGCTTGTTATAAATTTAACAAAGCTCTCATTGGGCTCCTGATGGGTTGCTTCTAAGTCCTAAGCAGTTACTTCAATTTTCGTGTTGTAGGAGTACCAAGTGATTAATACCTTAGCCAACTCCTCCCAACTTTGCTTTATTAAATCCTCAAATTTAGCTGTGGGCTTGCCTTTTTCCGCTCCCTGCCTTTCGGAAAGGGTTTGAAAAGAAGGCCTCACAGTTCGGACTCCTGTGGTTCTGAATCTAGTCTCACAAGTGCAATGTGAAACTGATAAACACCAAAGAGTCCAAATCCGGCAAACCTTTTGGAAAATCAATTTTAAATCAAGTAATGCCAAAATTGGATTGCTTTGCCAGATATAGAGTCGCCACCTAAATATTTTGTTCTTAGAAAAATTTAGGAAACCCTGACTCATGCCAAAGGCCACGTCTCCGTCATCACCAAAGTTGCCTCGGCTCGGAAACTTAGGTACGAGAGGGGAAGGTCCTGAAATGAGCACCCCCGCTTGCCCGATCAAAGTTCATCCTCTGCTAATCGTGATATGTTCTTTTATAAATATTATGTGTTCTTATTCCGGTTATTTAAACTAGCTTTACTATGTGACACACACAAACAAGTATAGACTAGTCGCAAGACTTGAGACAATTCAACTCATGTTTGTTTTCAAAAATGGTTTGAGTTTGCCACCTCAAGTGGGCTTAAAAGATGCGGATTTGCCACTAAACATAGTGGGCTTAAAACCTGATTTGCCACTAAACAAAGTGGGTTTAAAACTTAAAAATTACATTTGTTGAATTGTTCCTGTGGAGGTGTGGTTTGGAAATACTCTTCTAATCCTGGGAGATGCCCATGATCCTCAGCTAGTCACTTGAAAAGGAATAAACACTCCGGTCGGGAGTGCCAGAATTAGTACTCCGATGGGCCAGTCAGTCTCTACTCTCTGGATTACTTGTATTTTAAATTAAGCGTAATGATTCTCACATACCTTTCTCTGACTGATGATCCCGTATTTATAGTGTTCTCTTTGGGCCTTAGGGCCATGCCCATCCTTGATCCTTTACATGTACTTCTACTCGGCCTTTGTTCTACTGGCTGAAGTGCCGGTTATTTTATTCGGCTCTTCGATTGACTAGGATCAATGCCGAATAGAGGTTACGTTTCGGACCGGACAGGTCCATTCGTCCCTATTGATCCAGTTAAATTCGGCTCCCACAATTGCCCCCCAAACACCCCACTAGCATCAGTTAGTCGGCGTGTTTGGCTTCTAGCTTGGGAAGTCAAAAATTCGGCGGTCAACTCTCTTCCCAATGCGTGTCAGAACGCGTACACGCTTTTTGGTCATTGTAACGCTTTCCCGCCCCTTCGTACATTGCCTCCATTTAATGTGATTTGAAATTGTCTATTCGAATGTATGTTCTGAATACTCAAAGATATCTGGTTTGCCTTCTAGTGCAACTCCTTCACTTCGCAGCTTCTGCAACTCCTTGTTTCTTGTCTTTCCCTTCGCCCCCTGTAAGTTTTCTTCTCCTTCACTGTCGATCCCGCTTTCTTGTTTGCTTTTAGTTTTCCATAATCCTTGGGCTGGCCAAGATGGCAAAACATTTGAAGGAGCTCCTTTCAGCGGACCGAATCACCGGCTTTCGTCGCCATTTTTCCATCCCCGATGACGTCCATCTGTCACTTTTGGCAGACAGCACCACTGATATGGAGAGGGATGACGAGAGCACAATCGTCTTTCCCCTCCTGTCAATTGCTGAGGGCGGAGTTTGCTTTCCCCTTCATCCATTTTTGAGGGCCGTTCTACGATACTGGGGTATAATCCCTTCCCAGCCTAACGTGAATTTCTTTCGTATCATAATGGGAATTGTAGAGCTAAATCGGCGTCTTAGGATTAATTTAGGTATACCCGCCGTTCGGCACTGTTATGTCCTAGCCAAATCTACTGGCTGGCTAGGACGCTACTTTCTTAGAGCCAAGGATACTGATCATCACTTAGTGACGATGCTTGGAAGCTCTGGCAAGCGAGTCGATGACGTGATGGTCGTCGTCCGCGGCAATTGGAAATTCGACAAAGGTGAAGATCGCCTAGACCCTGTGCTAAGGCAAAAAGGTGAACCAGGTGGCCGATTAGATCACTTTTGTTTATGTTATTTCCATATCTGAATTCAACCCTGTATACATCTAATCGCTTTGCTTATGCAGGAAGCGACTTGAAGAAAGTGTTGGTCTCAGACGACGACGCTATACTTGTAGAAATCAAAACCGCGCTACAGTTTGTCGGCCATCCAAACCCTCAAAAACAAGGGACGGCGGCCCACATTCTTCTATGGTACGAGCCGACTTACATGACATTTTCGGCGGCAGACAACATTCCGATCCCGAAAGGTGACAACCATCTTACAGCCCTTATCTTCCTAGCTTCAAAAACTTAAGACAGATTGGTTTAGAAGCATCCGATTTGGAACAAGTAGAAGAACAAGTGGCTGAACCAATCGCCGAGGACCCGAACCAGTTGGCGGCGGAGATTGACGAAGCTCTAATTCGGTCTTTGAAGAAGCCAGACTCAACTCGTCTGACCCTCCGTCCACATCAGGCCGAGGGGACGTCTCCTTTGAAGATATTTTTACGAATTTGGGAGACCTTCCCGGCACTTACTCTGAGGGCATGGCTGGGGAAAGCCTCACGCAGTTGGCACAAAAGAGAAACGCCAAACGCATGGCCGCCCAACGGAAAGCCGAGGCCACCCGTTCTGGACCTGCCCCGACTGAATCTTCCGAACCCATTATAGTGGAAGAAACGGCTCAAGTTTGTGCGGCTGAGACGGAGAAGGATGCCGAGAGGCCGATGACAGAAGAACGGCCGATTTCAAAAGATCGGGGAGAAAAACGTACCGCCGAGAGCGAGGCCTGCTCCGAGGAGGGCCCCACTGACAAACGGCCATGCTTAGAGGAGTCGGGTGTGGTTGCTCCTTTCGTTGTCGAACCAAAGATAAGAAACATGCCGATCTCCTCTAAAGCGTCAGCTTTGAAAGATCCGGTTGTGGCTCTGAGCTTGGCTGCCTCGGTCTCCTTGCCGGCTGACAAGGCAACCTTTCGTGCCGAGCCAGATTTGGTAGCAATAGCATTAGCTGCCCAGTCGGCCCTTCTGGTATGTGACTTGATCTTTTTTACTCCTCGTTTGGTTTGCATACGATATTTCTTGGTATGTGACGATCCCAATTCCTTGTTTTGCAGACGGTTGGAAGGATAGCCGAACTAGGCCGCCACCAGCACGATGCCATTGAAAGAATTAGCCGCTTAAAGTCAGAAGCTAAAGGTAAGAGGAGCAAGGTTGAGTTCGAGGCGGTTAGAGCCACAATGGAAAGTGCTCGAGCCGAAGCTGAGAAGGAGAGGGCTCAGACTACTGACTAGCTCAGATCCGATGCCGACGAGAGGGCAAACGCGAGCAAGGAATCGCTCAAGTTAGCCAAGGAGGTGCTTGCCAAGGTGGAGGCCGAGTTAGAGGAGTTGAAGAAGGCCAAGGAAAAAGCTGACTCTGAGGCTTCTGCAGCGTTCGAGGCTGGAAAGAGCGCCGCCCTTGAAAACTACGTAGAAGAAGTCCCCAAATTCGAGAATCGGGGATTCAAACACGGGTGGCTCAAAGCCCTTGCTGCCGCTGGAGTTACATTGGCCATGCCAATTCCATATGAGCAAGTGGATGTTGAGCCGCTTGAGTCTGATCCTGAGGCTTGATTTTGGGAGACATTTTAGTTTTATTAGGTATTTTCTATTTCAATGTATGTTCTTTGTTAGTTGCTTTTCATCTTTTTTGGATTTTCATGTGTAAAATGTCCGCTGTTAGCGCCCAATTTATGAATGAAAATTTTTTATGCTCTCAAGTTATTGCTTGTATTGTTTGTTATATGAGTACGTAATTAAAAGAATCAGCAGTTAGAACAAAATGTCACAACTATGTGAGATGGCAAACTTAATAGCCGATTAAATTAATGAATTTGATTTATGATTGAATAAAATGAATTCATGAGGTGCCGATAGGTCAGCTCATAAGGCAGCTAGGGTACATAAGCTGATTAGCTTGATGAATCTGCCCTTAGCTGGTTCATGAACAAGAACGCCGAATAACGCAGGTTCGTGAACTAGAACGCCGAATAACGCAGGTTCGTGAACTAGAACGCCGAATGAAATGAACTTATGAATATTGTACTGATAAATAGATTTGTGGAGTGGCTGGGGCACTCAAGCCGACTAGATTGATGAATCTGCCCTTGCCCCAGCTGGTTCATGAACATAGAACGCCGAATAAAATGAACTTATGAATATTGTACTGATAAATCGATTCGTGGAGCGGCTGGGGCACTCATGCCGACTAGATTGATGAATCTGCCCTTGCCCCAGCTGGTTCATGAACATAGAACGCCGAATAATAGAGGTTGATGGGGCGATTGGGGCATATGACTCAATCGGCGCCAGGCTGTTGAGGTTTCAATATTAATGAGATTGCCTCGGAGGTGCTGCCCTCGTAGGGAATAAATGGGCGTATACTTTGTGAACGAAGGTCTTATTTATATGCTCAGTTAACAACTCAGTCCAGCTCTTTGAGGAAGGTTAAACAAGTGCGAATGTCGAATAGACTTTTCTTCAACAGCAGAGGAGAAGCGAGGACGCTAGCTGAGCTGGGAGGAGATATGAGTCGAAGTGGTGAACATTTGCGCACGGGAAGTAGGACTTCGAGGGATCGGGAGAGACACCAATCTCCACGTCGTCAAAGTAGGCCGCCCTGGAGGGACAAGCAGCTACAGGGCAAATCTCCTCAACCTCGTTCTGGAAGGGAATCCGACACGACTCCGCACCCATTGAGTTTTGCGGTCTTCGTGGGGAATAGACCAATGATAGAGGCAGATTCGATCATTCGAGATCCAAATGTGGCAGGCGAGTTCGCTCGACAGATTTTTCCACCCGAAGTCCAGCAGTCGATGGTAGGTCGGCAGGACTTCGAAGTGTTTCGTGAAGGCGTTCACAGGGCGGTGAAGGGCCTGTACACCGCTTATGAAATCGGCATGCATCTCCGCACCGCTCGGCGCGATATAGAGCAGAGAGATGAATGCATTCGGAAGTTAGAAGCTTGCGCGGAGAAGGTCGAGCATGAGCTAAGGAAAATCAAGTCTGCCGAGTCTCAATCAGCTAGCCATCCCAACCCGGTTGTGGAAGAGAGGGTGACTCAAAGGCTGATAAGTGATGCTATTGCCGATCGGAACACGGCTAGCATGTTCGCGATTGAGACTGCGAGGATGAAAAAGGCTTCCATGACGGCCCAAAGGTTGGAATTCAAAAGACCAAGGAGAAACTCGCCAAAGAAGTTTGCTGATGTGAAAATCGTGGGCTTAAGCATGGCTGGATCAAGGCACTTTAGGAAGTTGAGGCTCTCCAGGCAGCAGGTGTGAATTTTGCGTTGCCGTTGTACCAACAGAATGATTTCTCATTTTCTGCTTTCGAAGTTGAGAAGAGTGATGATGAGGGAGCCGTCGAACAGAAGAAGACCTTGTAATGCTTATGTAGATTGAGAGCGAAATTATGTATTTATTGGTTGATTTTAATAGAACGCTTAGTTTTCAATTTGTAGCGTACTTTTTATTTATATTAGTACACTTGATGCTAATCGATTTATCTAAGGACACATTTTATTTTGAATGTTCGCACGTTTTAGACTACGTTTATGCGGCTTGAACTATTCCATTTTGAATATTTGCATATTTCAGCCTTTGTTTATACGGCTTGTACGAAGGCCATCCGAATCCGGAGGCTTTAATTGGCCCAAAGGCGTCATGCTTCGATGGGGCTCCGAATCCGAAGTCTATTTGGCCAATCGTGGTATCCATGAAGGGCGCTCTGAATCTGGAGGCTTTATCGGCCCAAAGGCGTCATGCGCCGATGGGGCTCCGAATCCGGAGTCTTTATTTGGCTAATCGTGATATCCACGAAGGGCACTCCGAATCCGGAGGCTTAATCGGCTAATCGTGATATCCACGAAGGGCGCCTCGAATCCGGAGACTTGTATTAGCCAATCGTAATATCCACGAAGGGCGCTTCAAATTCGGAGGCTTAATCGGCCAATCGTGATACGAACGAAGGGCTCTCCGAATCCGGAGGCTTAATCGGCCCAAAGGCATCATGCGCCGGTGGGGCTTCGAATCCGGAGACTTTATCGGCCCAAAGGCGTCATGCGCCGATGGGGCTCTGAATCCGGAGTCTTTATTTGGCCAATCGTGATATCCACGAAGGGCACTCCAAATCCAGAGGCTTAATCGGCCAATCGTGATATGAACGAAGGGCGCTTCGAATCCGAAGGCTTAATCGGCCCAAATGCGTCATGTGTCGATGGGGCTCCGAATCCGGAGACTTGTGAACTGAATTGTGCGATGAAGAAATGAGAAACTTTGCATTGCAAAAGTGAAATATGTACAAGTATTAAGTCCCACAAGTCAGGTCAATGATAGAATTTACGTAAATGCGTTGAATTCCAAGGCCGTGGAAGACTCCTTCCGGACATGTCTTTTAGCCGATATACCCCTACTCCCGTGATCGAGTCGACCTGATAGGGGCCGTCCCAGTTAGGACCCAATTTTCCATCGGCCGGTTTCCTGGCAGCTGGAAGTACTTTCTTCAGGACCAACTCTCCTGGTGTGTAGCGACGCAGCTGAACACGTTGATTATATGACTTAGCAAGTTGCTGTTGATACTGCGCCACGGATGCAAGGGCACGGTCTCTTCGTTCTTCAATCAGAACTAAATCCAAGGCTAGCATTATGTCATTTTGGCCCATATCAAAAACTTTCAATTTCAAGGTTGGGAGGCCGATCTCTAGGGGTATGATTGCCTGGGTTCCAAAGCATGGAGCAAATGGCGTTTCCCCAGTGGATCGCCTCGGCGTAGTTCGATGAGCCCACAACACACTCAGCAATTCTTCGACCTATTTGCCTTTGGACTTCTCCAGCCTCTTCTTGATGCCATCCAGGAAGGATTTGTTAGAGGCTTTAGCCTGACCATTGCTTTGCGGATAAGCTGGTGTGGAAAAGTAAGGCCGGATACCATACTTACTGCACAACTCTCGGTAGACGCCACAATCAAACTGGTGCCGTTGTCTGAGATAAGTCCTCTTGGAATGCCGAATCATGTTATGATATTTCTCCAAACAAAACGCTTCACGTCGGTATCTCGGATGTGCGTTAGTGCCTCCGCTTCTACCCATTTTGTGAAATAATTTGTCGCGACAATCAAGAACCGCTAGTTACCCGGGGCACAAGGCAGTGGTCCGATGACGTCAAGTCCCCATTGGGTGAACGACCAAGGACTGGTTATGGAGCTTAGCTCTTCAGCAGGCAGGTGGGTCAAAGGAGAGAACTTCTGGCACTGTTCACACTTTTTCACGTAACATTCGGCGTTGACTCTCATTGTCGGCCAGTAATACCCCTGAGTCATGGCTTGATGAGCCAAAGAGCGCCTACCAAAATGGGCGCCACAACTGCCTTCAAGTATTTCAATCAGAAGCTCTTCGACTTTGTCCGGATGCACACATTCCAAATATGGACCAGAAAGGGATTTTTTTATAAAGCTTTCCTTGCAGATCCAAGTAGTATCGCAGGGCTTTGTTTCGCAGCTTGTGCGCTTCTTTCTTGTCCTCTGGGAGTTGTTCGGAAGACAGGAATGCAGCAATGGGATCCATCCAACTCGGTCCAGCTTCTATGACATTGACCTGGACTTCCTCTGAAGGGCCAATGCTTGGCTTTGGGATGAAACCTACTTCAATGGTCTGTTTAATCTCTGAGTTAATGGCGGAGGCTAGGCAAGCCAGGGTATCTGCATGTGTGTTCTGATCACGTGTTATCTGATTCAATTCATGATGGTCAAATTTGGCCAGCAAGGAGTTAGCCGTTTTCATGTAAGCCGCCATACGGTCGTTTCTTGCCACGTACTCCCCCTTCAGTTGATTGATCACTAGTTTTGAATCACAAAATATAAGCAGACGCCGAGCACCCAAAAGATGTGCATTCCGCAAAACTGGTTAGAAGGGCTTCGTACTCGGCTTCGTTATTTGATGCTTCGAAGCCGAGCTTGACAGCCTGCTCAGTTATTGCGCCGTCGGGAGCGATGATTACTACTCCGGCTCCGCTTCCTCGTTGATTGGATGATCCGTCACAGTACAAATGCCAAATGTCGCCAACATAAATTCTCCAATTCGGCTTCGTTCGAATTTCATCAGACTTGAAGTCAGCGAGACCCCCAGTGAATTCGGCGACAAAGTCGGCCAGCACCTGTCCCTTGATTGAGGTTCTAGGTAAAAACTGAATATCGTACTGGCCGAGTTCAAGAGGCCACTTTGAAACGCGTCTTGATGCTTCTGCACTACGTAGTACTGATCAGAGGGGATAATCTGTTAGCATCCCAATGCTATGCCCTTAGAAGTAATGCATCAGTTTTCTTGCCGCAATGACTAGGGCTAGGATGAGTTTTTCCCGCGGAAGGTAGCGTGTTTCGGTGTCAACCATTGCCTTGCTCACATAATACACTAGCCGTTGCTCTCCCAGCTCTTCCTTTATTAATACGGTGCTGACGGCCCGGTCGGAAATTGCCAGATACAAAATGAGCGGGTCACCTGCTGAAGGTGTTGTCAAGAGTGGCACTGATCGAAGGTAGGTCTTAAGGCCGTTGAAAGCAGCTTCGCAATCGCCGGACCATTCGAACGCCTTGCTCTGCCGTAGTGTATGAAAGAATTGTCAGTAGCGATCTGTGGATCGACTGATGAACCTATTGAGTGCGGCGACCATCCCATCAACTTTTGAACCTCTTTCACTGAACGAGGGTAGCCGAGCTCCAAGATTGCTGTGATTTGCCTCGGGTTGGCTTCGATTCCTCAGTGGTTGACAATATAGCCAAGGAATTTGCCGGATCCAATCCCAAATGCACATTTGGAAGCGTTCAACTTCATTTTGTATTTGCGTAAAATTCTGAATGTCTCTTCCAGATCGGCTAGATGAGTTTGCTCTTCTTTGGACTTGACCACCATGTCATCAATATACACTTCCATAGTCTGGCTGAGTTGCTCCTTGAACATGGCGGTGACCAGTCTTTGGTAAGTTGCCCCTGCATTCTTCAGCCCAAAAGGCATAACCTTATAGCAGTAGGTTCCTCTTGGGGTGAGGAATGCAGTTTTGTTTTGGTCCTCCGGATGCATGGCGATTTGATGGAGCCTCTGTAAGCATCGAGGAAGCTCATATGCTGATGGCGTGCCGTTGTATCTACAAGTTGGTCAATTCTGGGTAGGGGAAAGCAATCCTTGGGCAAGCTTTGTTCAGGTCCGTGAAATCAACGCACACTTGCCAAGTCCATTTTTCTTCTTCACAACCACAGTATTAGAGAGCCATGTAGGGTAGGTCACTTCCCTGATTGCTCCGGCGTCAAGCAGCCTGTCAAGGACAATGGCCGCAGTGTGCTCTGCGGCTGACCGTCGGCTTTTCTGAATAATCGGCTTGCATTTAGGGTCAACATTCAAACGGTGCTGTGAAACGGACGGATCTATACCTGGCATCTCGTATGGAGTCCACGCAAAGACATCAAGGTTGCTGAGAAGGAAAGAAATTAGCTGCTGTCTGTCGGCTTAATTCAGGGAGGCGCCGACCATGAAGAACCTCTCTGGGCTTCCGTGGCCTTTTCACTTGGGAGCCGCCCAACATTGTCGAGGCTCTCCTGATCCGGCACCTCAATGGAATTCACTTGCAAATCTTTTGGCGTCTTTCCAGCAAGGAGATAACATGCTTGTGCCGATTTCTGGGAGCCACGGATTTGCTCAATGTTGCGTTCTGTCGGGAAGCGTAGCAGCTGATGATAGGTACTCGGCACGGCTTGCATGGTGTGCAACCAATTTTGCCCCATGATGAGGTTATACGGCAATGGCAGCTTAACGACCAAGAATTCCACTTCCACTATTCGGGAGCTCGCTCGAACGGGTAGTGTGATTTTCCCTAACGGGTATTCTGGATTAGCGTTGAAGCCGAATAGTGGATAAGGTGCCAGAGAGAGATCCGATTCGGAGAAGCTGAGTTTGGTGAATGTCTTGTAATACATGACTTCGGATGTGCTCCCTGGATCAATGAGTACGTGCTCAATGGTGAATCGGCTTACGCGTAACTCGATTACCAAGGGATCGTTGTGGGGGAGTGCCACTCCGGCCAAATTTGAATCGTCAAAAGTAATGCTCGCAGCTTCATGGGGCCGTTTACCTGGATTGAGTTGATTTTGAGGGTTGGGATTTGATTGAATCGTATGCACCGCGGATGACATTGGTAGGCTGTATATCATGTGGATCAGGCCGAGTGGAGGTGAATCTAGTCGTAAGGCTATTGCTTTGGTTGAGTTGCCTTTGCGGACATACTGTTGTAGTCGACCATCTTGTACCAATTCCTCTAGGTGATCCTTCAATGCGTAACAACTCTTAGTATCATGGCCGTGATCCTTGTGATACTTGCACCGCCTATCCCGTCTTCTTGTTTCGGGAGGTCCCACCATCTTGGATGGCCATTTGAAGAACGGAAGATGTTGGACTTTGGACATAACCACGCTGATCAGCTCTGCCAACTCTGTGTATTTCTTGTCGGCGCACCTTGTGTGCCTCCCATCGACTTGCAGTTGTTCATTTGCTCGGTGGGGGCATTGGTCGCTCGATTGGCAAGAATCCCGTCTCTTGTCCCGTTTAGCCCAATGCCGCGGTTCGGGGCTCTGAGGTGGCATGGAACTTATCGACTGAGCAATTTCGGAAGGGGCCGTGTTGTTGGCCACGTTTTCGGCTTTGACCTGCAAGGCGTCGTCCTCCACTTTGCAATATTCCTCAACTTTCTTCATCAACGACCAGACTATTTTGGGGGGTCGTCTAGTCAAGGAGCTGCGGAGAGTGCTATCAAGATGCAAACCCATTTTGAAGGCGGTGATGGCCATGGAGTCGTTGCAAGCATCATTAACAAGATTAAAGCACTCCCAGTAGCGTGCCGAATACGCTCTTAGTGTTTCTCCTGGCTGGATCTGCATTGCCCAGAGAGAGTCGGCTTGTTTTGGCTGGACCTCGTTGGCGATGAATCTGGCCCTGAAGGATTTCTGTAATTGATGGAAGCTCTTGATCGAAGCTGGCTCGAGTTTATAATACCACCTGACAGCCAATGGTCCCAAACTGCTGGAAAATATTCGGCACATGAGGGCCTCGTCATCTGTATGCAATGTCATGGCCTACTTGTAGTGACGGATGTGATTGGTGGGGTCTGATTTTCCATCATAGAGAGTGAACGACGAAGCTTTGAACTTTTTGGGCAGGACCGCCCTTGCGATTCGTCGTACAAAGGGATCATGCTGGTCTTCTTCGTCTGAACTGTTTTTTCTTCGCTTATGCCTTATATGTAAACTTTCTTCAGAAGAACTGGTAGCTTCGATTCGACCCTTCTTTTTGGGCTCCGGGGATAATGAGTCAGAGTCACTGTCAGTGTCTTGTTGTTGGGCTCGAGGTCGTCGACCACCTGCCCTCAGAGGTCGTTCCAGATCTTGGCGTACAACTTGTTTGGACTTCGCTACTTCCAAGGCCAAATCTTGACGGAGACGTTCATTCTCAGCGATCATGTTCTCCAACCTCTGTTCGTTTTGCTTTGTTTGCTCCATAATCGCTTGCATTGCCTCTTGTGCTGATGTCGAGGGTGAACCGAAATTCAAGGCCCTTCTTGCGGCAATATTCTCTGGCCCATGCATATTGCTTGGAGTGGTTTCATCTTGCGGTGTAGGGTCGACAGTGACTGCCAGAGCATCTTCTGTCACGCCCGCCATGGATGTGCTTGAGTATTCCCACAGACGGCGCCAATTGTGGGGGTGTGGTTTGGAAATACTTTCCTGATCCTGGGAGACGCCCGTGATCCTCAGCTAGTCACCTGAAAAGGAATAAACACTCCGGTCGGGGGTGCCAAAATTAGCACTTCGACGAGCAAGTCAGTCTCTACTCTCTGGATTACTTGTGTTTTAAGTTAAGCTTAATGATTCTCATATACCTTTCTCTGACTGATGATCCCGCATTTATAGTGTTTTCTTTGGGCCTTAGAGCCAGGCCCATCCTTGATCCTTCACATGTACTTCTATTCGGCCTTTGTTCTACTGGCTGGATGCTGGTTATTTTATTCGGCTCTTCGATTGACTAGGATCAATGCCGAATAGAGGTTACGTTTCAGACCGGACGGGTCCATTTGTCCCTATTGATCCAGTTAAATTCAGCTCCCACAGTTCCAATTCAAATAACAAGCCTTCATCCTCAGGCATTCAAGCAGTTTAGTATTTAAGCACATAACCTCATGGCAAGCATGCGAAATATGGCAATATGGCAATCACACTCATGCAAGTATGCTAAAGCATAAAAACTCACCGAGTACTCCAAGACAAAACAAAAACTAGTTAGCAAGATGAATGATCCTAACTATACAAGATGTCTAATGCAACACATGCAATAATGCAATTAATAGGCTCAGCTACTAATATGGCATACGAATCAATTTGAACAACATGCGATAAACACGTATTCAAAGAAGTATTTTGAAATAGCAATGTAGTTTGAATGATGAGCTGAGTCGAGCCTAGCCTCGGTGCATGCGAGACAAATGAATGGATGCAATCATGCAAGCATAAGGTATACTAATTGAAAATATCCCTAATCTAACCATCGAAAGCGATTAAATAGAAATGAGAAAGACGTGGGGTTGGAAGACATGCACACAAGCACGCACACTTATTACAACATTATGCGCTCACGAGGGAGGATCCGAATGAATAAGCTAAGCTACACTAAGCTAAGCTAATTATTACAACACAGAATTTAACTAACTATTCTAAGCTAATTAAATATTACAAATCCAAATTAATTAGCTAAACACTTAACTAACTAATTACAAAGCACTTAACCTAATTAATTACAACATGAATTAACAAGCTAATCCACTTGAATAATTACATCACTTGCATGAATTAGCTACGACTATCTAAGCAAAGCAACTAAATGGCCTCGGGAAATGAGGGATGCATGCATGCTTGGTTTCTCCACCTGAAAAGCCACCATTTTGCTGTTGCGAGCCTCTGTTTGCACATTTGAACACTGAAAAGGCTGCCCACTTCCAGAACACCTCCATTTCAACTTACCAACATACTGTGCAATTTTCATTGGTGGCTGATAGGGGGCATGTCGGCTACCAATGGTGGCTGTTGGCCACTGATGAGCTGAACTCCTCTTTTTGCTGTAACAGAGAGCAGACAGAGCAAAACAATGTATTCTCACAGGTTTGTGTGTACTGTTTACCCTTCTTATCATCACACAAGCTCAAAGGAGAGAAACTCTTGGCCCTCAAACCATCAACCAAGCAATTTCCATGCATGATGGCTAAGGGACCAAGTTTGTACAAGTTCAATAAATGCACAAACAAGACCAAAACAACCACCACCCTATCATGCATGATCAAGGGCAATGGTGACCAAGGAAAGTGGCACATTTCATCACTTTTGAGTATAAAATGTCCCATTTTCCTTGTGTTCGAATTAATGTCCGATTCGAACACATGCAATGCAACACGAAAGATGCTTAATCTTGCCTCTTTTGCTTGCCAATTTTGTTTACTCATTTTACATTACCGATTCATTCTTTAATCGATTAAGTTCAAAAGTGAGTGTCCTCTAATGGAAAGAAGTGTCAACCAAGGGGTAATTTAAGGCATGAGAGAGATCATGCCATTGGTAATGAACCCTCAAAGAGGATTAAACCATTAAGCATAACCTCAATCTTAAGCTTAAAGGATCCCAAGTTTGAGACAACTCTCAAAAGCAAATAAAAGAGTGAAGCAAAGAGGGAGGTTGTAGAGATTTTAAGTGTTGAAATGAAGTGCAAAACAACACTAAAACATGCTATTAACTCAAAAGAATGATGATTAAAGCATTAAAACATCAAGCCAGTGAAGGAATTAGCACTACAGCTATGCAATACAAGCCTCAACTGAACTAACCAGCCCAAAATAGAGCCAAAATAGGTTATTTCAGAGGCAAAAACATGCTGGACTTAAGCTAAATTAAGCTAGAAAAACATGCTAACATATGAAGCTATCTAGGCATGCAAACAAGACACAAGGAGGGGAGGCTAACCCTTCCAATTTTGGACTTCAAAACAAGGTTTTTACCATTGAAAAACCTCTGAGATTTAGTGGTTAAAAGGTCCAAAAAAGTTGTTTTGAAAGTGGTGAAAAATGGTACAAAAGCTTAACAAGCAAAAAGATAAGAAGAGTGGACCACCCCCTAACTCAAAATAGACTCAAACCACCAGTTTTAGGTCATAAAAACAGAGATTTTTATAGTTGAAAACCAGGCCAAAAACAGTTTGAAAAGATGGCAAAACAAGTGTGCAAAACAAGCTAACAAAGCAAGTAGTATACCTCTTGGAGCCAAAGCACAAAATAGGCAACAAATCCAAGCTCAAACCTCCTTCTAGAGCTCAAACAAGACTCCAAGAGACCTTATCCCAAAGGTGGTTAAGTTTGATTAAGGGTTGATAGGCAAACTAGAAGTATATCTCTACTTGTATGCAAAAAAGTTCAAGAGAGAGAGAAATTTAAAGAGAGAATTGTAGAGAGAGGGGCTCCCAAAATTTCCAACCGTGAAAACAATAGAGAATGTCCTCTATATATAGAAAATTGTGGCTTCAGGTAAAAAATATCTCAAAATGGGACAGCTGGAGCAGTGTGGAACAGCTGGAGGAAAATATCTGCACAAAAACTGCCTTCTTTGCACCAATGGCCTGTCTGCCATCACTGGTGGCTGACCAGCCACCGCTGGTGGCCGACAAGAGTCATGCCTAGCAGATACATGGCCGTCATAGCCCATTCATGGCCGACACATGGCCGTCAAGCCTCACTAGTGGCTGGAAAGCAAAAACTGGTTTCTGGCCCCGACTTCAAATAGGCATATCTCCTTCATTCGAACTCCTTTGCAGGTCATTCTTGAGTCTAAATTGAAGCCCGGAAGTATTATTTCCAATGGTTGCAGTCTCACATAAAAATTTCAAGTGTGAAAAAAGATATCCTTATTTTAGTGAAGACTGCTCAGTTTTGGCCCTAATCGGATTGATGCCTAACTTCAACCAGCCATATCTCCCTCATCTGGACTCGGTTTTAGGAGATTCTTGAGTGTAACATCAAGCCCCAGAAGTTTGATTTCCAATGGTGGTGGCCTCATAGATGAAATCCAAGTGTACAAAAGGATAGGCCTGATTTAGTGAAGCTGCCCAGTTCTCTGTTAACAGTTTATGCCCAACTTCTTCCCTAACTTGGTTTCTTCCCTCTCCTCCAATTTTATTCAACTCCAAACCTCTAAATAAGGTGTTTTGAAATATTTTTCTAATAATTCCTCTCTCTTTCATTTATTTCCACTTTGTTCTTACTCGGTTTACCGAAAAGCGCAACATTTAACGAAATGCGAGCCTTGGAACATCGTAGAAACTTTTTTCAAAAATATTTTGAAAGAGAGGGTTTTAAGGTCTAAAATCATTTTGGTCAAAAGGGTTTTGGTCCAAAATAGGGTGTAAGGTTGGGATTTGAAGCTCCTCTTGCCAAAGAAATAGAACATTTGCACAACATAGCCTTCATCCTTGAGCAATCAACCTGAGGTGCCCAAGTCCTAAGGGCGGTCAAAAATGGGATGTCTACATTAGCATACCAAGTGGCAGGTATACCCAACAAAGTTCACCCGAACAGAGACAACTTTTGGGTTTGAGTGAAGCCCATTGACTTTAAGACATCTGAAAACAACCGGATATGCACCATAGGGTGCCCCGATCCATTGAATCGATCTATATACGACATTTTGAATCTTTCTGTAGTCTTACCATAGTTTCGGTATACCCACCCTCAATATCGGAATAGAATTGATCCCATGTGACTTTTGAACAATTTCTCCAACTTGGTTATCTTCAGCATAGTCGGATTAAACTCAATAAGATCAAGGGAAAAGAGCCCCTCGACAAAATGTATTGGAGCTTTAAAAGCTTGAGCCTGGGCCCATTCTTCTAGTTGATCAAGACCTAGGAAATTCTTGACTGGTGGAGGTGGGTTTGGAATCGGATGATTAATTGGCAGCAGATGTATAGCAGTTGCCTGTAGACACCCCATTTTGACCGACTCTAAGAATTGGGCACTTTCTTTTGATTACCCGATGATGAAAACAAAGAATGTATTTCTCATAAATCCTCAATAACCCTAAGCTTGTTTTGACCAAGTGCTCAAGTCCCGTTCAAAACTCTCTTTCAAAACCTTCTTTCCGTGCTTTGTTATGAATATTTTCGTATTGTTCCGATGCTCACTTTTAAACTTCAAAATAAGACTCTTTCTGAGGAAATCGAGCAAACAACAATATGGAAATAGGAGGAAAAGATGATAATTCTATCAAAAAATCTTATTTCGTGCAAAATAGTCAGTTATGACCAACTTTGTTGGTTGGCTCGCTAAATTAATTGGCCTACCAGCCAAGGTTTTTTGGCTGGCCGGCCAATTTTTCCAGAATCAAGGCAGTTTTGGTAGAATTCTTGTTAGAAGTGTGTGGAACATGCTATTCCAGATATTTCTTGATATACTCATCCACGAGATAGACAGCTCCTCACCCTCCATTATCTTCCCTTGGCCTCCATTGTCAAAAGAGCATTTGTCTCTTATCCTAAAAGGAGCATCCAATGCAACCATCCTTGTCACCCCAACATCCTTGCCTTCCTTCTTGTCTCCTCTCATCTAGTTCATTGAGCCTTATAGATTGTGTATCTACCTATCTCTCATTGTCAAGAGAGCTGACCTCTTCAACAAAGTCCTAGGGCTATGTCGTCTTATGGCCCTTGTTTTCAACCTTGTCTTCCACCACCTTCTCCACTAAGCACATTTGCATTGCCTATATGAACGTGATTAGATGTTGGGAGAGGAGGATTGAAAACCAAGAGAAGAGAATTAGAGAGAAAAAGAAAAGATAAGTTTAAGCTTTGAAACAAAGACTCCTATTTTTTATATACACCATCATACACTGATATTCCATCCTTAACACACCAAAACCATCCTAAAAACTCTGATATATTCGAATCCCAGCAGCCTTCATCAAGAAAGAGTGAGTGTCTTTGAAAGAAAGAAAAATAGAAAGTTCCCTCCCCCCCCCAAACTGTTAAACAACCCAAAAACACCATTCAACCAAGAATTTCGGATTTTCAAACTGAGAGCTAAGAATACACTTCCTAAACTTGAGACAATCAAAAGAAAGTTCAGAAATCAAATCATTTCCTTGGAAGGTGAATTTTGCACACTTTTTATTTTCTTGCATTTTCTTTCTCATGTTACTTTTTTTGTTTTGATTTCATATCATAAACTGTTGTAATCTAACTGGACATGGTGAGTTAAGCCACCTATATACCTATTGTTTGCTTTTTGTTTGGACTTACAACACAACAGAGTTTTGGCTTGGCCTAATTGGCCGGCCGACCAATTTATTGGTTGGCCGGCTGGCTAAGTTTTTGGTCGGCCAGCTCATCTGTTGGCCGACCAGCCAATCTCTCCTGAATAGAACCCAGCAACCTCCTGGTGTTGAGCAGAACAGTCTCTGATGGTCTCCAAGGCTCCCTAAAGCTTCCGTTTTCTTGTTTTTCTTTTAATTTAAGAGAGATATGTGAGGATATATCTTGTTGTAATGTTGTTTTTTCCCCCTCTATTCGGATTTGTAATATTCAAATGTTGTAATAATTCCCCGCCCTGCTTCTTTCTACCGCATTCTTTATCATCATATCCATGCTTTACATCCATGTTTCATGCATTGTGATCGGCTAAATTTTGCATTTGTGGGTTTAATCGATTATTACGTGATTTTGTGCGCAACTTCATGTTTTTTATATGAATCATATGTCATGTTTTGGAAACTGAATCACTAGTTGCATATCGTGAATGAATTGCATTAGAATCTTGTATATAGAATCATGCGTGTTTTACTAACTTTATTTTGTAATTGTTTGCGGGACGCCTGTAAATATGTAAGCTTTTAAGCTTTAGCATCCCATTTGTGTGTGTGTTTCTTACTATGTTTAGCATTCTACCATGTGGCTATGTACTTATTTGATATATCTCTATGAATGCCTGTGGATGGAGGTTGTGTTCAATTTGGAACAAAATTGATTTTCATGTCGCAAACTCAAATTTCCATTGAGTTGTTCAAAATACTTTCAAAAATACTTGGAATCGAATTGTTCCAAAATAAATGACATGATCTATACTTGTTTTCCACACACAGTAATTTTGACATTTATTATATAATCGGAATATGAACATATAGAGCAAATAAAATTCATATCATGGTTTAGTAGAGGCCGATCTTTGATCGGGTGAGCGGGGGTGCTCAATTAATGACCTTTCCTTCTCATACCTAAGGTTCCAAGCCAAGCAACTTTGGTTATAACGAACAATGGCCTTGGTACTAGTCACGAGTTTCCTAATCTCCCAAAAATATTAGGTGGCAACTCTAAGATCTGGTGATGTAGTCCATTTCTGGCAAAGATTTTTGGCAATAAAATGAATTTCTATAAAAGTTGCCAAATATAGACTCTCATCTACGTTTCAAATTACACTCGTGAGACTAGATCGAAGAAATCGAGGGTCTGAACTGTTTAACGCGCACAGGCACCTCCCAGGCGGTGTTACACTACCCCAGATGGTTGTTGCATTCCCACAATGGCATCACCTTGAGTGGTTACTGTGTGATTAAGATTATCCATAGTTCGTTGGAGATTGACAATCATTTCTACCAGATCTTGTGAATTCTGAGCCATTGCAGAGATTGGTGCACGAATAACTAAGGTACTAAGTAGAATGAATCTGAGAGGTGACTGATACGGACTTTGATCCAGCTGTGCTTGCCTGATCCTTCTTCTATTGACAACTGATGGAAGTGATACAAACCCTAGCTGACCTTGAACTAGATCTATAGTTTTGCGGAGCCTACTAGTATGAGTCCACACATTTTGAATGATGTCAGGGTTTTTTGAAGCTATGGTGAACTAACTACCTAGCAAAAGAAAAACAAACAAAGAAACAAAACATATATCAAGCACAATCCGGCAGTATTTTGGCTCAATCATCATATTTGTACAACTGATCACTGTATATTCCACTGAACTATTCTTAACCCAACCACTGATATATCTAAAACACTGATATGAAATGAAGAACCCCTGTATAGATCCCCACACATGGCATATAATAGGTAAGGCAAACAAACACCCCTATGGGGGTTTGAGTTACCCTATCCTAGCTTTGGAAATGATCTAGGGCTCAACTGTTCAAACAAGTGGCATCATCACATCTTAGACACGGGAAAGCATCATGTCCTATTTTGGAAGTTGCTAGAGCATCTGTACATGTACTAGGTCAATCTAGTCACTCAAATAGACATTGATATACCTACCCTACCCAACACCTATAAGTGAAGGGAGGATCAAGCAGTACGTTTGTGATCGTCCAAGGCTTTTGTTCCCATCGCAACATAGCCCATGACGAGCAAGCCTTTTGAGATGTTAGATGGCACATACAGTGACTTAAGAACACCATGCATGTACTGGAATGAACATATATACGAAAATAAAAAACCACATTATGAAGTTTGAGTGAAGTTCTCCTAGTTTTCCTAATAGAGTCGCTGTAGACTCGACTTTCTTCACGCGCCCCTCTTTCGGAGAAGGCGCGAATTGGTCTTACTACAGTTCGGACTCCTGTCACGGTTCTGAATCTAATCTCACAAAGTGCAATGTGAGACTGATAAACACCAAAGAGTCCAATTTGGCAAATCATTTTGAAAAATTAGATTTTAAATCAAATAATGCCAAACTGGACTGCTTTGCCAGATTACAGAGTCACCACCTAAATATTTTATTTTTTGGAAATTTAGGAAACCCTAACTCATGCCAAAAGCCACGTGTCCATTATCACCAAAGTTGCCTTAGCTCAAGAACTTGGGTACGAGAGGGGAAGGTCCTGAAATGAGCACCCCCGCTCGCTCGATCAAAGGATCGGCCTCTACTAAGCATGATATGTTGTTTTATAAACACATGTGTTCTTATTCTGATTATTAGCTAACTTTACTATGTGGCACACACATACAAGTATAGACTCAATCATGAGAATTGGAACAAAACAACTCATGTTTGTTTTCGAAAATGATTTGAGAGTGCTACTCGCAAGTAGGCTAAAGCGTGGATTTGCCACTCTCAAGTGGGCTTAAAACATGATTTTGCCACTTCGCAAAGTGGGCTTAAAACTCATAATCATCGAGTTGTTCCAATTCAGACAATCTAGCCTTCACCTACAGGCATTCATGCAGTTGAGCACTTAAGCAAATAGCCTCATGGCAAGCATGCTATCATGGCAACACTCACACTTATGCAAGTATGCTAAAGTGTAATACTTACAGTGTACTCCGAGCCAAAACAAAAAGCTAGTTAGAAACAATGCATGATCCTAACTATGTTAGAATGCCTAATGCAACACATGCAATAATGCAACTAATAGGCTCGGCTATCTAAGATGGCATATGAATGCAATGATTTGATACACGTATTCAAAGAAGTGTTGAAATACGATGCAGTTTGAATGATGCACTGAGCCTGGTGCATGCAATACAAATGAATAATGCGTGCATGCAAACATAAGGTATGCTAATCAAAACGTGCCCTAAAACTAACCTTCGAAAGCGGTTAAGTAAAAGGGAGAAAGACGTGGGGTTGGAAGACATGCACATACACGCACGCTTATTACAACATTATGCCCTCGCGAAGGAGGGTCCGAATAAGCAAAGAGCTAAGCTACTCTAAGCTAAGCTAACTAACTAATCTAATTAAACTAATTAGACTAATTATTACAAACTAATTGAATAACTGGCAAACTACTTACTAATTATTACAACAAAACATAATGAAATAGCTAAGCTAAAGCTATTTAATTATTACAAAACAATTGAATTTGAATAATTAATTACACAAACTAATTAAGTACAACACTTGAAATCAAATAATTAGCTACAACTAACTATTAAAGCAAGTAAAGTGGCCTCGCAGGCAAGGGCGACATCCATGCTCGGTTGGCTTCGTCCCGAAATCCATCACTTTGCCACCGGTTGCCTCTGTTTGCACCCTCCTTGATCTCTGAATATTGAACCAACATTCCAGACTGCTTCTGCTCCAAAACAGGAGCACTTCTGCACCAAGATGGACTGGTGGCCGGTTGGCCACAAAAGTGGCTGCCGGCCACCCTAACTGGCCGGTTGGCTAGCGAAAGTGCCCGATCGGCCACCTGCTTTTCCAAACTTCTGGTTTTGTTACAACAGAGAACAACAGAGGCACAACAATGTATTTTGCAGGAAATGTGTGTACTGCCACCCTCCTTATCATGTCTCAAGCTCAAAGGAGTGTGACACTTGGCTCTCAAGCCACCAATCAAGCATTTCAATGCATGATGGCCGAAGAACCAAGCTTGTACAAGCTTAATGAATGCACACATAAGACTCAAGCAGCCTCCGCCCTATCATGTGTGATCAAGGGTTTCGGCAACCAAGAAACGTGACACGTTTCATCACTATGAGTATGAAACGTCTCACGTTTCTTGTGTTTGGATTAACGTCCGATCCAAACACATGTAGTGCAACACAAATGCTTATCTCGTTCATGTTTTACTCGGCTCATTCTTGTTTACACATTTTAGCTTACCAATTAGTTCTTTAACCGATGAAGTCCAATGTGAAAGTCCTCTAATTGGAAAGATGGCCTAAGCCACTAAGGCCTTAAGCATGAGAGAAGTCTCATGCTATTGATTAGGAGAAACCCTCAAAAGAGAGTTAAAACCATTAGGCATGAGAACCTCAATTTCATGCTCAAGCCAATAAGGGGCTCAAGACCACTTTCAAAAAGCAAATTCAAAAGTGAAGAACAAAGGGAGATTGCAGACTTTCAGTGCTGATATGGCATGCTAAAGACACTAAATCATGCAAGCAATTCATACAAGACATGTTTAAAGCCAAAGGCATCATAGCTAGTGAAGTGCATTACACTAGAAGCATGCAATATCAAGCTCAAAGGGGACTAACAGTCCAAAACAGTCCTAAAACACCCTGAATGGAGTTCTAAAACATGCTCGAAATAAGCTAAGAATAGCAATATTAAGAGGCCAAAACAATAGCACATGTTAGGCAATTTAGCACAATTTCACTACAAGCATACAAAGCAAAGCTCATGTGATCAAATCAGCTCAAAACAGAGCTTAATCATGCCAAATCAGTAGCTAAAACATGCTGGAATTGAAGTACAAGTGGCAAGAAAAACATGCTCGCATATTGGCTCGCAAGCAAGGCATAAAGCACAACTCTCAAAGGCAATGAAAGGGTGAAATACATGCGCACATGACAGAGGTTATGATGCTGAAATCACATGTTAAATGATGCTATGACATGTAAGCAACTCAAACACTACAAGCCGAAAGCCTCAAAGCAATGGACTAGCGAGGACCGTTACATTATAGCCATGCGAACCAAGCCTCAAAGGACTTAACCGACCCAAAACAGATTTAAAGCATGTCAAAACAGTAGCTAAAATGTGCTGGAGTCAGGCTAAGACATGCAAGAATAATGGGCTAACTCATTAGGCATGCTAGATTAGTAAGCAGAATTACACTACAAGTGCAAGATGCAAGCAACAAGTGACTCAACCAGCCAAAAATAGAGTTTAAACATGTTAAAATAAAGCCTAAAACATGCTTGAATTAAGCTAACACAAGCCACAAAAATTTGCTACTTTGTAATGCTAACAAGGCATGGACTAAAGAGACAAGGAGGGGAGGCCACCCCCTCCTATTTTGGACTTCAAAACAAAGTTTTTGCCACTGAAATTCTGTGGATGCGCCCCGAGGGCCTTATGCTTACCACAGTTCGGACTCAAATGTCACGGTTCTTAATCTGATCTCACAATGTGCGATGTGAGACTGATAAATCACCAGAAAGTCCAAATCTGGCAAATCGTTTTGGAAAACTGATTTTTAAGAAATAAGTGCCAAACATGGACTGCTTTGCCAGATACAGAGTCGCCACCTAAAAATTTTATTTTGGGGAAATTTAGGAAACCCTGACTCGTGCCTAAGGCCACGTGTCCGTCATCACCAAAATTGCCTCGGCTCGGGAACTTGGGTACGATTGGGGAGGGTCATCTATGAGCACCCTCGCTTGCCCGATCAAAGATCGGCTTGTACTAAACATGATATCGAGTTTTTTTTGAAAACACATGCGTTCTTATTCTAGTTAATTAGCAAGAATTACTATGTGATGCATACAGCACACAAGTATACACTAGATCGCCTAATTCAGAATAAAGCATCGCATATCCGTTTGTTTGGAAATGGTTTGAAGTTCGCTACTCGTAAGTAGGCTAAAACACGGATTTCAATGAATTGTCCCAATTCAAACAATCCAACCTTCACCCACAAGCATTCAGGCAGTTATATCACAAAAGCAATTAGCCTCATGGCAAGCATGCTGTCATGTTAACACTCACATACATACAAGATGCTAAAGCATAAACACTTACAGTGTACTCCGAGCCAAAACAAAGAACATGTTAGTAATCAAATGTATGATCCAAGTCCATGTTAAAATGGCTAATGCATCGCAGGAAAAATGCAACTAGAAATAGGCTCGGCTATTCTAAGATGGCATGTGAGATGCGACAATTCAATACATGTATTCAATTTAAAATTGAAAATACAATGTAGTTAGTATGATGCGCCGAGCCCGGTGCATGCAATACAGATGAATGATGCAAACATGCATAGCATGAGGATGCTAATTGAAACGTGCCCTAGAACTAACCATCGTAAGCAGTTAAGTAAAAGGGAGAAAAAAGTGGAGGCTGGAAGACATGCATCGCACGCACACACGCATATTACACAATTCGCCCTCTCGATAGGGGGATCGAAAGAATAATACAAATTAACTAACTAACAAGCTAATTAATTATTACACAATACTTAACTAATTGAACAAATTAATTAAGCTACTAAAGCGGTGAAGAGGCCTCGGGAAGAGGGACAAATGCATGCATGCTCGGCTCCGCTCGGAAATCTATCGCCATGCTCATACTGCCTTTGTTTACACTACTCTGCACCTCTGAAAACTTCACAAGTCTCAAGGATGCTTCTAAATCACCTTCTGGGTACTGTGAGAGGCCATCGGCCAAGTGGAAAGGCCACCGGCCAAGAGGAACTGGTCATCGACCAAGAATGAAGCTATCGGCCAACAATGCATAGCTGGCCGGCACTGAAGATGGCCGACCGGCCATCTCTTCATGCAGAATCCTGTTTTGCTGCAATAGAGGACAGATAGAGCATGGCAATGCATTTTTAAGACAATGTTTGCACCACCACCCTCCTTATCATGTTTGAGACTCAAAGGAGTATGGTTCTCGACCCTCGGGCCATCAATCACACATTTCAATGCGTAATGGCCAAAGGAGCCGAGTGTGCAAATTAATGTACAATGAATGCACATAAACACGAAGGGGGGGCCCTAACCTCCATCATTGTTGATCAAGAGGCAATAGATGCATGCTTAATGCTATGCAAACTAAGCATGCAAGCAAACTAATGGAACATGAGCATGCAAGCAACAATGCTATACAAGGCAATTAGCATATGACAATATGCAAAGACAAGCATGCAAACAAGCATATAACTTAACAAGCATGCAAACATGCAAGGCACGTGACAACATTCAAGCATGCAACAACATGTGAGGCGAACATGTAACAACATGTTAAGCAACTTAAAAAAAAGAGAATGCATGCCAAATGCATTACAACTTGAGCATGCAACAACATGTCATGGACTAAGTATGCGATAAGGCACAATTGAACTAGCATGTTACAACATGCAATTTATCGAATATGCAACAAGCATGTGACAACATACAAGGCAAGCATGCAACAACATGCGGAGATGGTCTTAAACCAAAATGGACAGCTCTCAAATAGGTCCAAATCAGCGGCCAAAATGATGCGACAAAGGCATGAAATAAACATACAAACATGCATGCTAAAGGTCCATTACTTTAAGCATTGAAAGGAAACTTTTAAACACACTTAAAAGAGGATAAACATGGACATGTGACAAACATGTTAAGCTCTGAAAACATGCCAAGAGTGATGCCAAATCAAACACACAACACAAGCAAGACATGCTAGTGGACTTAAAGCTCAAGGCTAGCCAAAGGACTTAAACCATGGCCATATCAACCAAGCCCCAAAGGGCCAAGGTGACTGAAAACAGTCCCAAGGCAGGCCAAAACAAGGCTAGAACATGCATGGGAAGAGGCTGAAACATGCTATAAAGGCGAGCACAAAACAAGACGCATACAAGACCCAAAAGGGCAAATGCACTACACCTATTACAACCAAACATGTCATGACTTAGGCCAATAAAATCAGAGTTATAACACGTCAAAATAAGCCCCAAAAACCCACCTAGATGGGCATCCCAAAGGGCCTAAGCATGGTGGTATACACAATGACATTTTCATGAGGCATAAAACACAAACCCTTTAAAGCATTAAAGGAACGGTAAATGCAAGTATTCAAGCATATTATATGGATTGAAATAACATTACAAGTGATGCCAAACCACTGAAATGATCCAAATAGAGCATGCTAGAGGATTCAATACTCAAAGCCTACAAGCTAGATTGCATGGTAGCTATACAAAGCAAGTCATGGATGGCCAAGACAACCAAAATCAGACCTCAAGCATACCAAAACATGGATAAAAGCTTCTTGAAGTCGAGCCAAAATTATGCTAGAGAGACATGTTACAACATGGTGCATGTTAAGGCAAATCATGGGATTACAAGACAAGTATACAAAGCATGCATGGTATGTCTAAACCAAGTCAAAACAGTGCTATATCATGGCAAAACAAAGCCTAATATATACTGAAATGAAGCTAAAACAAGCTAGGCATACAAGCCACCAACACAAGCCATTTATGCAAACATTCAAGACAACAAGGAGAGGGGACCCTCTCCTATTTGAGACACCAAAACCACCTCTCCACCACTGAAAATCCTTTGGATTTCAGTGGTAGAGAGGTCATGCAAAGCTAAGAACAATGGCCAAAAGGGATGGCCTAAAACAAGGCCTAACAAGGCCTAAGAGGGGGGAAACAACCCCAAACCTCAAAGGGACCTTAAACAAAGGTCTTAAGCACTAAAAAAATAGAACTTTTATCAGTTATAATCTAAGCTTAAAACAATAAGCAAGATAGGCTAAAAGCTTGAGCAAGAATGGGGAAACAAAAGCAAAAATGCTCACCCTTGAAGAACCTCTTCAAGAACACCACTCCAGTAACTTTCTTGGATCAAAACCAGCCCAAGAACTCTAAAACTAACTCCCTAGTGCCTTAGCAACAAGAGGATGGTGTGATGCTAGGTGTTTGTGTGCAATAGTGAGACAAAATCACACTTTTGAGCACAAAACAAGACTAAACAAGGAAGTATAGATACAATCCTATATCTAACCTCTCAAGAACAAATTTTCTGAACCTTGAAGGAGGGAGGAGGGGCTCCCTCTTTATAGAGGCTCAAATTCTAAGGCTTCCAAGAGAAGCCAAGCAAAGAGCAAACCCCTCCATACACGTGTATGGAGGGGGGTTAATTGTGGATGCTAGGCTGCACCAACTGGCATAAAATATCTGCATAAAGCAGATGAATAGGGTTCGGCCACCAAAAATGGCCGATCGACCAACACAAGTGCCGGTCGACCAAATATAGTGCCGACTGGCCAACACTATTGGCCGGTGGCAAGAAAAAAGGGCCGATGGCCTCATGCCATGGCCGGTGGGTTGAGGGGATGGCAAACAAGCCACCCTCTTCCCCTAGAAGCAAAAACATAAGTGTTTGGTCCATGACCAAGCACAATATAGATAAGTTGAGAGATCTCGAGGCAAGGCGCGTAGCCGAGACCTCCGGGAACTCAAAACGAACACGAACATGGATGATCATCGAGTGTTCAAACGATGACATCCAAGTCTTGAGGACGGTAAAAAATGGGGTGTCTACAAATTCCCTTGGAATTCAGTGGTTTAAAGGCCAAAAAAGGTTAATTTTAAAAGCCTCAAAAGTAGCACAAATGGCTTCACAAGCCAAGGAACAAAAGGAAGAGACAACTCCCTAACACAAAATAGGCTCAAACCACCACTTTTAGGACTGAAAAACAGAGGTTTTTGTGTAGACACCCCATTTTTGATTGACCTTAAGACTCAGATGTCACCGATTGAGCGCTCGGTGATAGTGCATGTTGTGCTCGCTTCGAGTTTCGGAGTTTTGGCTGGGAGCCTTGCCAACGGACCTCGGAACTCTTCGTGCTTTGACTCGGTCCGCGGACCAAGTCTTGTTTTCTCTTCCTGGAGGGAGGGAGAGGTCCTGTAGACCATCTCTCAGTGGTTGTAGGCTACTTTTCATGGTCGTAGGCCACTATTCCCATTTGGAGATTAGTTTCCGATTTTCGGAGTCGTCGGCCGTTGCGCCTCGACTCGGGACCGCTTAACATTCTCCGTTTGTGCACGGTTTTGGAACACACCTTGTTTCCTCTGTCTAGAGGGACACTGTGGTCCGAGAGACCACTTTTGTGGTCGTACGCCACTTTTGATGCTCGGCAGCTAGTTTTCGGGGCTCCCCGGCCCCGTGTCTTGCTTCCCTAACCCTCGTCTTGCATCTATTTTGGTTTGTCTTGGGTACAAACCTTACTTTCCATGTTTGGGAAGTGGTACAAGGGTGGGGAGACCAGCTTTTATCCTTGGAAACCACTTTTCTCCCCCGCCAGCCGATTTTCTGGTCAGGAAATTGGTTTTCTTGGTCTTTGGGCCACATTTTCTGGTTCCCACCCCACCATTGGCTTGCTTTCAGTGTGGAGACCACCAATTCCCATGGTCGACCACCTTTTTTTCTAGGAGACCACTTTGGGTGGTCGGACCGACCACTAAAAGTAGTAGGGCTGACCACCTTTTCTGGTCGGCAACTTTCTTTCTATTTTGGCAGACTGTGTAGATGCCAGCTGTGCCAGCTGTGCTAGCTGGAGGGCACAGACTGTATCCTCCATACACGTGTATGGAGAGATTGCATCCAAGTTTTTAGCTTCTCTAAGAAGCTTTAACTCTTGTTTTTCTATAAGAGAGAGCCTCTCTCTCCATGAGAGAGGTTCAGAAAATTTCCTAAGGCACAAACACATATCTCTCTCTATATCTCTATATTTTGAGCCAAAAGTGTGTATAGCTCTTGACCTTTAACACCCCAACTCTTAGCCATACATCCTTACCATTGAACTGGGGTTCCTAGAGGTTATTTTTGGAGGTTAAAAGGGTGATTTTTGGCTGAGGAACTTGCTGGTTTTGCTGAGCTTCAAGGGTAATCTCTTTTCTCTCTTTTTAAGCTTTGTCTTGATCACTCTCTTAGCCATACTTGCATGCTTATTTGAGCTTTGTTGTCAACTAAAAAAAGCTCCATATTTAAGTGCTTTTCATGTTTGTTTAAGGCCCTTTTGGTGTTGAGGGTCATCTTCCCTCTTGCATGCCCTATTTGGCCTTGTTTTGTGCCATGCCATAAGGCCTTTGAGTTAATACTTGCATAGCCTTTTAGCCACTGAAATCCAGTGGATTTTTAGTGGTTGGCATGTGGTTTTGAGGCCCTAAATCAGAGAGGGGTGACCCTCTCTCTTTTGGTCTTGTTTGCTTGCATTTTTGGCCTATCAAAGGAGCATATGTTTTCATACTTTCAAGGCTCAGTTCAGGCACTTTTTGGTGACTTTTAGGGCCTACCTTGACTCTGTCCATGGCTGGTTTGGTCACCTTGGGTTTGCCTCTTGCATGTGTAGAGTAATCCCTTTTGTGGTTTATCAAAGTAGCATGTCATTCTTGCATGTATTGGTCATATTTCAGTGGGTTTTTGGTCATCATTTGGCATGCCATGACTCTTTTTTCAGCTGGTTTGGTAGCCTCTCACATGCTTCATATGCTTGTAGCGTAAATCATGTTTACTAGCTTAGAATGCATGATGTTTTGGCCCCTCTATTCTAGCATAGTTTGGCCATGCTCCAACCTGGTTTTGTTCATATTTTAGGCTGCCTTAGTTCTATTTTTAGGCCTCTTGGTCAAAAGTTGCTTGCCATGGATGCTTGTAGTGTAATAGCCTTAACTAGCTTCGAGTTTTGAAGTCCCTTGCATGCTTAACTTGAGGTATTTTTATGTTTTGGCATCATTGAGCATGATATTTCAGAGCATATATGGCTGTCATATTTCCATGTTTTCCACCCTTTAAGTGCCCATGAGAGTTGTGCTTTTATACCCTATTTTGTGAGCCATTGCATGAGCTTCATTTTTGTGCCTTTCAAGCCATCATCCGAACTCATTTTGCTACTGTTTTGGGCCTACATAGGGTTTATTTGTAGTCGGTTTGACCATTTGAGTATTGTCTTGCATGCCTATAGTGTAATACACTTCACTAGTTTCGATGCTTGAGCCATTCAACATGCATTACATGAGCTGTTTGCATAATTCGAAGTCATTTTGTAAGTCATTTCAGAGCTGAAACATGTGTCATTGCACTCCATATTTCATCCTTTCAATGCATTTGGAAAGTTGTGTTTTGTGCCTTAGACTTGGGGCCGTTGCATTGTGCATGATCATATGTGTTTTGATGCCTTATTTCCATCATCTAATGGCCACTGATTTGGGTGTGGCTGAGGCCCATTGTAGACGTCCCTGAACGCCCCGGGAGGATGACTCCCCCGTTTTGTTCCTTTGTGGGTTTACTACAGTTCGGACTTAAATTGTCACGGTTCTTAATCTGAACCAAAGAGTCCAAATCCGGCAAATCGTTTTGAGAAAAAAAACAGATTTTTGAAAGAAGTGCCAAACATGGGCTGCTTTGCCAGATACAGAGTCGCCACCTAAATATTTTTTGATGGGGGAATTTAGGAAACCCTGACTCGGTGCCAAAGGTCACGTGTCCGTCATCACCAAAGTTGCCTCGGCTCGGGAACTTGGGTATGATTGGGGAAGGTCAGTTATGAGCACCCCCTCTCGCCCGATCCGAAGATTGGCCTCTATTAACCGTGATATCTTGTTTTGAAAGCATTATGTGTTCTTATTCTGGTTATTAGCCTAGATTTACTATGTTATGCGCACAACAAACAAGTATAGACCAAATCGCCTAAATTGGAACAAAACATTTCATGTTTGTATTGAAAATGGTTTGCTACTCGCAAGTAGGCTAAAGTGCAGATTTTGCCACCCTCAAGTGGGCTTTTAGAAAAGATGATTTTGCCACTATCTAGTGGGCTTTAAACTCACAGTTTTAATGCATTACTCCAATTTAGGTAATTCAACCTCCATCCACAGGCATTCAAGCAGTTATATCACATAAGCAACTAGCCTCATGGTAATCATGCTGTCATGGCAACACTCACACGCATGCAAGGATGCTAAAGCGAAAGAACTTACAGAGTACTCCAAGCCAAAACAGAAACTAGTTAGTAATCATATGCATGATCCTAGTTCATGTTCAAAATGGCTAATGTAACACATGCAAGGATGCAATCTAGACAGGCTCGGCCAATCTACAATGACATGTGAAATGCTACGATTAACACGTATTCAATTTGGAATTGAAATACAAATGCAGTTAGAATGATGCGTCGAGCCCAGTGCATGCAAGACGGATGAATGAATGCAAACATGCTATCATACTGTATGCTAATTTGAATATGCCCTAAACTAACCATCATAAGCGGGTAAATAAAAGGGAAGAAAGACGTGGGACTGGAAGACATGCACACACTCACACACGCTTATTACAAATATGCCCTCACTCGGAGGGACTGAAAGAATAATACAGTCCGCATAATGAATCAACTATCCTAGCTAATTAATTATTACAAAACTTCTAATTTAATTAACAAAGTAAATATAGAAGTAAGGTGGCCGCAGCCCTGCCTCGGAATGCGTGAATAATGCATGTTTGACTGGTCTCGCTCGGAAACTCACTACCATAGCACTGTTGCCTCTGTTTTCACTGCCCTGCTCTTCTGAAAATTTGTGCAAGTCCCAAGGATGCTTCTCTGGACACTGGGGAGCATCACCGACCGAGTGGGAACACCACCGGCCAAAGGGAATGGTCACCGGCCACGGGTTAAGCTATCGGCCACCAATGTTTGGCCGGTTGGCACTCCAAGTAGCCGACCGGCTATTTTTCCTACAGAA
Organism: Camellia granthamiana; assembly: GCA_036172215.1. Classification (NCBI taxonomy): domain Eukaryota; kingdom Viridiplantae; phylum Streptophyta; class Magnoliopsida; order Ericales; family Theaceae; genus Camellia; species Camellia granthamiana. The sequence goes on from CM069912.1 coordinate 67,574,847, forward strand.
ACCTGCAGTTGACAGCAACAGAGGGCAAGCAGTGTATGGCATGGAATTTTCAAGCAAATGTGAGCATGGACACACTCCCTATCATGCAATGGACTCAAGGGAGCATGACCCTCGACCCTCGGGCCATCAATTGTGCATTTTGATGCATGATGGCCTAAGAGGCCAAGTTTGCAACTTGATGTAAATGCATGCAACCAAAACACATGAATGCCTACACCCTATCATGTTGAGGTCAAGGGGATTGACGACCGAGGGTTGAGAGGTGTTACATCACTTGGAGTATGAACACTTCTCAATCCTCATACTTGGTTTGACACCGCAAACCAAGCAAAATGTAATGCAACGCATGCGAAGTGGCTCAAGTATGCAACATGAAACTAATAGGTATAAAGCACGCCAAATGCGAAGCGACCTATCATACAAAATGCATTGTGATACATCCTATGGTACAAGGTAAGTATGAAACCAATGATAATGCAATACAATCATGCAATGGTGGACCTAAAACACAAAGGGGCAGACCTCAACCTTGCCATAAACAGGGACCAAAAGTGATGTATGAGGGCACAAATGATGCATGCAAGCATGCACACATCAAGGTCCATCACCTAAGCACGGAAGGGGACAACTCTAAGCACACTTAAAGGCGATATATATGGACATTAAATACTCATGTTAAACTCTGAAAAGCATGCGAAGGATGATGTCAAAACATGCTAGAGAACAGATGCAAAATGGAAGGCATTCAAGACCACAAAAGAAAGCATTGCTCAACACCCACCCCAAGCAAACATGGCATAGACTTTTCAACCGAAAATAGAGTTTTAATGCATCAAAACACACCCCAAAATCCACTGATATGGCAGCCCAAGTGACTTAAACAAAAGGCATGCACCAAAGCCCAAACATGGAACATAAGAGCACATCTATCCAAGGCATTGAAAGGGTAACAAAGTGTAAACATGTAAGCATAAAACATGGACTGAAATGGCCTAGTAAGTGATTCCAAATCACTGAAATGGCCTAGTCGATGCATGCTAACGACTCACACACCCGATGCCAACATGCTAGAATGCAAAGGGGCCATGCAAAACATATCAAATACGACCAAACCAGCACCCAACAGACCCCAAGCATGATAAATCATGACCAAAAGCTTCACAAAGCTAGGTAAAAAAATGCAAGCATGATGGTCTAATGGCTAGATGCATTTCTAGGCAAAATGGGGAAATACAAAGCAAGTATATGATGCATGAAATGGACCATCAAACCAACCAAAAACAGAGGCATAATACAACCAAATATTACCAAAAAACCTCTGAAATAGAGCCAAAAATAACTAAGCATACATGCTACCTTTATAAGCCAAAAGAAAGAACAAATGAGACACAAGGGGAGAGGGGTGTTCCTCCCCTACACAAGACCTCAAAACCTCTTCTTCACCACTGAAAATCCACTGGATTTCAGTGGTGAGGAGGCCAATACACCAAAGTAACCAAGGCTCAACAAAGAAAGCACAAAAAGGGCCAAACAAGGCCTAAGAGTGGGAGGTCAACCCCAAACAACAAAATGACCTTAATGAAAGATCTTAAGCATGAAAATACAAGACTTTTTTCAGTTATACATGAAGCTTAAATCAGCATGTAAGACAGGTAAAAAACTAGTGCAAGATTGGAGAATCTAAAGTAAGATTGTTACCCTTGAAGAACAATCCAAGAACAACAGGTCCAGCCACTCTCTTCTGATCAAAACCAGTCCAAAACCTCAAGAACAAACCCTTAATGTCTCCCAAAGTCGAAGTAAGGTGTAATGCTATGTGTTCTAGTGCAAAACTAAGAACAAACACACACTTTAGGCCACAGAACACACATAAAAGAGGAGAGAGAGGGAAATATAGAGAGAGAGTATAATATATCAGAATATATATGTGTATAGCTCTGTTTTTTTTTTGCTCAACAACCAACCCTTTCAAAGGAGGAGGAGGGGCTCTTTATATAGACAATATAAGAGCCCTAAGCTTCTTAAAGAAGCTAACATGAAAAGGGTCAAGGGGGTCAAGGGGGTCAAGGGGGGCAAGGCTTCCTGAGGAAGCTTTGACAAAGGGTCAAGCTTCCTTAAGAAGCTTGACCAAAGGGCTCAACCTTCTAGAAGGAAAAAGGGTTCAAAGGCTCAAAATAGCCACACCTGTGTATGGGGAGCAGGGCTTGTGCATCCCAGCTGGCACAGCTGGCACGCACCATGCCTGGAGGGTGCAAAAGGGTCAAACCGGCCAGGAAAGGAGGTCACTAGCCAAAACTATGGTCGGCTGGCCACACAAAGTGCCGACCGGCCATTGGTATCAAGAAACCATGGCCGGTGGTATCAATGAATGGCCGGTGATGTAAAGGGAAGGCCGGTGGGGTGTGGGGATGGCCAAAAATCCATTCCCTGCCCCTCAAAGCAAAAGCACAAGTATTTGGTGCAAAACCAAACATAAAACAAACGAGTTGAGAGATCCTGAGGCAAGGCGCGTAGCCGAGGCCTCCGGGAACTCAAAACGAACACGAACATGGATGATCACCGAGAGTTCCAATGGTGACGTCCAAGTCTTGAAGACGGTCAAAAATGGGGTGTCTACAGTTGCCCCTCTTTGACAGAACTCGAAAGTCATAACAATGACGGGAGTGATTGTCAAAGCCCAGAGATGGCCCATTTTTTACAAGGCTGAAGACTTAGACAAACATGCAAGACAAACAAGATATGCGCCCGAAGGCAGGGGCAAAATGCAAGACAATGCACAAAGCCGAACATAACTTATGATCATGCAAAGAAAACTGTAACGCAACACACACAATGCAACAGTTTTAAGCTAACAAACGCCAAACTACACTACAATGCAGAGAGGATGTAAGAGAATTATGCAATTCTCGATATGTCTCGCTCGGAGAATACAATACCTATCCAGTTCGTCTAGTTGCACCAGCCTCGAATGAACCGTACATACAATATCGTGCCTGCACAGAAAGCAAACTTAACATGTACAATATTGTTAGCAACACGCGTAATGATGCAATCGAAAGTACGTGACAACGCAAGTCGAGTGAGACGCATAACAATGCTGTGAAGGCACAAACATATGTAAGTAACGAACACATGACAACGTGCACAATGTGTATGAAGAAATTTGAACACATGTAAGTAAAGCATAACATGACAACGCATGCAATGTGTATAGAAACTTGAAATTGAACACATGTAAGTAAAGCGTGCGGTCTACGCAAGCAATGTGTATAAAAGGAAACTTGAACACATGTAAGTAAAGCGTGCGGTCTACGCAAGCAATGTGTATAAGAAGGAACTTGAAGTTGAACACATGTAAGTAAAGCGTGCGGTCTACGCAAGTGATGTGTATAAAAAGAAATTTGAACACATGTAAGTAAAGCGTGCGGTCTACGCAAGCAATGTGTATAAAAAGAAATTTGAACACATGTAAGTAAAGCGTGCGGTCTACGCAAGCAATGTGTATAAAAGGAAACTTGAACACATGTAAGTAAAGTGTGCGGTCTATGCAAGCAATGTGTATAAGAAGGAACTTGAAGTTGAACACATGTAAGTAAAGCGTGCGGTCTACGCAAGCAATGTGTATAAAAAGAAACTTGAACACATGTAAGTAAAGTGTGCGGTCTACGCAAGCAATGTGTATAAGAAGGAACTTGAAGTTGAACACATGTAAGTAAAGCGTGCGGTCTACGCAAGCAATGTGTATAAAAAGGAACTTGAAATATGGTAAAGGCAAGTTATTCAAGATGTCGAAATACAAAGAACTGCAATGCATTATAATTGAAGTGATTTGTGGAGTTCACAAGATACACAAAGGATACGGGAGGGGATGCTCCTCGCACGTACGGAGCATTGCTTATAGCAGACACAACTTGAGGTCAACTTAGAGGTCTACGGATGTTTCAAAGGTGTACTTCCTTGCACTGCCTTGAGAAACTTGAGGTGCCACACCAAACAACGGATCCAAACAAGGGTGCGAGAGATGTATTGACCTCAAGGGATGGGTTACCGGTATCTACTCTGATACTTTGCTGCCCTACTCTCTTCTTGCTTTACTTTCCTTTTTACTGGTAGTTTAAGCACATTGCACTGCCTCAGGCAGGGTCTGTTATCATTTTTCAAAACTGTGTATTTTCGCAAAACACATGATGGAAATGAAACTGCTATTTTGCTCAAAAGATGGTACATTTGCACGTCTTTTTTTTTTTTTTTTTTTTTTTTTTTTTGCATCGCATCGCATGGAATCACATAACAATGTGAATGAAATTCGTTTGAAAATAGAGTGTTCGCATCGTAATAATCAGTGTAGTGAACCCATTTACAACTCGATAAGCAGAACAGAGAGACTTGATACAACCAAACAAGTGCGAGTACAACTCGATAAGCAAATCAAAGACTTAAAGGGAGTGAAATACAACTCGATAAGCAAATAGGCGTGACTCCGCAAGAATCGATCACCGGAGGGCATTGGAAGTGGTAGAATTCCCCAATCCTCAACATAAACAGTTCATAGAACAAGGAGGAAGACCACCGGCCAGGGGTAGAGGCCATCGGCCATGAGAACTTGTCACCGGCCAAAAGTGGTGGCCGGTAGGCATTACATTTGGCTGGCCGGTCATAAATTTCTGGGACCACCAGAACTTTGACATCTGTCCTCCATTCAACCTTATCCCCTACAAAAGGCCTCAGCTTCGTAGTTCTTCTCATTTCAACACTGATTTGCTCCAAATGGAGGAATTTCTCGCCCAAAATCTCACAACTTGGATTAGCAACTTGGATGGTTCGGAAAAGTTGAGTTTCAGGAGTTTCGGCATAAACGCACTATTCACTCTGGGTCGTACCCCGTTACACCTCCCGTTTCTCCATGCGGCGGCAAGGTTTTGGAATCCGGTGACACATGTCTTTAGCTTTGGCGGGCAAGAAGTGTGTCCTACCTTTGAAGACTTCTGAGTTTTACTGGAATCTGAGCGTGACGAGGAGATCTTGCCCCATCTTTATTTTGGCCATGCCCAAACCTTAGGGCGAATGTGTGGACTCACTATGCATGACGTTCGGTCTCTGATTTATGACGGAATGCTGGACATTCCCAGTTTGATCTATCGGTTCTCTGATGCCGGCGATCGCAACGACCGTCATTGGCAAGGCTTCTGGTGACACGCCCTCTGTTTGTGCATGCTATCTCATTTTCTGTTTGTCTCAGGCTCCAGAGGATCTAACGTTCGATTGATCGAGGTTACCCAGGGCTTGAAAGAGGGCAAGAGTTGCGTTGTCATGACTCTGGCTGAGACGTTGATGGGGTTAGACGCCTTTTATCGTCGAGAGACGACCAGATTTGCGGGGAGTCCACTATTGTTGCAGGTAAAGTTTCCCACCCAATCTCACATATGTACTACTCACGCCACTCGGCCCTCAAACTTGTTTTCTCACAAAACCCTTTTCTCACTTTTCCTCTCATCGTACATTTCTCTATTCTTTATTCTCTCATTTTTCATCCCTTCCCAGGTGTGGTTGATGGACAAGTTGCAGGTTGTGGACTCTTGCCCAGCATACTCAGCTCGCGGCTACTTCTTCAGGCAACGCCTGGTCGACGCCCTTGATGAGGGTTGGTGGTTCGACTAGATGTGCAATTTATCTGCCGACGTCATTGCTTGGCGGTGCCCTTGGCTCAATCTACCGGCAATGGGCTACAGCATGTCCCGACAGATTGGGATTCAGTTGATTGGCTTTACTCACTGTGTGTTCTATTTCCCATTCCGGTTCCGACGCCAGTTCGGCCATGACCAGATTTGCCCACCGGAGGGGATAGAATATCCTGCTGCCTTTCCGTTTCGAGGTGCGCAGCTTGTTCGGCAGGCCACAGTGTGGAGAACAAGAGAACTCCTGGCCCCCGCTCCTACTTTCAGTTGTACTTTGTCTGATGAGTGCATAGATTGGCTTAATGAGGAGGCACAGATCGGACCCAGCTTGGCACCGGAGGCTTCGACCAGCTCTGGGAGAGGGTGCAGGAACACTTGACTTGACTATGCCCTGGATTTATTGCTTTATTAGTATTTTCAAGTTTTCCTTATGAATGTAATAAAAAGCAACTTCAATTTGTATGCAAGATCAGGAGAACTCTGTACTGAAATCAATGAACTTGAAGGTTGTGGTACTGAAAATTTCCCGTTTTGGTCCAGAAATGGTCTTAGTTGTAAAAAGATTAATTTGAACAAAGTCAACTTTTATCAAAACTTTTCAAAACTATTTTCGATATGGATCAGAACTGGACACGCCTGAAATCTATCACTGAGCTGCACAACCTCGGATCCCAGCAACTGGAAAGTTGCCCCTAGTCTGCATAGTACCACGGCACTGCACAACAACGGAAAGTTGCCCCCTAGTCTGAAAAGCACTGCACCGGAGATTATAACCGAACTCCTTGAATGCTGAATAGACAAAGACAGCCGAGATGATCAAATGGACAAAGTTGATCGGGGAAGAAGTTTATGGCTAAACTTCAGGATGAAGTTGCCTACATATCCCAAAGATGGGAATCAAGCCTTACGTAGTTCAGGCTCGGGTTCACTCGGGTATTTTCATTCTCCTTTTATGCTCTAACTTTTGCCAAGGCCGCCCTTTGTGGGTTTTCAACCTTGCGAGCTCAGTTTTTATAATTTCAAAATTTTTTGTGCTCTGAGTTTTGCCTGGGTCGCCCTTTCGGGTTTTCAGCCTAGCAAGCCTCTCAAGGGTAATATTTCTTCAACTTTTCCATATTGATCGGTTGTGAGAACTCTAGGCCATCTAGATCCATCAGAACCACAGCTCCACCTGACCAGATAGACTTAATGATGTAGGGACCAGTCCAATTGGGTCTGAACTTGCCCCTTGGGTCGTGGATGGGAGCTCGGTTGTCCTTGAGCACCAAATCTCCTTCCTTTAGATTCCTGGACTTAACTTTCTTGTTGAAAGCCCGGGCAATTCTGCGCTGATAACCTTGAACATGGTACAGTGCTTTCAGTCTCCTCTCATCAAAGAGCATGAGTTCCTCAAATCTGCTCTGCTGCCAAACTGCCTCGGCTATTTGACACTCAGCCAATACTCGCAAAGACGGAACCTCAATTTTAATAGGTAGAATGGCCTCCATCCCATAAACCAATGAATACGGAGTCACCCCAGTAGAAGTTCTGATTGAAGTTCGGTAGCCCCACAGAGCAAACGGCAACTTATCTGGCCAGTCCCGGTAGGTTTCCACCATCTTCTGCAGTATGTGCTTGATGTTCTTATTGGCGGCCTCAATTGCTCCGTTGGTCTGCGGCCGGTACGTGGATGACTTATGAAAAGCCACATTGTATTTTTCCAACAAGTCAATCACTTCCTTCTTGAAGTGGGACCCGTTATCTGAAATTATCTCATTTGGGACTCCATAGTGGCAAATGATATTGTTTCTGATGAACTTCGCAACATGTGAAGCCTTCAACACCGCATAGGATTGGGCCTCGACCCACTTCGTGAAATAATCTATCGCGACCAGGATGAACTCATGCCCATTCGACCCCTTTGGAGTAACAGCCCTGATCACATCGATTCCCCAAACTGAAAATGGCCACGGCGAAGTCATATTGTACAGCTTCGACGGCGGTATGTTCATGCGATTTGCATGGATCTGGCATTTGTGGCATCGCCGAACAAAGCCGATACAATCCTCCTCTATGGCGGACCAATAGTAACCCTGTCTAAGGATCTTCCGCGCAAGCATTACCCCATTCATATGTGCCCCACATTCTCCTCCGTGGATGGCCTCCATCAGGCGCTTTGATTCCTCAGCTTCTACACACAGCTTATGCATTCCCAGATGACCTCTCTTATACAGCTTACCCCCGCAGATGACGAACTGAACAGCCATTCTTCTGATTGCCCTTTTATCCTTGGCGTTTGCCCCTGGTGGATACATTTCCTTCTCCAAGAAGTTCCAAATGTCATAATACCAGGGGTTTTCGTCCTGAACCTCATCTATGGCGGCGATTGATTCATAGGCTAGCACAAACTTCTGATCAATGATGACTGGACGCATCCGGACTCCAGACGTGATGTCTATCATGGAAGATAGAGTTGCTAGTGAATCTGCGAACCTGTTGTTCTCTCTCACTAGATGAGTGAAATTTAGCTTCTCAAACCGAGGAATTAACAAATCCAAGGTCTGGTGGTAAATTATCATCTTTTCTTCCTTGACCTTCCAGTCTCCTTTTGTTTGAGACACAATAAGGTTCGAGTCCCCAATGACGTCCAACCGTTTTGCCCTAGTTCCAGGGCTGCTTCTAGACCGACAATGCATGCCTCATATTCTGCTTCGTTGTTTGAGACTTTGAACCGAAGTTTGAATGCTAGAGGAATACGGGAGTTGTCGGGTGCTATCAGCAACACTCCTATCCCATACCCGTACTGATTTGACGCTCCGTCAAAGTACATCGTCCAAGTTTCATCTTCGATGTGCAAAATGGCTTCATCTGGGAATAGGTACTCAATTGCTTCATCCCATTCAACCGGGTGGTCGGCAAGGAACTCTGCTACCGCCCTCCCTTTTACTGACTGGCGTGTCACATATTTCAGATCGAATTCGGAGAGCAACAGCAACCAGCGAGCTAGCCTACCCGTAAGTGTCGGTTTCTCGAAAAGATATTTGATGGGGTCCAGTCGTGAAACCAACATTACGGAGTGAGCTAACAGGTAGTGCTGCAGCTTCCTGGTAGCCCATACCAAGGCTAAGCAAGCCTTCTCCAACGGTGTGTAGCGAGTTTCATACTCCAACATCTTCTTGCTCAGATAGTAGATGGCCCTCTCCACCTTATCCTCCGATTCTTGTGCGAGCATACAGCCCATTGTAGTTTCGGTCACTGAAGGGTACAATATCAACGGTCTTCCTGGTTCTCGCCGTGACAACACGGGTGGGTTCTGTAAGTATTTCTTGATCTGTTCAAAAGCAGCTTGGCATCGGCCGTCCCATTGGAATTTCTTTCCTTTCTTCAGGAGACCAAAAAGTGGTTCACAAGTCAAGGTTAATTTTGAGATAAACCGTCTTATGAATTGCACTTTACCCAGAAAGCCTCGCACCTCCTTTTCAGTCATTGGTGGTGGCATTTCTAAGATGGCCTTAATTTTGGTAGGGTCGACTTCGATCCCCCTTTGTGTAATCAGAAACCCTAGTATTTTTCCCGCTGTAGCACCAAACGTACATTTCTGAGGATTCAGCCGCAACCGAAATTCTCTGATCCTTTGGAAAAACTTTTGCAAGGCGGTGTAGTGGCCCTCTCTCTCTTTGGACTTGACAATCATGTCATCCACGTATACCTCAACCTCTTTATGGATCATGTCATGCAATATCGTGGTCGCGGCCCCTTGATAAGTAGCTCCAGCGTTCTTCAACCCAAACGGCATTACTCTGTAGCAGTAAGTCCCCCACGGGGTGGTGAAGGCAGACTTTTCCCGGTCTTCAGGTGCCATCACTATCTGATTGTAACCTGGGAAGCCATCCATAAACGAAAGCAAAGCATGCCCTGCTGTGAAATCCACCAACTCATCAATATGCGGCAAGGGAAAGTCGTCCTTCAGACTAGCTCTGTTCAAATCCCTGAAATCCACGCATACTCGGATTCTGCCATCTTTCTTCGGCACTGGAACAATGTTGGCCAACCAAGTCGGGCATTCGGATACCAGCAGGAAGCCTGCGTTGATCTGTTTGGTGACCTCTTCCTTAATCTTGATGGCCCAGTCGGGGCGGATCCTTCTGAGTTTCTGTTTGACAGGTCGGGCCTCGGGGTCAAGAGGGATCCGGTGCTGTACAATCTCAGGATCGATCCCAGGCATGTCTTCGTAGGACCACGGGAAAACATCTTTGAAATCTTTTAATAAAGCGACTAAGCGCCCGCGTTCCTCCGAAGACAACGTGGACCCGATCTGGACCAGCCTCGGGTCCTTCTTAGTACCAATATTCACCGTAGTGATTTCATCAACTAAGGGTTTAACAAATCTTTCCTGCTCTTGATCAATTAATTGTTGCAAAACCGAAGGAATTTCTTCCTCGTCGTTTTCGTCAAAATTTTGAAAGTCCTGATTCAAGCAATAAATCAAAGGTACAGAAAAGTACTCAGAAACCACATCCATATTATTCTCATTATGTACTTCCAACCCGTCCGACTCTTCTGTTACAACAGACTCAAAAGAGAAAGAAAAAGACGACCTGGACAGGACTGTGGCATCTGGGTTATCACCCCCAGGAATACCGGACTCAGACTCAGTTGAGCTGGAACCTGATTCCGACTCACAAGACTCGGTGGAATTAGATTCCGGCTCACTACCTGACCCGGTGTTGTTTGACAAAAATCCCTCTTCGTACTGCCAAACGAGGGAGGGTGCGATGGATGCATCCAAAATAGTTGATGGTGGGCCCGCAACCGTTTCATTCCCGATCATGGACACCGAGAAGTTATCCCCTAAGCACTTCTGTTCGATCGAAGGATCTGAAAGTAGACATACTAGTGCTACCCCCATTTCAAGTTCGGTGTTCTTAGACTCTATTTCCTTGCTATGCTCAGCCTCAACTGTCGGGTCTGTCTGCTCTTCGGCAACATCGTCCCCAAATAACTGTAAGTCAAAGAAAATCTTGAACCCCGGCTGTAGACACCCCATTTTTGACCGTCCTCAAGACTTGGACGTCACCGTTTGAACGCTCGGTGATCTTCCTTGATTGTGTTCGTTTGGGGTTCCCGAAGGTCTCGGCTACGCGCCTTGCCTCAGGACCCCAGAATTCGACTGTTTTGTGTCTGGTTTTGCACCAAACACTTGTTTGTTGCCTTGGAGGGGTAGGGAATACCTTGTGAGGCATCCCCACACATCACCGGCCATGGCTAGAGGCCACCGGCCAGGGTTTTATGCCATCGGCAATGTATGTTGCCGGTCGGAATTCTTTGTTGCCGGTCGGCAGTAAATTTTGTCAAAATGACATCTTTGGCCGGCCGACTACTGTGCATCTGCTTTTGCAGATATTTTAGCACAGCTGTCTTGCATTTGCTTCCCCTCCATACACGTGTATGGAGGGATGGCCCTCTTGATAGCTTACCTTGTAAGCTTTACAAGATTGGCTCCTCTATAAGAGGAGCCCTCCCCTCTTGGCTTAAGGTTGGAGACAAGTTAGAGAAGAGAGTGAGAGGGCTCTGGTTTTAGGGTTTAAATTAGTGTATCTAACCTATATCTATATCTCTCCCTCTCTTGCCATTGTGTGTGTTTTAGGCTTAGTTTTGTGCATAAACACCTACCATCACACCATCCTCTTGGAACTGAGGTTCTTGAGGCTTGTTTTTGGAGCTTTGAAGCTGGATTTGAGCTTGAAGGAGCAACAAGATCACCATTGTTGAAGAAAGGTTTCAAGGGTAAGAAACTAGTCCTTTTTACCCCTTTTTTGCATCCTACTTTTGACCATCTTGTAACTATTTTTGTGTTTAGTGTATAACATAAAAAAGTTTTGTTTTTGAGTCCTCTAAATAGTTTGTTTAGAGTGTTTTGTGGTTTGGAGGTGTTTGACCCCTCTTAAGCCTTGAGAGGCCCCCTTTTTGTGCTATTTTGAGTGAGCTCCGAGACTTTGGTGCTTGGGCCTCCTCACCACTGAAATCTTGAGGGATTTCAGTGGTAAGGATGGTGCCTTGAAGTCCCAAGAAGGAGAGGGCCACCCCCTCTCCTTATTGTCCTTGAAAAGGGCCATTTTTGCTTCTTTAATGAGCACCTAGCTAAGCCTTATGTTGACCATGCCTTGGCTGTCATTTATGCTTATTTTGCCATGAAATAGCATTATTGTATGTTGGTTTTGGTACACCATGCTTGTGTAGCATACATGCCATGTAATGCCTTGTTGTTGCCTTAATATGCCTTAGGTTGTAAACCATTGTTCTAGCATGTTTTAGGCTTGGCTTTGTGAAGTTTTTGTGCTTATTTTGCTATGTTTGAGGTCTGTCCTTAGTTGTTTGGGTCGACTTTGGCATGTTTAGTATAGCCTCTTTGCATTATTGGCTTGTTAGCCTTAAGTGTATGAATGTATAGCATGCATCCTTGCTTCATTTCAGTGGGTTGTGACCATTTTCCATGTTATTTTAGTCCCTTTAGCATGCTTGTATGCTTGCCTTGGATGCCTCTTTGAAGCTTTAAAAGCTTGTCTTGCATGTTCCATGTTTTGGCCATTGTGCATGCTTTTGAATTCAAGCCATTTAGATGCCATCTAAGTGGTCTTTTAGGCTTTGTTTTATGTGCTAAAACTCTGTTTTGGGTCATTTAATTCATGCCATGTTTGGTCTTGCTAAGTATGGTCCAATCCCCTTTTAGCTTGCTTTGAATTTTGGGCCTTGTTTGCATGCCTTGTTTACCTTGTTAAATTGGTTTAGCACCTTTTGTAACATGAATTTCAAAGTTTGATTTGCATGCTAATTGTCCATGTTATGCTCCTTTCAAGTGTGCATGAGAGTTGCTTGTTTAATGCCTAAGTGTTGGTCCAACTTACTTGCATGCTTGTATGTGTGTTTGGTCCCAATTCCTTGGCATTTGGCCACTGTTTTAGGCCTAATTAGAGCTGCCTAAACCATGTTTAAGTCCCCCTCTTTACTTGGTTTGCATGCTCATCTTGTATGCTTGTTTGCATATTCGTATGTACACATTGCATTGCCTATGTTGCATGCTAGCTAATATGTTTAGGATTGCATTGCATCAATGTGTATGCTTGGCCTCTTGAAGTGAGTGTGATAGAGGTTGGCCCACCTATGTGATTATGTGCATTGCATCACATTTGAAATGAAAGATGCACACTTGGTTCTCTTGGGCCATCACGCATTGAAATGCGCGATTGGTGGTCCGAGAACCAAGGACCATGCCCCTTTGAGTTGTACACATGATACGGAGCTTGGTTGGTGCATACAATGTTTGGATTACATTGCCATGCAAGGTTCTGTCCTCTGCTGCTGTCAAACAGGTTCTGCAGGAACTTTCTGCCGATCGACTTCATAGAGTGCCGACCGGCAATCCATAGATGGCCGATGCATCTATTTTGTGCCGATGATCACACCATACTGCCGATGAAAATTCTACCCAGCCGGTAGTGATCCCCGACATCCAGTGAGCACATTCTGAGATTTTGGCAGTCTCCAGAGAGGCAGAGCAGGGAAAACAGAGGCAGCCTACGCATGGCAGTGGACTTCCGAGCAAGACCCGAGCATGCGTGCATTGAGCCCTCTTCCCGAGGCCCTTTTTCTTGCTTTCTTAACTTAATTAATTTGCTTAATTAATTTAGTTGGTCTGTAATAATCAATTAGCTAGGATAGTTAATTCATTATTTGAATTGTATTATTCTTTTGGTCCCTCCGAGCGAGAGCGAATTTGTAATAAGTGTGGGTGTGTGTGTATGTCTTCGAACCCCCACTTCTTTCTCCCTTTTACTTACCTGCTTTTGATGGTTAGTATTAGGACATATTTATTTTAGCATACCTTATGCTATGCATGCGTGCATTCATACATTTGTCTCGCATGCACCGGGCTCGGCGCATCATGCTAACTGCATTGTATTTCAATTCCAAATTGAATACATGTTATCTGTTACATTTCACATGCCATCCATAGACTAGCCGAGCCTATTCTAGCTGCATCCCGCATGTGTTGCATTAGCCATCTTAACATGAACTAGGATCATGCATATGATTACTAACTAGTTTCTGTTTTGGCACGGAGTACTAGGTAAGCTTTTATGCTTTAGCATACCGCATGTGTGTGAGTGTTGCCATAATAGCATGATTACCATGAGGCTAGCTGCTTATGTGTCATAACTGCTTGAATGCCTGTGGATGGAGGTTGAATTACCTAAATTGGAATAATGCATTGAAACTGTGAGTTTTAAGCCTACTAGATAGTGGCAAAACCATCTTTTCTAAAGCCCACTTGAGGGTGGTAAAATCTGCATTTTAGCCTACTTGCGAGTAGCAAACCATTTTCAAAACAAACATATAATATTTTGTTCCAATCTAGGCGATTTGGTCTATACTTGTTTGCCGTGCGCATAACATAGTAATTCTAGGCTAATAACCGGAATAAGAGCACGTAACGTTTTCAAAAATGGATATTGTAGACGTCCCCGAACGCATCCCGGGGGGAGAGTGCGACTTCCCCCCCGTTCTGGTTCGATATTGGGTCACTACAGTTCAAAGGACTCAAATGTCACGGTTCTTAATCTTGAACCAAAGAGTCCAACTCTGGCAAATCGTTTTGAAGAAAAACTGATTTTTGAAAAGAAGTGCCAAACATGGACTGCTTTGCCAGATACAGAGTCACCACCTAAATATTTTAAAATGGGGAAATTTAGGAAACCCTGACTCGGTGCCGAAGGCCACGTGTCCGTCATCACCAAAGTGATCTTGGCTCGGGAGCTTGGGTACGATCGGGGAAGGTCAGCTATGAGCACCCCCTCTCGCCCGGTCCGAAGACCGGCCTCTACTAACCGTGATATCCGATTTTGAAAACATTACATGCTCTTATTCCGGTTATTAGCCTAGAATTACTATGTAATGCGCACAGCAAACAAGTATAGACCAAATCGCCTAAATTGGAACAAAACATTGCATGTTTGTTTTGAAAATGGTTTGCTACTCGTAAGTAGGCTAGAATGCAGATTTTGCCACCCTCGAGTGGGCTTTTAGAAAAGACAGTTTTGCCACTATCTAGTGGGCTTTAAAACTCACAGTTTTTAATGCATTGTCCCAATTTAGGTAATTCAACCTCCATCCACAGGCATTCAAGCAGTTATATCACATAAGCAGCTAGCCTCATGGTAATCATGCTATCATGGCAACAATCACACACATGTGATATGCTAAAGCATAAAAGCTCACCTAGTACTCCGAGCCAAAACAGAAACCAGTTAGTAATCATATGCATGATCCTAGTTCATGTTAAGTGGCTAATGCAACACATGCAAAGATGCAATCTAGACAAGCTCGGCTATCCTAAACATGGCACGTGGAATGCTACAAATAACACGTATTCAATTTGGAATTGAAATACAATGCAGTTTGTATGATGTGCCGAGCCCGATGCATGTGTAACAAATGTATGGATGCACGCATGCATTGCATAAGGTATGCTAAAATAAACGTGCCCTAATACTAACCATCAAAGCAGGTAAATAAAAGGGAGAAAGAAGTGGGGGTTGGAAGACATACACACACTCACCCACACTTATTACAAATATGCCCTCGCTCGGAGGGACCAAAAGAATAATACAGTCCCAAAATAATACAGTCCAAATACAGAATAAATTAATTATTACAGAAATTTCTAATTATCAAATTAAATCAAATGTAAAAAGAAGGGGGCCTCGGCCCTGCCTCGGGATATGCGAATGATGCATGCTCGAATCCGACTCGCCTGGAAAGTCCGCACCATGCCACTGTTGCCTCTGTTTTACTGCCTTTTCTTCTCTGAAAACTGTCAAAGTCCCAGAGAACCTTCTATGAGCATTGCAGAACATCATCGGCTGGGAGGGATGGCCACCGGCCGTGTACAATAGTCATCGGCTGTCAATGATGTTATCGGCCACCCATATAGTGCCGGTCGGCACTATATAATGCCGGTCGGCACAAAATTCCTGCAGGAGACAGTTTTGACAGTAGCAGCAGACAAGCAGTGCATGGCATGAATTTTTAGGCATATGTAAGCATGGCCAATGCTTCCCTATCATGTTTGGGACTCAAGGGAGCATGCATCTTGGTGCATGATAGCCTAAGGAACCAAGATTGCATTTCAATGTCAATATGCATGCAACACACAAATGAGAACTAAGTCCCTATCATGTCAAGATCAAGGGCCTTAGTGACCATGAGTTGAGACAAGTTGCATCACTTGTAGTATGAACTCATCTCAACCCTTACACTTGGTTTGACACCCTAAACCAAGTAATGCAATGCATGTTATGCAAACATGGCTCCATGATGCAACCTAATACTAAAATGCCAACATGCCAAATGTAATGCAACATGCAAGGTGCAAATGCAATACAAACATGGGCAATTTAGGCGATAGGACTAACATGTAGCAACACTTAATGAATCAATTAAGCAACAAACATGAGGCAAGCATGCAATGGTGGATTTAACTACAATGGGGCAGCCCTCAAACCAACCCAAAACAGTGGCAAAACACCCAAGATTGTGACCAATGTACATGCCAATGTGCAAACCAAATGGGGCCAAGTCTAGGGCACCAAAAGGGAACACTCCTCCATCATTACCAAGACCACTCATGACGTGAATTATGTAAGCAAAAACAGAGTTCCATCATGCATAAATACACCCAAAAACCTTGGCATGACAGCCCCAAAATGCTCTAAACATGCAAGCATTCACAACACCCTTTTTAAAGCATAAGAGACCAATACTTCAAAGCATGAAAGGCATGACAAATGGAGACATATAAACCTGGTATAGGGACTAAAATAACATATTAAATGATTCCAAATCATCTAAATAACCTATCCAACGCATATACATGGATCACATCCTCAAGGCTTACAAGCAACAATGCAAAGCAACTACATTAAGCATGCCAAAAATGGTAAAACCAGTGTCCAACAGACCTAAAACAAGACAAATCATGGCCAAAAGCTTCAATAAGTCAAGTCAAAACATGAGGATATACAAGGCTAAACCCATGACACATTTCTAGACAAAGTAGAGCATTACAAAGCAAGTGTAAGATGCAAAGCCCAAACAGAAAAAGATCCTTCTACAACACTGAAGAGGGACCAAAAATATGACTACTTTCAGTAGATGACAACCCCCAAATCAGTATACAAATATGCTAAAAATGCCATGCAAGAACTAGGATAACAAAAGGGTATAACATGAAGTACACCAAACATTCATCAAACAAGCAAAGACCCTTAATGAAATATGTCCAGGGGGTCAAAATATGACCCATTCCAGTTCTGATGATGGCCCAAAAACAGAAGCAAGATAGGCTAACAAAGCATGCAAAATTACGGTAAATAGAAGAAATTATGAAGCAAGTGCAAGATAGGGGTCCCAAACAGGGTTGAGCCCTTCTTCAATGTTGAAGAAGGGATCAAAATGATCCTACTTACAGTTTACATTATGCTCAAAAACAGATCACACATAGGCTTTAAATAGCATGCAAAATAATGGCATACAAAGAGGTATTGAAGCAAGTGCACTATGGAGGGCTCAAACAGGGTTGAGCCCTTAAACAAACATGAAGAATGGCTCAAAAGAGTGCCCCTTTCAGTTAGGGTCGGAGCCCAAAACAGTAAGCAAATAGGGTAGAAAAATGTGACAAGAATGTGCTACAAAAGAGGGAAAATGATCTCACCCTTGAAGACTACCCTTTTGGTTGCTTCTTGGCTTGAGTTGCAGCACCTTTGGCCTCTGAAAAAGTTCTCCAAGCTGCTGTGATGGAGTAGTGGTGGTGGTGCTATGGATTGGTGAAGAAATGGCCCAAGAACAAGGGTGTTTGGAGGTTGAATGAGAGAGATATAGTGAGAGATGGAGGGATATATGTATCTATATCAGATATATATCTATATCTCTGGTTTTTTGCTTAAGAATATCCAACCCCTACAATAGAGGAGGAAGGCTCTCTTATATAGACAAAGGACCAAGCTCCAAGCTTCTCCAAGAAGCTAAATCAAAGGGGCAAAGGGTGCAAGGCTTATTCAACAAGCTTGGATAGCTGGTAGGCTTCTTGAGGAAGCCAAGACAAGGGGTCAAAGCTTCCTCAAGAAGCCTTGAGCAAAGGGTGCACAAAAGGGGCCAAAAGGTGGTTAAAGGGTGCAAAATAGGCACATGTATGCACGTGGATCTGGTTTTGTGCATCCCAGCTGGCACAGCTGGTATGCACCAGGCTTGGAGGGTGCAAAGGGTGCAAACCGGCTAGAAAATTTGA
Source organism: Camellia granthamiana (assembly GCA_036172215.1). Taxonomy (NCBI): domain Eukaryota; kingdom Viridiplantae; phylum Streptophyta; class Magnoliopsida; order Ericales; family Theaceae; genus Camellia; species Camellia granthamiana. The sequence continues at coordinate 67,592,844 of CM069912.1, forward strand.
TCATCGGCCAAAATAAAGTGCCGGTCGGCAAAATATAGTGCCGATAGATGATTCTGAGGTCAAAAAAGTGCCGGTGGGTATGCAAATCGAAGCCCCGGAAGTTATCTTTCCAATGGCCCAAACCTTGCATCAAAATTCCTCCTGTGCAAAAAGTTATGTTCTTTTCCGTGAAGTCGCGCAGACTCGATCCAACCGGGATGATGCCCAGCTTCAACCAATCATATCTCCTCCACCCTGACTTGGCTCTAGGAGATTCTTGAATGAAAAATGAAGCCCCGGAAGTCTTCTTTCCAATGGTGGTGGCCTCATAGCTCAACTCCAAGTATGCAATTGAATAAGCCTGATTCAGCGAGGGCTGCTCGACTCCCTTCTACCCAGATCTTTGCCGATCTTCTTCTTCAACCTGTTTTCTTCCCTCTTCTCCTCTTTTCTTCAATTCCAAACCTCTAAACAAAGTGTTTTGAAAGACTTGCCCCTCTCCTTGCCGAAGAAACCGGACCTGTGTCCTGTACATCTTTCAACACCGAGCAAACCATCAGTAATGCCCAAGTCTTAAGGGCGGTCAAAAATGGGGTGTCTACAGATATCACGGTTAGTAGAGGCCGGTCTTCAGACCGGGCGAGAGGGGGTGCTCATAGCTGACCTTCCCCAATCGTACCCAAGTTCCCGAGCCGAGGCAACTTTGGTGATGACGGACACGTGGCCTTTGGCACCGAGTCAGGGTTTCCTAAATTTCCCCAAAATAAAATATTTAGGTGGCGACTCTGTATCTGGCAAAGCAGTCCATGTTTGGCACTTCTTTCAAAAAAATCTGTTTTCTCAAAACGATTTGTCGGATTTGGACTCTTTGGTTCAGATTAAGAACCGTGACAATTTGAGTCCGAACTGTAGTAGACCCGCAAAACGAACAGAACGGGACTCATCCTCCCAGGGCGTTCGGGGACGTCTACAGTTTCTGGCGACTCTGCTGGGGATTTAGAGAGCTTGACTCGAACTCGTGATATCTTGTTTTGATTCCACATATGTGTCTCTTTGCATTGCATGTGCATTGGTGCGCCTAGGACACCGTGTTGGCCATTTGCTATTCCTGAGCGGTTTGCCGGAGGCTTGTCTTGTCAAGGCATGACCATAAGGCTGACCGATTGCGGGCTCTGCCAGTATGGGAACACAAACCCCGGTTTTACCGGGGCACCCTTTTCGACCATTCGACCTGGTGCATATCGAAAACCATAGTGACCATTCCAAACTAGGACAGGTTGCTTACCCGATAGGTTGTTTGAAACCGCTGTGTGCGTAGTGAAACCCTAGCTCCTGACAAAATAGGATTGGGAAACCCTACCCCAACATAGGGGTGTATTGGCTCTCTTTTACATGCTATGTGCTTTTAGAGTGTATCTCTACAGGGAATGCACATATCAGTTTGCAAAATGGAGTATCAAGCCTGAGGGCATCAGTATCAGTTTGCGAGAATCAGTTATATCTGAGGGTATCCAATTCAGTGTCTTGGGACAGTGATATCTGGGGAACAGTGATCAGTAGTAGAGTACAGTTGTTCAGCTGCACCCGTGTTTGATCCGTTTGGGCTGAAATGCTGCTTGTTTTTCCTTTCAGTTCAGAGAGTTCCAGAATAGTCAGTATTCCCCCTTGCCGAGGCAAGATCTACGATGACGCAGAATTCAGAAGAGATCGTGGTTATGACAGCCGCGTTAGATCAAGGAATCACCCTGCGAAGTGAGACCACTGTTGAGATGCCACATCCACCTAGATCACCGGTTGCGCACCTGGTCTGGGCACCCCAGCTATATCAGGCTCGCGAGCCTACTACGTTTGAAATAATGGGGATGATAGGTGACCTCCAGAGGACCGTGGCGGATCTCGCTTACGGGATGTCAGCTTCGCCACCAGCCGCACCATATGCCGGGGGTTTTGTACCCCAGGAGCCCCCGCTGTTGGGACGGATTGTGATTGAGCTCAGCCAACCGGAGATGGCCTCCAGCTATGGCAATGATGTACCAGCGCCAACCCAAATCCTAGATCAGGCTGAGGCCAGAGGAAAAGACAAAGTGAAGGCAGATGCCGAACCTAGTGAATAGCTGCTGTGGGCAGTTAAGGCTTTGAAAGCCGGGGGGATGAACAAGCAAAAGATATCTGTAGTTGTGACAAAAGCTGTGGAGGATGCTTTCCCCACCCCACTTGAGGGTAGTTCCAGTCAGCCAGAAAACCGGGATAGGACCCGTCATGCCAGGACAGTTCCTCCCACTCCCAATCTTGCACCTGGGAAATATCAGAAAGTCAAGGCGGCACCTGCCGACCCTTTCGCTAGTGCATCTAGCAGGAATAATCAGGCTCCAAAGTGCCTGGCCCGAGGGCGCAGGGTCTTTCACGAACTCTATATGCCGTTGTCAAAGGCACTTTAGATTCTGGCCGAAAGGGGGCATCTTAAACCCCTCGAGCCTAGGCCTTTCCCTAACCCCCTTCCAGCAGGCCATGATGCTACCCAGTACTGCGCGTACCATCAGCAAACTGGCCACCCTACTGATAACTGCTTCCGCCTCCGTCATGAGGTACAGGATTTGATTGACAACGAGGTTATCCTCCCGCCCACCTCAGCCAAGTCCGTTACTGCTCAGTTATTGGATTTTGAGGACACAGATACTGCGAGTGCGTAATCGGGAAGTGAACCATCTGCGAGCGGCGCCCAGTGTTTCTAATGTGGCGTCTGGCACGCATTTTTGAGCATCTGTGAATGCTAGTTTTGTAAATTCTAGTCTTTTGTTTTGTTTTGAGTCTGTCTCATTGTCTTGAGTCAGTCCTTTTGCTTACGGGTCTGTCTTGTTGTAACGAGTCATTCCCTCATTTGTATAGAATGTCAGGGGATTCCGGGGTTGTTGCCTCAAACACCGTTTTGTCTTGTAATTACCCGTTTTTGTTTTTGAGTCTGTTCCTGCCGAGGAGCCAGTTATACCAGGAAACCTTAATGAAACAGCTGTGGCTATCACGTTTCCGTACTCGTTGCTATTTGAACTAGTTGTGCCAGAGGATGTGAATGGAACGGCAGTACATTCTACCTACTCTCTTGTGCCTTGAACATCGCTGCAATGACCTGAGTTTTTCAAACCCTTTTTTTTTTTTAAATACTGCGGTGATAAAAACGAAGAGGAAGGAATTCCTCGGGTTTTGCAAAATTTTGATCATTTTGAGAGAAAGAGGAGCATGTTGAGCCTTTTAATGAATGAAATCATGCCTGTCAGCGTGAGTACTGAGAAGGATCCTGGTTTGATCCAGACTGGTTCCACACTATCTTCAGCGCGAGCAATTTGTCGCTTTCTTAAAAACTTTCAAAAACAAAATGTTTTGCGCAGTCCTGTGACGACTTGTGTGGGATTGCTCTTGAGATTGCGCAGCCTAGGATTGCTCTCAGCCTCAAAATTCAACCTATCTGTTTCGAACCTGGAATCTGTTCAAAACGTTCAACAGTCAATCGCCATGTAAAGCCCGTGTGGCCCAACTTGAAGTAACCCTCGGGCAAGAGGCACTAAACTCAGGTTAAGAAGATTAGATCTCACCGGAAGAGACTCGTGAAGCAACCGTGATGGACTGTTCTACAAATCAACGCAATAGCCACTCTCCTGGATACGGATGGCTTCAAAACCCTAAAACCATTTGGCATGGACTTGTTACACTTTTACCCTTGAGAGGCTCGCTGGGCCGAAAACCCGGAAGGGCGACCCAGGCAAAAGTTAGAGCAAGAAAAAAGAAGAAAAAAAAAAATATACAAAAAAAAGAAAGAAGAAAAGAACCAAAAGAACAAAAAAAAAATGCAAAAGAAAAGAAAAGAAAAGAAAAGAAAAGACTATCAAAAAAAAAGAAGAAAAATGTGCAGGAATGAAAAGAAGAGGAAAACAAAGCTCGCAAGGTCGAAAACCCGCATTGGGCACCTTGGCAAAAGTTAGAGCCTGAAAAAGTGAAGGTTAAAATACCCGAGTGTACCTTAACCGGAACTACGTAAGGCTTGATTCCCATGTTTGGGATACGTAGGCAACTTCATCCTGAAGTTCAGTCCCCAACGCTTTCATAGCGTCTCATGTCCATGTAATGGTTTTGCTCATCCTTGCCTTCTCTGAATTCGATAGTTCGGCGTGACAACCAGAATTACATAGGCAGCTTCATCCTGAAGCCCAATCACCAACGCTTTCAAGGTGACTGTGTCCATATATTGGTTCAGCCGGAACCACGCAGCCAACTTTCTTCTGAAATCCGACCATCAACGCTTTCAAGATGACTGTGTCCATATATTGGTTCAGATCGTCTTCGTCTTCTTTGCGTCCGAGGGGCTGATCATCATCGACGAGAACTGGTTTACAGCATGCTGCGGCACCATCCAAACAAGGGGCAACTTTCCGTTGCCATGCATTACCACAAATTGCCCTAAGTTGACATCCAAACCAGGGGCAACTTTCCGTTGCCATGTACCCCCCCTTTTACGCCAGGGGCAATTCCCCATTATCTCCGATCTGAGGTTGCGCATCTCGAGGGTAGGTTCCGTGCTCGTTAAGCACCGGCCGTTTGCAAAAAAATAGTTTTTGAAAATTTTTACTGAGGTTGGCTGTTTTCTCGAAAACTATTTCATTTTCCAAAACCGGACCATCTTCTTGGACCCAGAAGGAAAGTTTTCAGTGCTCATGGCCTGACTTGCATGATTTTCAAATCAAAGATTGAACAAGTATGTTAATCCAACTCTCAGTTTGGTCAACATTGTTTTAGAAAGAAAACAAAAAATGGTCAAAGTGACAAACTAGGGGCGCAATTGAGTCAGGTGTTCTGTCTTTTCCCCACCGTCAACATACTTGCCAGAAAGGCAACCTATTCGCCAGAAGAGGTCTTCCCTGTCCGGAACCTCGTGTGAACAACGCCGAAAGAAACAGCCGTGAGCTAACGGAGTCAGGCGTGAACCCGCGACTTTCTATCCATCTATCAATCACCCTGGGGAGGGATAAAAAAAATGAGAGAATAAAGAATGGAGAGGTGCGAGTTGAGAGAAAAGTAAGAAGAGGGCTTTTTTTTTAGAGAAAAATCGAGCCTGAGGGCCGAGTGTCGCGAGAGTCACAAATCAGAAAGGGTGGGAAACATACCCGGAGGAACTGGCTCCTCGAGATCCGAGGTCTTTTGTTTCTATAAACACGTCCGTGTGTCGTGTCTTTTGATTTGTCGGTCTCAACTTTTGTTTTGAGTCTTTTCCGAGCGCGTCTCATTGTGTTCAGGACGTGCGCCTTTTGTTTTCTCCACTTGAGTCCCTCCGCTGTGTTTAGTCGTAGGCTCGATACCCTGGTTGTGAAACCCTTTTTCAAAGATTAATCGTTTGTGCTCAGAATGCTGTGCCATTCTCTACATTCATGCGAAGCAAGAGAAGAAAAGGAAATTTGGGACATCCAAGCGTGTTTCAACTTCAACCGTTTCAGTTTTGTGGTCCGTCTTGTCAGATTGGGCTGTTTGTTCAGGGTTCGCTGTGTGCAGAATGAACCAAGTGCTGTGTTATGGGCCGTATGCAGACTAATCCCCAACAGAGTATGGGCTGTGTGTCTAGGTTGAGCAGTGGTTTGTATGAGTTGTTTACTGTTAGTTGGTTGGTTATCCGATTATCACAGTGCAAGTGCTCAATTTTCAGACAACAGATCGATTTCATTTGCATTTGAGGCGTAATATGATGTAATGCAGTACAAAGTATGGAATGTACAGATATAACACTTCTTTTAGACAAAAAAGAGTTTGTTTCATTTCATATAATCTTTTTCAAGTACAAAGTTTTGGGAACAAAAACCTGCCTGCGGCAGTACAAGGTAATCCAACCAAAAAGAGAAAAAGTACAAAAAGAAGGAAAAAGCAGCAAAAATCTGAAGCAGCATCAATGGTCTCACGCCTGGGGATCCGTCCTCGCCCTCTTCCTGGGCAGAAGTCCAGGAGCATCACCAGGAGCATCATCGTCTGAGCCCGAGTCCGAGCCATCACCGGTCTCCTCCTCCGACGACTCTGCCTCCGCCTCTGTCTCTGCCTCAGACTCGTCATCTGGAACTGGAGCCCGCGAGCTGCTCCCGACATGAGTGCGCCCCCCCTCTGGTGCGGGGATATACTCTGCCATCCCGGGTAGAAATGGGAGGTCCAGCCGGAGCACCACCCACCGGAGGAATCTAGAAGGGAGGCTGAAAAAGCATGAAAGGCGTATACATTAGAATACTGTGAGCAGTAAATCAGTATAGAATGCAGCAGATGAGTACAGTGTATGGATGCCGTGAGCAGTAAATCAGTGTAGAATGCAGCAGATGAGTACAGTGTGTGGATGCCGTGAGTAGTAAAGCAGTATAGAATGCAGTGTATGAGTACAGTATGTAAATGCTGTGAGCAGTTTGTCAGGTTTTGTGTAGCGCATCAGATTGCATGAGAAGCAGTTTATGTATGGTTTAAGACTGTGGTCAGAAGAACATACCGGAATACTGTAGAGGGCCAGGAGGTCGAAGGTCCGCTGCAACATCCCCATCATGGAGGCATTCAGCTCCAGGGACTGCCGGGTGTACTCGGAGGACGCCTACAAAAGTATTAGCAGCATCAATATTCTGCGGAATATCAAACAAATTGAAATAAAATGGTAATGCAAAATGAAGAATGCAGTAATACATACCCGAGGTAAGTCGTGGAAACCGACTAACTCTTGATCAGCCGGCGGAGGAGCAAAGGGAATCTGGTAGGTCGCCCCACCCTGCCCTCTGTATGCTAGTGAAGTGGGCAGAGCAGGCCAACCGGTCCCCCGTCCTCTTTGAACTCCGCCCCTGCCACGGACTCGAGCTCCCCTCGACACTCCCCCTCCAGCTCCTGCTCCCGCTCCAGCCGCTGGCACCGCAGGCCTCTCTCTCTCCGCTCGGTGGCCGCCGCTCAGAGGTCGCATGATGAAGGTCCGGATGTACTCCAAGTAATCGCCCTCGCCTCTGAAGCCGTCTGCCTCCCAGCCGATCGTATAGTCGGTCATCTGATCGGCAGTGAATCTCTCGGTATCCCTCATATGCTCAGGAGGGTGCACCGGGACTATCTGCTCCGGTAAACCCAGGGTCTGACGCAAGAAACGCTCACCCAGGTACCAAGCCCGACAGACCGGGCCCTCCAGCAGAATCCGGAAACGCGAGGTCTCATCAGCACCGGCAAACCGATCCCGCATCACGGCTGGCAAAGGAGCCCAAGGCTGCCAGGTGATCTGAAAATGAAATACAGTTTGTTATCTACTGTTATTGAAACATGCAGTGGAAAGACGAAGCTTAAATGAACTGCAAGTAAAACATACCTCCGCGGGGGTGATGGTGTCGAAATAGCGGCGGAAGTATATGAATGACTCGCGGGGCCTCCGTACACACCTCTCGTCGAAGCGGCGCGAGAACGGGACGACGAGAGGGGTCTCTGCGTCGGGTACGGGAGCAAGCCTAGGAAAGTAGGCATAAACCCACAACTGCAAGGTAAATACCAGTGCATTTATCAGATAAAGCAGAATATAGAATAAAAGCGGAAATAGCAGAGCCATGTGTTGTGCAGTGTATTGTGCAGAGTATACAGTGTGAGCAGTGTACAGTCAGTGTAAAGCAGAGTATGTGTGTGCTGTGTGTACAGTATACAGCAAGTATAAAGCAGACTACAGTGTGTGCAGTGTACAGAGTACAGAAAATATAGAACAGAAATGAAAAGCAGAAAAAGAAATGTACCTCCAAAGCACGCCAGTAGCCCCTGAGCAACTGTCCGCTGCCGCGGGAAGCTGAGCTCATATATCCGTAGAGAGTGGCCAGAGCGGCGCCACCCCAGTCATAATGTAAGATATGCCTGACGTCCACCAGTGCGCTGAGCAGGCAGAGAGGCACGGTGTTCGCCCGGTCGGCGAAAATGGTCGTCCCAAACAGGAACATGAGAAAGCCGCGTGCGTATCTCTCCACGGCCTCCTGAGTCATCGGGGCTGCCTCAACAAGGATGGGGTGGACCCTGAACTGCACCTCAAACCAGGAATATCGGACGAAGCCGGGACGCGCCAGAGGCGGCAGCTCACCGAGCAAGTAGATCTGAGCGGCCTCCCAGTCATCCATATCAGTATCGAAGGGGATCGGATCACCCCCTACCCCGATGCCTGTGAGCATCGAGAAATCATAGGGAGTCATTGTCATGTCCCCCGTCGCAGAGAAATGGAATGAATCGGTGGTGTCCCACCACCTCTCCACCAGAGCGGCAAGGAGAGGTCTGCATGTAGTGAGTCTGGAGAGTCCTCTGCAGAATGCACCAAAGCCGGCCTGGTCCACGATGTGGCGAACTGCATCGGGTAGCTCGGCGTACCAATCATGAGCGACAGTGTTCCCATACCCGCGGATGGTATGGGAATCTCCCTGTTTTCAAACAAGTAGTTGCGAAGCAATATAAAATGTACGGTTTTGAAGAAACAGTCAAAATCAGTGCAAATATAGCATGTATACGTGTTTTCAGATTCAAACAGATACCGGGTGCCGGTGTGCTTATAGTGAACTACAACGTATGATGCGTCAGCGTGTTTGCGTGATTTGGTGCAAATTTAGCATGCGTGCAAGTTTTTCAGATTCAAACAGATACTGGTGTCGGGTAGTTTGCAGTGAAATACGGTGTGTGCCGTGTGTTTGGGTGATTAAGGCTAGTGCAGTGTATGTGCATGTGTCGGTCTTAAACAGATACCAGTTGCAAGTGTGTTTGCGATCAACTACAATGCACAGTGTATCAGAGCATCTGAGCTAAAGCAATTAAAGAATGTAATCAGCTATGACGGTTGACAGTTAAAAGTTCTACATTCCAGAATGTGAAACAGAGAAAAAATGTTACCTCAGAAGCGCCGAAAGATAGGTGAGAGGCAGGCTCACGTAGTAGAAGCTTGGGATCCAATGCCCTGTCAAAACTCCTGAACTGGCGTAGTCCGTCGGGGGGCAGAACGTGAATCGCCGGCCGGTAGGTCGCCGGGTTGAATGGGCGGACGCTCAAAGGAAGGAGCTCGGCCCCGGGATCCATCTCGTGATCTGGAGGAGTCCCGCCCTATGGAATATCGTCGGCCATGTCAAAAATGACGAGGAAAATGGTCGGAAAATGAAAATCGGGCTGGAATATGGAAAGTCAACCGAAAAGTCAACCCCCGGGAGGGTGGAAATGACCGGAAAAGCCGGAAAGTGGAAGAGACACGAAGATCAAGAGCAAATCGAGGGGAACAAACCCCAAAAAGCGGAAATAGCAAAGGAGGTACCGAAACAAAGATTTGTTCGGATGAAAATGTTCGAAACGCGAAGGAGATCGCGAATCGAACGAAGAAACGGGGGCTAAAACGCAAGAAAATGAGGAGATCGAAGGACGAAAACACTCTAGAGAGAGAGGGGGAGAAATTTCGGCCAAGGGGAAGAGAAGAAATAGGGCTAGAAGCCCTATTTTAAAAGACCCGAAGCAAAAAGTCAAAACTGCCTCGATACAGGGACTTTTTGCCGGTCGGCCACAATATTTGCCGGTCGGCAGTATTTTGTGCCGATGGAATTTTGTGATGGCCGATGGACGGCCGGTGATACATTCTGATGGCCGGTGTACATCCGGTGGTCTCCTACAATGGTTTTTGAGCCTTCTACACCTTTTCTTGGGTTACATGAGTGCTTCAGAGTCTTCATTGCTTAAACAGTACAAAACAGTGGCTCTCCGACGCTCAATCGGCCTCCGTTTTGGCCTTGGATCGTGTCTCCTGTGCGTGGCACTCGAATTCGTGCAAAGTGTATCCTTCTCGTATCCTTTTGGCTTTTACAAGACCCAAAAGTTGCCCCATGTGCATCGCGTTTCAATCGCACTGTTTTGTGCATCGCATTTCGATCGCACTGTCTTGTGCATTGCATTTCCATCGCATTGTCTTGTTCGCCACGGTCTGGCGAGACCTTAAACACGCCACGGTCTAGCGAGACCTTAAACATGCACGCCCGGTCCGGCCGGACCTTAAACACGCACGGTCTAGGAGACCTAAAATCCTTGGGAGGTGCAAGACCTTCACTCGCGTTGTCCAACGCATCACGCCGTTTCGCGCATCTCATTGCATTTGGCATGCACTCATTGTTCGTACTATTGTGCGCACCTCACATGCATTGTCATGCATTTCTCAAGCCGCGCGTTGCTGCGCATCAAAAATCATGCATTGTCATGCATCTCGAGCGACTTGCGTTGTCGCGCATTCCATGCAACATGCATTTCATGCATCATTTGCATTTTCAAAAAAAATCAATCAAAAATCATGCATTTCATGCATCATTTGCATTCAAAAAAACAAAAAACAAAAAAAAAACATGCATTGTCATGCGTACATTTTGCATCCCAGTTTAGGAGACCTTAAATCCTCTAAAGGTGCAATTCCTTTGGTGTTTGTCGTGCCCGAACGACTTTCGGTGGTCTGGTAAAGCCACCTGCCTGTGTTTGCGGTGAGTTCCTAGAAGACCAACTGGGACGGTGGAAACTAGAGTTCGAACGGCTTATGCCTAGAACGCAAAGGGTCGGGAGTTTCGAGACTAAAGTCTGGTTTAAATACCCAGGGGTGTATCCTCGGCTTGAAATCTGTATGTAAGCCCCATAGGTTGAGGCAGCATGTCTGCGCCTCAGTTCTGGAATAGCCGTTGCATCATAGTGCATTGTCATGCATCCATTGTAAATAGTGCATTGTCATGCATACATGGTAAAACATTGCATTGTCATGCATTGTAGAAAATAAACACGCATTGTCATGCATTTCCATTGTAGCTTGCATACGTCCATTGCATTTCCTCCAGTAGATCGCATCATACTGCATTGTCATGCATTATTTGTAAATATCCATTCCATTGCATATTTGTAGATATTTCATTTTAGATTGCATGCATCCATTGCATCACCTTCCATCTATGGCTTGAGCCCTTCCATGTTGAGCTTGGTCTGGTATGTGCCCTTACTTTTCACGCTAAAACAAAGTTCTGGATGTGTACGCGCCTATTCCACGCTAGTATGTTGGTTTGAGGGTTGCGGCACCTTTTTTGTGTTAGACATGACTTGTTTGTGTACATGCCTTTCCTAGGTAAGATTTGGTTTGGCCCGCGTGCCATATCCATTGTATCCATTTCCATTGCATTTTAGATTGTATGCATCCATTGCATCACCTTCCATCTATGGCTTGCGCCTTTCCATGTTGAGCTTGGTCTGGTATGTGCCCATACTTCTCGTGTCAAAGCATAGTTCAGTGGACCGTTCTATGTTGGCTGCGGCTTGTATGTGTACATGCCTTTCCTAGGCAAAATTTGGTTTGGCTGCATGCCATATCCATTGTAGATATTACATTGTAGTGTAATTTTGCATCCAGCATTAGGATCGTTGTCCTTTCCCCAGCAGGTCGTTACCCCACTTATGTCATTCCACCCAATACTTGTTCTGGTGCCCGTCTACATTACTCATAGTTCAGTTGACCGTTCTATGGTAGACGGACTTGTCACTTCCATCAATCTATTTGACATTTGTGTGGTTTCAAACCACTCATGATTGGATCATGATTCAACTGCTTTGCATATAGTTTGCATTGTTTCAATTGCATTGCATTTTCATTTGCATTGTTTCAATTGCATTGCATTTTCATTTGCATTGTTTATACATTGTTTTGTATATGTTGCATATCATTTTGCATTCATTCGTGCATTGTCATGCATGTTGCTAACAATATCATACATGTTAAGTTATTTTCTTTTCAGGCACGATATTGTATGTACGGTTCATTTACCGCTGGTAGAACCAGACGAACCGCACAGGTATTGTATCCTCCGCGTGAGACGTATCGAGAATTGCATAATTCTCTTACATCCTTTCTGCATTGTAGTGTAGTTTGGTGTATGCTAGCTTAAAACTATTGCATGTATGCTTCGTTACAGCTTTCTTTGCATGATCATAAGTTATGCTCGGCTTCGTACATTGTCGTGCATTTTGCCCCTGCCTTCGGGCGCATACCTTGATTGTCTTGCATGTTTGTCTAAGTCTTCGGCCTTGTCAAAAATGGGTCGTCTCTGGGCTTTGACATTCACTCCCGTCATTGTTATGACTTTCGAGTTCTGTCAAAGAGGGGCAACTGTAGACACCCCATTTTTTATCGTCCTCAAGACTTGGACGTCACCGTTTGAACGCTCGGTGATCTTCCTTGATTGTGTTCGTTTGGGGTTCCCGGAGGTCTCGGCTACGCGCCTTGCCTCAGGACCCTCGAATTCGACTGTTTTGTGTCTGGTTTTGCACCAAACACTTGTTTGTTGCCTTGGAGGGGCAGGGAATACCTTCTGAGGCATCCCCACACATCACCGGCCGTGGCTAGAGGCCACCGGCCAGGGTTTTATGCCATCGGCAATGTATGTTGCCGGTCGAAATTCTTTGTTGCCGGTCGGCATTAAATTTTTTCAAAATGACATCTTTGGCCGGCCGACTACTGTGCATCTGCTTTTGCAGATATTTTAGCACAACTATCTTGCATTTGCTTCCCCTCCATACACGTGTATGGAGGGATGGCCCTCTTGATAGCTTACCTTGTAAGCTTTACAAGATTGGCTTCTCTATAAGAGGAGCCCTCCCCTCTTGGCTTAAGGTTGGAGACAAGTTAGAGAAGAGAGTGAGAGGGCTCTGGTTTTAGGGTTTAAATTAGTGTATCTAACCTATATCTATATCTCTCCCTCTCTTGCCATTGTGTGTGTTTTAGGCTTAGTTTTGTGCATAAACACCTACCATCACACCATCCTCTTGGAACTAAGGTTCTTGAGGCTTGTTTTTGGAGCTTTGAAGCTGGATTTGAGCTTGAAGGAGCAACAAGATCACCATTGTTGAAGAAAGGTTTCAAGGGTAAGAAACTAGTCCTTTTTACCCCTTTTTTGCATCCTACTTTTGACCATCTTGTAACTGTTTTTGTGTTTAGTGTATAACATAAAAAAGTTCTATTTTTGGGTCCTCTAAATAGTTTGTTTAGAGTGTTTTGTTGTTTGGAGGTGTTTGACCCCTCTTAAGCCTTGAGAGGCCCCATTTTTGTGCTATTTTGAGTGAGCTCTGAGACTGTGGTGCTTGGGCCTCCTCACCACTGAAATCTTGAGGGATTTTAGTGGTAAGGATGGTGCCTTGAAGTCCCAAGAAGGAGAGGGCCACCCCCTCTCCTTATTGTCCTTGAAAAGGGCCATTTTTGCCTCTTTAATGAGCACCTAGCTAAGCCTTATGTTGACCATGCCTTGGCTGTCATTTATGCTTATTTTGCCATGAAATAGCATTGTTGTATGTTGGTTTTGGTACACCGTGCTTGTGTAGCATACATGCCATGTAATGCCTTGTTGTTGCCTTAATATGTCTTAGGTTGTAAACCATTGTTCTAGCATGTTTTAGGCTTGGCTTTGTGAAGTTTTTGTGCTTATTTTGCTATGTTTGAGGTCTGTCCTTAGTTGTTTGGGTCGACTTTGGCATGTTTAGTATAGCCTCTTTGCATTATTGGCTTGTTAGCCTTAAGTGTATGAATGTATAGCATGCATCCTTGCTTCATTTTAGTGGGTTGTGACCATTTTCCATGTTATTTCAGTCCCTTTAGCATGCTTGTATGCTTGCCTTGGATGCCTCTTTGAAGCTTTAAAAGCTTGTCTTGCATGCTCCATGTTTTGGCCATTGTGCATGCTTTTGAATTCAAGCCATTTAGATGCCATTTAAGTGGTCTTTTAGGCTTTGTTTTATGTGCTAAAACTCTGTTTTGGGTCATTTAATTCATGCCATGTTTGGTCTTGCTAAGTATGGTCCAATCCCCTTTTAGCTTGCTTTGAATTTTGGGCCTTGTTTGCATGCCTTGTTTACCTTGTTAAATTGGTTTAGCACCTTTTGTAACATGAATTTCAAAGTTTGATTTGCATGCTAATTGTCCATGTTATGCTCCTTTCAAGTGTGCATGAGAGTTGCTTGTTTAATGCCTAAGTGTTGGTCCAACTTACTTGCATGCTTGTATGTGTGTTTAGTCCCAATTCCTTGGCATTTGGCCACTGTTTTAGGCCTAATTAGAGCTGCCTAAACCATGTTTAAGTCCCCCTCTTTACTTGGTTTGCATGCTCATCTTGTATGCTTGTTTGCATATTCGTATGTACACATTGCATTGCCTATGTTGCATGCTAGCTAATATGTTTAGGATTGCATTGCATCAATGTGTATGCTTGGCCTCTTGAAGTGAGTGTGATGGAGGTTGGCCCTCCTATGTGATTATGTGCATTGCATCACATTTGAAATGCAAGATGCACACTTGGTTCTCTTGGGCCATCACGCATTGAAATGCGCGATTGGTGGTCCGAGAACCAAGGACCATGCCCCTTTGAGTTGTACACATGATACGGAGCTTGGTTGGTGCATACAATGTTTGGATTACATTGCCATGCAAGGTTCTGTCCTCTGCTGCTGTCAAACAGGTTCTGCAGGAACTTTCTGCCGATCGACTTCACAGAGTGCCGACTGGCAATCCATAGATGGCCGATGCATCTATTTTGTGCCGATGATCACACCATACTGCCGATGAAAATTCTACCCAGTCGGTTGTGATCCCCGACATCCAGTGAGCACATTCTGAGATTTTGGCAGTCTCCAGAGAGGCAGAGCAGGGAAAACAGAGGCAGCCTACGCATGGCAGTGGACTTCTTAGCAAGACCCGAGCATGCGTGCATTGAGCCCTCTTCCCGAGGCCTTTTTCTTGCTTTCTTAACTTAATTAATTTGCTTAATTAATTTAGTTGGTTTGTAATAATCAATTAGCTAGGATAGTTAATTCATTATTTGAATTGTATTATTCTTTTGGTCCCTCTGAGCGAGGGCGAATTTGTAATAAGTGTGGGTGTGTGTGTGTGTGTATGTCTTCCAACCCCCACTTCTTTCTCCCTTTTACTTACCTGCTTTTGACGGTTAGTATTAGGACATATTTATTTTAGCATACCTTATGCTATGCATGCGTGCATTCATACATTTGTCTCGCATGCACCAGGCTTGGCGCATCATGCTAACTGCATTGTATTTCAATTCCAAATTGAATACATGTTATCTGTTGCATTTCACATGCCATCCATAGACTAGCCGAGCCTATTCTAGCTGCATCCCGCATGTGTTGCATTAGCCATCTTAACATGAACTAGGATCATGCATATGATTACTAACTAGTTTCTGTTTTGGCACGGAGTACTAGATAAGCTTTTATGCTTTAGCATACCGCATGTGTGTGAGTGTTGCCATAATAGCATGATTACCATGAGGCTAGCTGCTTATGTGTCATAACTGCTTGAATGCCTGTGGATGGAGGTTGAATTACCTAAATTGGAATAATGCATTGAAACTGTGAGTTTTAAGCCCACTAGATAGTGGCAAAACCATCTTTTCTAAAGCCCACTTGAGGGTGGTAAAATCTGCATTTTAGCCTACTTGCGAGTAGCAAACCATTTTCAAAACAAACATATAATATTTTGTTCCAATCTAGGCGATTTGGTCTATACTTGTTTGCCGTGCGCATAACATAGTAATTCTAGGCTAATAACCGGAATAAGAGCACATAACGTTTTCAAAAATGGATATCACGGTTAGTAGAGGCCGGTCTTCAGACCGGGCGAGAGGGGGTGCTCATAGCTGACCTTCCCCAATCGTACCCAAGTTCCCGAGCCGAGGCAACTTTGGTGATGACGGACACGTGGCCTTTGGCACCGAGTCAGGGTTTCCTAAATTTTCCCAAAATAAAATATTTAAGTGGCGACTCTGTATCTGGCAAAGCAGTCCATGTTTGACACTTCTTTCAAAAAAATCTGTTTTCTCAAAACGATTTGCCGGATTTGGACTCTTTGGTTCAGATTAAGAACCGTGACAATTTGAGTCTGAACTGTAGTAGACCCGCAAAACGAACAGAACGGGACTCATCCTCCCAGGGCGTTCGGGGACGTCTACAGTTTCTGGCGACTCTGCTGGGGATTTAGAGAGCTTGACTCGAACTCGTGATATCCTGTTTTGATTCCACTTATGTGTCTCTTTGCATTGCATGTGCATTGGTGCGCCTAGGACACCGTGTTGGCCATTTGCTATTCCTGAGCGGTTTGCCGGAGGCTTGTCTTGTCAAGGCATGACCATAAGGCTGACCGGTTGCGGGCTCTGCCAGTATGGGAACACAAACCCCGGTTTTACCGGGGCACCCTTTTCGACCATTCGACCTGGTGCATATCGAAATCCATAGTGACCATTCCAAACTAGGACAGGTTGCTTACCCGATAGGTTGTTTGAAACCGCTGTGTGCGTAGTGAAACCCTAGCTCCTGACAAAATAGGACAGGGAAACCCTACCCCAATGTAGGGGTGTATTGGCTCTCTTTTACATGCTATGTGCTTTTAGAGTGTATCTCTACAGGGAATGCACATATCAGTTTGCAAAATGGAGTATCAAGCCTGAGGGCATCAGTATCAGTTTGCGAAAATCAGTTATATCTAAGGGTATCCAATTCAGTGTCTTGGGACAGTGATTTCTGGGGAACAGTGATCAGTAGTAGAGTACAGTTGTTCGGCTGCACCCGTGTTTGATCCGTTTGGGCTGAAATGCTGCTTGTTTTTCCTTTCAGTTCAGAGAGTTCCAGAATAGTCAGTATTCCCCCTTGCCGAGGCAACATCTACGATGACGCAGAATTCAGAAGAGATCGTGGTTATGACAGCCGCGTTAGATCAAGGAATCACCCTGCAAAGTGAGACCACTGTTGACATGCCACATCCACCCAGATCGCCGGTTGCGCACCCGGTCTGGGTCCCCCAGCTATATCAGGCTCGCGAGCCTACTACGTTTGAAATAATGGGGATGATAGGTGACCTCCAGAGGACCGTGGCGGATCTCGCTTACGGGATGTCAGCTTCGCCACCAGCCGCACCATATGCCGGGGGTTTTGTACCCCAGGAGCCCCCACTGTTGGGACGGATTGTGATTGAGCTCAGCCAACCGGAGATGGCCTCCAGCTATGGCAATGATGTACCAGCGCCAACCCAAATCCTAGATCAGGCTGAGGCCAGAGGAAAAGACAAAGTGAAGGCAGATGCCGATCCTAGTGAACAGCTGCTGTGGGTAGTCAAGGCTTTGAAAGCCGGGGGGATGAACAAGCAACAGATATCTGTAGTTGTGACAAAAGCTGTGGAGGATGCTTTCCCCACCCCACCTGAGGGTAGTTCCAGTCAGCCAGAAAACCGGGATAGGCCCCGTCATGCCAGGACAGTTCCTCCCACTCCCAATCTTGCACCTGGGAAATATTAGAAAGTCAAGGCGGCACCTGCCGACCCTTTCGCTAGTGCATCTAGCAGGAATAATCAGGCTCCAAAGTACCTGTCCCGAGGGCGCAGGGTCTTTCACGAACTCTATATGCCGTTGTCAAAGGCACTTTAGATTCTGGCCGAAAGGGGGCATCTTAAACCCCTCGAGCCTAGGCCTCTCCTTAACCCCCTTCCAGCAGGCCATGATGCTACCCAGTACTGCGCGTACCATCAGCAAACTGGCCACCCTACTGATAACTGCTTCCGCCTCTGTCATGAGGTGCAGGATTTGATTGACAACGAGGTTATCCTCCCGCCCACCTCAACCAAGTCCGTTACTGCTCAGTTATTGGATTTTGAGGACACAGATACTGCGAGTGCGTAATCGGGAAGTGAACCATCTGCGAGCGGCGCCCAGTGTTTCTAATGTGGCGTCTGGCACGCATTTTTGAGCATCTGCGAATGCTAGTTTTGTAAATTCTGGCTTGGGTGTCGAGTCAGTCTTTTGTTTTGTTTTGAGTCTGTCTCATTGTCTTGAGTCAGTCCTTTTGCTTACGGGTCTGTCTTGTTGTAGCGAGTCATTCCCTCCTTTGTATAGAATGTCAGGGGATTCTGGGGTTGTTGCCTCAAACACCGTTTTGTCTTGTAATTACCCGTTTTTGTTTTTGAGTCTGTTCCTGCTGAGGAGCCAGTTATACCAGGAAACCTTAATGAAACAGCTGTGGCTATCACGTTTCCGTACTCGTTGCTATTTGAACTAGTTGTGCCAGAGGATGTGAATGGAACGGCAGTACATTCTACCTACTCTCTTGTGCCTTGAACATCACTGCAATGACCTGAGTTTTTCAAACCCCTTTTTTTTTTAAACACTGCGGTGATAAAAACGAAGAGGAAGGAATTCCTCGGGTTTTGCAAAATTTTGATCATTTTGAGAGAAAGAGGAGCATGTTGAGCCTTTTAATGAATGAAATCATGCCTGTCAGCGTGAGTACTGAGAAGGATCCTGGTTTGATCCAGACTGGTTCCACACTATCTTCAGTGCGAGCGATTTGTCGCTTTCTTAAAAACTTTCAAAAACAAAATGTTTTGCGCAGTCCTGTGAAGACTTGTGTGGGATTGCTCTTGAGATTGCGCAGCCTAGGATTGCTCTCAGCCTCAAAATTCAACCTATCTGTTTCGAACCTGGAATCTGTTCAAAACGTTCAACAGTGAACCGCCATGTAAAGCCCGTGTGGCCCAACTTGAAGTAACCCTCGGGCAAGAGGCACTAAACTCAGGTTAAGAAGATTAGATCTCACCGGAAGAGACTCGTGAAGCAACCGTGATGGGCTCTTCTGCAAATCAACGCAATAGCCACTCTCCTGGATACGGATGGCTTCAAAACCCTAAAATCATTTGGCATGGACTTGTTACACTTTTACCCTTGAGAGGCTCACTGGGCCGAAAACCCGGAAGGGCGACCCAGGCAAAAGTTAGAGCAAGAAAAAAGAAGAAAAAAAAAATATACAAAAAAAAGAAAGAAGAAAAGAACCAAAAGAACAAAAAAAAAAATGCAAAAGAAAAGAAAAGAATATCAAAAAAAAAGAAGAAAAACGTGCAGGAATGAAAAGAAGAGGAAAACAAAGCTCGCAAGGTCGAAAACCCGCATTGGGCACCTTGGCAAAAGTTAGAGCCTGAAAAAGTGAAGGTTAAAATACCCGAGTGTACCTTAACCGGAAACTACGTAAGGCTTGATTCCCATGTTTGGGATACGTAGGCAACTTCATCCTGAAGTTCAGCCGCCAACGCTTTCATAGCGTCTCATGTCCATGTAATGGTTTTGGTCATCCTTGCCTCCTCTGAATTCGATAGTTCGGCGTGACAACCAGAATTACATAGGCAGCTTCATCCTGAAGCCCAATCACCAACGCTTTCAAGGTGACTGTGTCCATATATTGGTTCAGCCGGAACCACGCAGCCAACTTTCTTCTGAAATCCGACCATCAACGCTTTCAAGATGACTGTGTCCATATATTGGTTCAGATCGTCTTCGTCTTCTTTGCATCCGAGGGGTCGATTGTCATCGACGAGAACTGGTTTACAGCATGCTACGGCACCATCCAAACAAGGGGCAACTTTCCGTTGCCATGCATTACCACAAATTGCCCTAAGTTGACATCCAAACCAGGGGCAATTTTCCGTTGCCATGTACCCCCCCTTTTACGCCAGGGGCAATTCCCCATTACCTCCGATCCGAGGTTGCGCATCTCGAGGGTAGGTTCCGTGCTCGTTAAGCACCGGCCGTTTGCAAAAAAATAGTTCTTGAAAATTTTTACTGAGGTTGACTGTTTTCTCGAAAACTATTTCATTTTCCAAAACCGGACCATCTTCTTGGACCCAGAAGGAAAGTTTTCAGTGCTCATGGCCTGACTTGCATGATTTTCAAATCAAAGATTGAACAAGTATGTTAATCCAACTCTCAGTTTGGTCAAAATTGTTTTAGAAAGAAAACAAAAAATGGTCAAAGTGACGAACTAGGGGCGCAATTGAGTCAGGTGTTCTATCTTTTCCCCACCGTCAACATACTTGCTAGAAAGGCACCCTATTCGCCAGAAGAGGTCTTCCCTGTCCGGAACCTCGTGTGAACAACGCCGAAAGAAACAGCCGTGAGCTAACGGAGTCGGGCGTGAACCCGCGACTTTCTATCCATCTATCAATCACCCTGGGGAGGGATAAAAAAAAATGAGAGAATAAAGAATGGAGAGGTGCGAGTTGAGAGAAAAGTAAGAAGACGGTTTTTTTTTTTAGAGAAAAACTGAGCCTGAGGGCCGAGTGTCGCGAGAGTCACAAATCAGAAAGGGTGGGAAACATACCCGGAGGAACTGGCTCCTCGAGATCCGAGGTCTTTTGTTTCTATAAACACGTCCGTGTGTCGTGTCTTTTGATTTGTCGGTCTCAACTTTTGTTTTGAGTCTTTTCCGAGCGCGTCTCATTGTGTTCAGGACGTGCGCCTTTTGTTTTCTCCACTTGAGTCCCTCCGCTGTGTTTAGTCGTAGGCTCGATACCCTGGTTGTGAAACCCTTTTTCAAAGATTAATCGTTTGTGCTCAGAATGCTGTGCCATTCTCTACATTCATGCGAAGCAAGAGAAGAAAAGGAAATTTGGGACATCCAAGCGTGTTTCAACTTCAACCGTTTCAGTTTTGTGGTCCGTCTTGTCAGATTGGGCTGTTTGTTCAGGGTTCGCTGTGTGCAGAATGAACCAAGTGCTGTGTTATGGGCCGTATGCAGACTAATCCCCAACAGAGTATGGGCTGTGTGTCCAGGTTGAGCAGTGGTTTGTATGAGTTGTTTACTGTTAGTTGGTTGGTTATCCGATTATCACAGTGCAAGTGCACAATTTTCAGACAACAGATCGATTTCATTTGCATTTGAGGCGTAATATGATGTAATGCAGTACAAAGTATGGAATGTACATATATAACACTTCTTTTAGACAAAAAAGAGTTTGTTTCATTTCATATAATCTTTTTCAAGTACAAAGTTTTGGGAACAAAAACCTGCCTGCGGCAGTACAAGGTAATCCAACCAAAAAGAGAAAAAGTACAAAAAGAAGGAAAAAGCAGCAAAAATCTGAAGCAGCATCAATGGTCTCACGCCTGGGGATCCGTCCTCGCCCTCTTCCTGGGCAGAAGTCCAGGAGCATCACCAGGAGCATCATCGTCTGAGCCCGAGTCCGAGCCATCACCGGTCTCCTCCGACGACGACTCTGCCTCCGCCTCTGTCTCTGCCTCAGACTCGTCATCTGGAACTGGAGCCCGCGAGCTGCTCCCGACATGAGTGCGCCCCCCCTCTGGTGCGGGGATATACTCTGCCATCCCGGGTAGAAATGGGAGGTCCAGCCGGAGCACCACCCACCGGAGGAATCTGGAAGGGAGGCTGAAAAAGCATGAAAGGCGAATACATTAGAATACTGTGAGCAGTAAATCAGTATAGAATGCAGCAGATGAGTACAATGTATGGATGCCGTGAGCAGTATCAGTGTAGAATGCAGCAGATGAGTACAGTGTGTGGATGCCGTGAGTAGTAAAGCAGTATAGAATGCAGTGTATGAGTACAGTATGTAAATGCTGTGAGCAGTTTGTCAGGTTTTGTGTAGCGCATCAGATTGCATGAGAAGCAGTTTATGTATGGTTTAAGACTGTGGTCAGAAGAACATACCGGAATACTGTAGAGGGCCAGGAGGACGAAGGTCCGCTGCAACATCCCCATCATGGAGGCATTCAGCTCCAGGGACTGCCGGGTGTACTCGGAGGACGCCTACAAAAGTATTAGCAGCATCAATATTCTGCGGAATATCAAACAAATTGAAATAAAATGGTAATGCAAAATGAAGAATGCAGTAATACATACCAGAGGTAAGTCGTGGAAACCGACTAACTCGTGATCAGCCGGCGGAGAAGCAAAAGGAATCTGGTAGGTCGCCCCACCCTGCCTTCTGTATGCTAGTGAAGTGGGCAGAGCAGGCCAACCGGTCCCCCGTCCTCTCTGAACTCCGCCCCTGCCACGGACTCGAGCTCCCCTCGATACTCCCCCTCCAGCTCCTGCTCCCGCTCCAGCCGCTGGCACCGCAGGCCTCTCTCTATCCGCTCGGTGGCCGCCGCTCAGAGGTCGCATGATGAAGGTCCGGACGTACTCCAAGTAATCGCCCTCGCCTCTGAAGCCGTCTGCCTCCCAGCCGATCGTATAGTCGGTTATCTGATCGGCGGTGAATCTCTCGGTATCCCTCATATGCTCAGGAGGGTGCACCGGGACTATCTGCTCCGGTAAACCCAGGGTCTGACGCAAGAAACGCTCACCCAGGTACCAAGCCCGATATGCACTAGGTCGAATGGTCGAAAAGGGTACCCCGGTAAAACCGGGGTTTGTGTTCTCATACTGTCAGAGCCCATAACCAGTCAGCCTTATGGTCATGCCTTGACAAGACAAGCCTCCGGCAAACCGTTCAGGAATGGCAGATGGCAAACACGGTATCCTGGGCGCGCCAATGCACATGCAATGCAAAGAGACACATAAGTGAAATCAAAACAGGATATGACGAGTTCGAGTCAAGCTCTCTAAAATCCCAGTGGAGTCGCCAGAAACTGTAGACGTCCCCGAACGCCCCAGGAGGATGACTCCCCCGTTCCGTTCCTTTGTCGGTCTACTACAGTTCGGACTCAAATTGTCACGGTTCTTAATCTGAACCAAAGAGTCCAAATCCGGCAAATCGTTTTGAGAAAAAAAAAGATTTTTGAAAAAAGTGCCAAACATGGGCTGCTTTGCCAGATACAGAGTCGCCACCTAAATATTTTTTGATGGGGGAATTTAGGAAACCCTGACTCGATGCCAAAGGCCACGTGTCCGTCATCACCAAAGTTGCCTCGGCTCGGGAACTTGGGTACGATTGGGGAAGGTCAGCTATGAGCAACCCCTCTCGCCCGATCCGAAGATCGGCCTCTACTAACCGTGATATCTTGTTTTGAAAGCATTATGTGTTCTTATTCTGGTTATTAGCCTAGATTTACTATGTTATGCGCACAGCAAACAAGTATAGACCAAATCGCCTAAATTAGAACAAAACATTTCATGTTTGTATTGAAAATGGTTTGCTACTCGCAAGTAGGCTAAAGTGCAAATTTTGCCACCCTCAAGTGGGCTTTTAGAAAAGATGATATTGCCACTATCTAGTGGGCTTTAAACTCACAGTTTTAATGCATTACTCCAATTTAGGTAATTCAACCTCCATCCACAGGCATTCAAGCAGTTATATCACATAAGCAACTAGCCTTATGGTAATCATGCTGTCACGGCAACACTCACACGCATGCAAGGATGCTAAAGCGAAAGAACTTACAGAGTACTCCAAGCCAAAACAGAAACTAGTTAGTAATCATATGAATGATCCTAGTTCATGTTCAAAATGGCTAATGTAACACATGCAAGGATGCAATCTAGACAGGCTCGGCTAATCTACAATGACATGTGAAATGCTACAACTAACACGTATTCAATTTGGAATTGAAATACAAATGCAGTTAGAATGATGCGTCGAGCCCAGTGCATGCAAGACGGATGAATGAATGCAAACATGTTATCATACTGTATGCTAATTTGAATATGCCCCAAACTAACCATCATAAGCGGGTAAATAAAAGGGAAAAAAGACGTGGGACTGGAAGACATGCACACACTCACACACGCTTATTACAAATATGCCCTCACTCGGAGGGACCGAAAGAATAAAACAGTCCGTATAATGAATCAACTATCCTATCTAATTAATTATTACAAAACTTCTAATTTAATTAACAAAGTAAATATAGAAGTAAGGTGGCCGCAGCCCTCCCGAAATTGCCAACCTTTCTTAATGATAGATGTGGCGTCCATATATAGCAAAAAGAGAGCCTTGGGTCGGAAATATCTTATTTAGAGACAGCTGGAGCATTTGGAAGACAGCTGGAGGTAAATATCTACAAAATCTGAGCTTTCTGGACATTTTTGGCCGACCGGCCATCTTGTTGGCCGACCTGCCACTTTGTTGGCCGACCAGCTACTAATGTTGGCCGATAAGGGTCATTTTTGGCCGACCTATGGCCGGCAAGCTCCATTTGTGGCTAGCACACTCCCCCAGAGGCCGACAACAAAAATTAGCTCTGGAGGCCCAATTCAAATTGGCATATCTCCTTCATCTGGACTCCTTTTCAGGTCATTATTGTGTCTAAATTGAAGCCCCAGAAGTAAGCTTTCCAATGGTGGTAGCCTCACATCATAATTCCAAGTGTGCTAAGAGATATCCCTCTTTTAGTGCAGACTACTCAGTTTTGGTCCAACCGGATTGATGCCTAACTTCTACTAGCCTTATCTCCCTCATCCGGCCTCGGCTTTAGGAGATTCTTGAGTGAAAAATGAAGCCCCGGTTGTCCAATTTCCAACGGTGGTGGCGTCATAGCTAAAATCCAAGTGTACAAATGGATAACCTGATTTGGTGAAGGCTGCTCAACTTTCTCTTAACGGTTCATGCCCATCTTCTTCTCCAACTTGGTTTCTTCCCTCTCCTCTGCTTTTCTTCAACTCCAAACCTCTAAACAAGATATTTTAAAGATTTTTTCAATGAGCTCAGCTCTCTTTCATTCATTTCCACTTTGTCCTTGCTTGATTTACCAAAAAGCGCAACATTTAACAAAATGTGAGCGTCGGAACATCGTAGGAACTTTTTTTTCAAAGATATTTTGAAAGAGAGGGTTTAAGGTCTAAAAATCATTTTAGTCCAAAAATGGGGTGTAAGGTTTGGGTGTGACGCTCTCCTTGCCAAAGAAATCGAACCCTTTGCACAAGATTGCCTGCACTATCAAGTAAGCAATCAGTGGCGCCCAAGTCTTAAGGGCGGTCAAAAATGGGGTGTCTACAGTTGCCCCTCTTTGACAGAACTCGGAGTCATGAAATGACGTGAGTGAATGTCAAAGCTCAGAGATGACCCTTTTTTGACAAGGCCGAAGACTTGGACAAATAAACAAAATGCAAATGCAGAAACAAATTGTTCCGCCTGCAGGCTGCCTGTGTATCCCTTTGCAAGGAATCAAACCAGCGTAGTTCAAGGGCAGAATGCAAAATGATACACAATGCAACAAAACAATACAAACGATATGCAATGCAATGAAACAATGCACATGATATGTAATGCAATTGAAACATCAAACCGCAAACAGTGCAAAACCACACAAATATCATAAAGGGATGGAGATGCAATATCAAACTACGTTTAACACAGAAAAGGTGCTGGAATCCTCAGACCACAATTCTCTTAGTGGATAGGTGTGTGCACATGCAGAACTGTGTGTCTTGCAGAAAGAATACAAGTAATTAGGTGGCATGATATAAGTGAAGAATGATCTGCTGAAGAAAGATCGTGATCCTGTATGCTGAATGCAACGAAACAAAGTGCAATACAATGAATGCAATGGATAAAGTGAATAAGGCGCGCAGCCAAACCACATTTCTACCTAGAAAAGTTATGGACACAAAACAGACCCCGCCTAACACAAAAAAGGTGCCGACACCCTCAGACCACAATTCTCTTAGTGGAATAGGCACGTACACATTATCACAGAACCACAACAAAGGAAATATATGAGCACATGCCAGACTAAGCTTAACATGGAAAGTATGCGGGCGATAAAACAGATATGATGCAATGGACGCATGCGATAGATGTTATATGCAATGCAATGAACACAATGTGATGCAATAGATAGGAAGTGAAGATGCCTTACAGGGGCAATTGGCAATGACTCACCTTATGCCGATGTGGGATCTTCCTTTTTTGCATCTTGTATTTCCGAACCACAGGTACTACTTTTCTCCCTATCTATGGTCGCAGCTTTCCCTATTCTCCAACAGGTGACAGACTACGTTGGTTTAGTATCCAGAATTGAGGTGCATACCCGCTACCTCAACCTATGGGGCTGCCATACAGATTTCAAGCCGAGGATACACCCCTGGGTATTTAAACC
This sequence comes from Camellia granthamiana, assembly GCA_036172215.1. Classification (NCBI taxonomy): domain Eukaryota; kingdom Viridiplantae; phylum Streptophyta; class Magnoliopsida; order Ericales; family Theaceae; genus Camellia; species Camellia granthamiana. The sequence continues at coordinate 67,618,697 of CM069912.1, forward strand.
AGACTTTAGTCTCAGAAATCCCGAACCTTTGTGTTCTAGGCATCAGCCATTCGAACTCTAGTTTCCACTGTCTCAGTTGATCTCTTAAGAACTCACCGCAAACACAAGGAGGTGGCTATACCAGACCACTGGAAGTCATTCGGGCATGACAAACACCAAAGGAATTGCACCTTTAGAGGATTTAAGGTCTCCTAGATCAGAGGAGGGATGTGAATACGTCCAAATGCATCCCATGCAAGAGGAGAAAGTGAATAAATGAACAACGGAACGCATCCGAATGTTCGAAACAGAGGACGTCCTAACGCACCACATGCGAGAGGAGAAGAGGAATGAATGAACACCGGAACGCATCTGAGTGTTCGAAACTGAAGACGTCCTAACGCACTACATGCGAGAGGAGAAGGGTTGAATGAACACCGGAACGCATCCGAGTGTTCGAAACCGAAGACGTCCTAACGCACGACATGCGAGAAGAGAAGAGGAATGAATGCACACTGGAATGCATCTGAGTGTTCGAAACTGAAGACGTCCTAACGCACCACATGCGAGAGGAGAAGGGGTATGGAATGAGCACCAGAACGCATCCGAGTGTTCAAAAAACAAAGCATCCTATTGCGCCGTAGGGGAGAGGAGATAGAGGGTAACGAGAACACCGGGACGCACCCAAATGTCTCTAACCGAAAGCGTCCTATCGCGCCACACGCGAGAGGAGAAAGGAGTGGTGTGAACACTGGGACGCACCCGCGTGTTCTAAACCAAATCGTCCTAATGCGCTGCATGCGAGAGGAGAAAGAGGGTAACGAGAACACCAGGACGCACCCAAATGTCTCTAACTGAAAGCATCCTATCGTGCCACACGCGAGAGGAGAAAGGAGTGGTGTGAACACCGGGACGCACCCTGCGTGTTCTAAACCAAAGCGTCCTAACGCGCTGCACGCGAGAGGAGAAAGGGGGTAACGAGAACATCGGGACGCACCCAAATGTCTCTAAGCAAAAGCGTCCTATTGCGCCACACGCAAGAGGAGAAAGGAGCGGTATGAACATCGGGACGCACCTGCGTGTTCTAAACCAAAGTGTCCTAACGCGCCACATGTGAGAGGAGAAACAAGGGAAACGAGAACACCGAGACGCACCCAAATGTCTCTAACCGAAAGCGTCCTATCCCGCCACACACGAGAGGAGAAATGAGTGGGTGTGAACACCGGGACGCCACCCTCGTGTTCTAAACCAAAGCGTCCTAATGCGCCACACGCGAGAGGAGAAAGGAGTGGTGTGAACACCGGGATGCACCCGCTTGTTCTAAACCAAAAGGAGTTGTGGTATAAGCATTAGAACACTTCCCAATGTTTCTAACCAAAACAAGGCAGTTCGAGGGATTGGAAAGATCCCACCTGGAATTCCTCTGAATGAACCGTACACACAATATCATGTATGTAAAGAAAGACACTTAGCAAGTGTGACATAGTAAGAGTGCATATTCCATGCAAGACAAACCATCGAGATACAAAGGCAACGACACATTCTATGAAAGTATGTTCTATGCAATATAACAAGAGCATTTTCTATGTCAAAATGAAAGCATATTCTATGTATGAAACATGCATATTCTACGCAAGCTTGAAAGCATATTCTATGAATGATTGAAAAACGATGCGTGGCACGCATGCAATAGAAGTGTATATGAAAGTGCACATTCTATGCAAGAAGGGAGGCAAATATGTACTTTGGTGCCTCCAATTTACCTCTCGGAGGACTTTGCAACATGCTCAACTCAAAAAGGATACATCCTGTTCATATTGGTGAGAGGTAACATCTGTATGTAAAAACCGCGGGTGCTGCTTGGACTGCCATTTTGACTTGAATGAGGCTTAAACTTGGGGGTCAAGATACACTCATACTCCAGAGAAGGGCGAGGCCTGAGAAGGTGCACCTGGAATGCAGTCTTGGAATTTGCCGAAGTTGAAACATACTAAGATGCTCCCAAATTTTCCCTCATTTCTTTTGCTTTGCGGTCTTAAACCCATATAGCTTCAGATAGGTCCAAGTTCTACTATTCTCATATGACTTGGATTGACCCTGCAGTTCATGAAAGAAAGGATCCTGTTTTGCACATATGTGAAAGAACAGCACAGCACTCTGAGCACAAAACGATTTGTTTTTTTGAAATTGAAAAATGAGTTCTTGACCGAGTATTGAGCCTACGACTGACCACCGTCAAAACGACTCAACAAAGGAAAACAAAGGTAAAACAACCTAAAACACATCTATTGACACTCGAAATGACTCAAAACAAGAATCGAGACAATAAAAACACACACAACACTCAGACATGTTCCAAAGGCGAGAGACCTCTCAGTTCACAAGGAGCCCACAGCTTCTCCGGGTATTGTTTCCCACCCTTTTTTATTTGTGATTCTCACATCACTCTGGCACTTAATCTCTTTTTTTCTTTTCTTTTTTTCTCAAAAAGCCATTTCCTCACTTTTTCTCTCAGTGCACATCTCTCTATTCTTCAATCTCTCTTATTTTTTATCCCTCCCCTAGGTGGTTGATGGATAAGTTGAACGTCGTGGGCTTTTGCCCCTAGCATTCTGCTAGATTCTCCTTCTTTCGCTCACAACTCGTGAACTCTCCCACAGAGGGGTCGCGCTATAACTGGGTGTGCAACAGATCCGCAATTGACATCGGTTGACGATGCCTCTGGCTTAGCTTGATCGAGGTGAGTTACAGCATGTCCCACTGGCCTGGCATACAATTGATTGGTCTGACACATTACATCTTCTACATCTCCATTCCGGGTCAAATGCCAATTTGGGTGTGATCATCCAAATGAAGGAATCGAACATCCCGCTCCATTTTCAATTCGTGCTTCGCACTTAGTTTGATACCTCGCTGCTTGGAGGATGTGAGAGCTTTCGGCCCTTTGCTATTAGCTTCAATTGTGCCCTTTCCCATGAATATGGTGCCCTTTCTGGCAAGTATATTGACAACGGGAGAAAAGACAGAAAACCTGACTCAGCTATGCCCATAATTCATCATTTTGACCATTTTTTGGTTTTGTTTTCTGTTAAAATAATTTGACCAATATGAGAGTTAGATTAACATACTTGTTCGATTTTCTGATTTGAAAATCATGCAAGTTAGGTTGTGAGCACTGGAAATTTTCCTTTTTTGGGTCCAAGAAATGGTCCAGTTTTGGAAAAATGGAATAATTTTTGAGAGAATTAGTCAACCTCAGTAAAAATTCTCAAAACTGTTTTGCAAATGGCCACTGCTCGACCAACATGTAATTAACCCTCGAGATGCACAACCTCAGATCTGAACTTGAATTGTCTTGCAGCTGAATCTTCTAATAGAGTAGGACAATCAATTTTGAACGAAGACGAGCCAATTTGCACATGGATAAGATAGCCAAGTTAAACAAGGATAAACCAATCAACATGGATGAGCCAAGCAGGCTGAAAATGATTGGGGCCGAACTTCAAGATGAAGTTGCCTACGTCTCCCAAACATGGGAATCAGGCCTGACGTAGTTCCGGGTTGAGGTTCACTCGGGTGTTAAAACTCTCCTTTTATGCTCTAACTTTTGCCAAAGCCGCCCTTCTGGGTTTTCAACCTTGCGAGCTCTGTTTTTCATTTCATTTCTTTTCATTTCTTCTTTCATTTCATTTCTTTTCTTTTCTTTTCTTCTTTCATTTTTTTCATTTTTGTTCTTTTTCTTTTTTTTTTCTTTTTCTTCTTTTTCTCTGCTCTAACTTTTGCTTGGGTCGCCCTTCCGGGTTTTCGGCCCAGCGAGCCTCTCAAGGGTAAAAAAGTTTAACTCTGTCCATGTTGAATGGTTGTAGGTTCTTGAAGCCATTTGAATCCAGGAGAATGGCTGCTGTTTGCTGATGATGTAGGAGTCCATCCAATGGGGGCTGAATTTGCCCCTAGTGTTGTGGATAGGAACTCGATTGTCCTTCAGCAAAACTTTCTTCTTTCAGCTGCTCGAATTTGGCTTTCTTGCCAGTTTTCATTGGTTTGCAGAATGACCCATCTTCTGAATCATTGAGCACATCTGAGATTTTTGCTCCTAGTTCAAGGGCTACTTCTGATCTAGCTTTGCAAGCTTCCTTTGATAACATCTAATCTTCTTGATCTGACTTTCTTGCCCCTAGTTCGAGGGCTGCTTCAAATCTGGCCTGGTAGGCCTCCTTTGATGTCATACAACCTTATTGCCCCTAGTTCATGGGCTGCTTCAAATCTGGCCATACAAGCCTCACATTGTGGTTGACCGTTGAACATTCTGAATTAAGGTTCAAGGTTTGAAAGCAAAGGGGGTCAAGTCTCGAGGCTGAGAGTGATCCTATTCTGCACAATCTCAAGATCAATTCCACGCATGTCTTCGCAAGACCACGCAAAACATTTCTTGAAATCCTTTAAGAAAGCGACCAGTTGCTCATGTTGAAGACAATGTAGAACCAATCTGGATCAAGCCAAGATCCTTCTTAGTACTCACATTTACAAACATGATCTCATTCATTAAGGGCTTAGCATGCCTCTCTTTTTCTCAGTTGATCAAATTTTTGCAAATCCTGAGAAATTCCTTCCTCTTTGTTTTCATCACAGCGTTAAAAAAGTTTTGAAAAACTTAGGTCAATGCAATGATTTCAAGGCACAGAAAAGTAGGTGAAAAGCTCTGCTGTTTCATTCAAATCTTCTGGCACAACTGGCTCCATAGCAGAAACAGACGCAAAAGAAATGGTGTAAAAGACCAACACAAAACAAGCAAGTGATGTCTGAGGTAACACCCCCGAAATCACCTGACTCTAACATAACAGGACTGACTCGATACAACAAGACAGACTCAACTGACTCAGTACAAGAAGACTGACTCAATACAACACAACAAAACTGACCCAATACCCAAGTCAGAAAGTAAAATTAATAGCATCTGCACATTGCTCAAAACAGTGTGTGCCATCCATCACATCTGGAGTAAACTGAGCGCCATCCGTAGGTGGTTCATCCCCCGATCACATAATCATGTTATCCCCCACGTTCACCGATCCAGTGCCGATAGACTTTGCAGGACCTGGTGCGATGATCACCTCTTTATCAATCAGATCTTGTATTTCACGGCAAAGATGTCACGACCCGAACCCGCCCCTATGGGTTAAGGCCATAACTGGCCAGTAATCACGAGATTACCTATGGCCTCAAACCAAATAAAACAAAACTCATCAGAGTAAAGGGGCCAAACAGAAGCAAATGTAAAACTTTGTCTATAGAGCTGTGCTTATATCCACACCATAACATTCCAAACATTATATGTTAATAACTCACATCAAAACATGTACCAACACAGAACACTGTACATACAGGGTCATACAAGTTTAAGTCAGTCGAACCCAAGACTTATATACAAAAGTAGTCCAATGCTTTCGCCAACATAACAAAACTATGAACAAAGGACAAAGGTGAAGACAGTCTCGTGTGTGAGACGTTTGGGCTGACTCCTCAAAACTTTGACTGTTTCTCACAATTTCACCGAGGCTGGTTCTGGACGTCCCTTGGCTCACCTACATGTAAATGAATGAGCGTGAGCGAAAGCCCAGCGAATAATATCAAATAAGGAAGATACATAAGCAATCTTTGAAACAGTTACAGCAGACGGCCTTTGGCCCAATCACTTGTATCAATCGGCCTTCAGCCCAATCATTTATGTCAATCGGCCGTTGGCCCGATCATTCTTGTCAATCGGCCTTCGGCCCAATCATTTATGTCAATCGGCCTTCGGCCCAATCATTCATGTCAATCGACCTTCGGCCCAATCATTCATGTCAATTGGCCTTCGGCCCAATCATTTATGTCAATCGGTGTCCACCATTCAAATTAATGAACTTACAAAACTTACATAGAAGTAAACAATTGGACAACAACATATTTCAAATATCTTGTAAAGATATTACTCACAGTGATCGGCTTGTGGATTTGCCCTGGAGCTTGACCTTACACATCATATAGCACATATGGGTCACAAACGATCCAATCTGTTCTTTAATTCACATGTTCCTCTTTAGGCTTCATTCTTATCTCTTTAACTTAATTACAATGCTTAATGCATGCCTAAGAGTGTTTACAAGTGAAAGAGAACGGAAAACGAAACACATAATACACTTTCAAAATTTCAGAAAACAGGGTCCCCGCTCGAGCGTGGGATTCCCCGCTCGAGCGGACCCATTAGGTCTGCAAAAGTGCTGGTTGTATCATTTTTACGCTCGAGCGGAAGTTCATCCTACATAGCTCCCTGCTCGAGCGGACACCATGCCTGTAAGAAAATACTGGGAGCTTGAAATCCCCGCTCGAGCGGACATAAAAAATTCTGGGTTTTCCAGAATGATTCTTGAGCTCGAATTCAACACTCTAACCAACATTTCTTGCATGCCATGGCTCAAATTTCACATATACATATACTAACATGATACCAACACCAAATTACAACACAATGAAGCTCAATTTCTTGAATTACTTACATGTATGCCTCAAATTAACCCAAACTCATCACCAACACATCAAATTCAAACATGCAAAGCTCATACCTCCATGATCTACTCTTGCATGTGAGAAATATTCATTCATATCAACTTAATTGGTGAAGAGATGATCAAATACATGGATTTCAAACAAGATTCAACATAGATTATACACATTGTGTTCAAATATGGAAATTCATAGTAATTTCCTACATGCATGCATCTATTGACTTTAAATTCAACACATACAACTCAATCTCCTCATAAACAATTTAATTCATGTTCTTAATCATTTTTCAACCTTCAATTCACAAAATTACTAATTACAAGTCATGCACTCACTTACCTAGAGGTTTAATTCTCCCAATCTATGGCAAAATCTTGAGTTTAATCGTCCAATCTTCACAAAATTGAGCCAAACACCCAACTCTCCTCCTTTCTCTCTCTCTAGCTGACCCCTCTCTCTTTTTCTTGAGTTAGAATCAGCCAAGTAGAATAACAAAGAGGATGTTTGAGTACATAGTGCCCCACTAAGTCACATTAATTTAATAATAGACAATTGAGCACTTTATGATTAATTAAATCAATTTAATCTGATCCGAATCAATTTCCAAATTAAATTTCATCGTAGGCTCTAAAAATTATGCCAATCACAATGACGTAATCAATTTCGGGTTCTGTGGCCGATAAGGCCTTCAATTTAATTTCCAAAGCAGATAATCAAACAGATATTCCTACGGTGAACAGATAGAAATTCAAAACCACATATTTTCACATAATGGCACACAAAATCATATCAAACACATAATCATCTTCATATTAAGGACCAATTATCATACTACGAGATAGGGATATTACAGTTTTCCCTCCTTTAGGAAGTTTGGTCCTCCAAACTTATTTTACCTTCGTCGGGAAACAAATGTGGGTAGCGTAGTCGCATTTCCTCCTCTTTTTCCCATGTAGCATCCGTCCCATAGTGTTCTTTCCATTCCACTTTCACCATTGGGATGGACTTGCTTCTCAACTGTTTCACTTGCCAGTCAACAATTCGTTCTGGCCATTCGGCGTATTTCATATTCTCATCCAAAGCTTCCCGGTGATGATCAATCACATGAAACGGGTCTCGGAGGTAACCCCTCAACATCGACACATGAAACACATTGTGGATTTGCTAAAATCCCGGTGGCAAAGCAACTCTATAGGCAACCGGACCAAGCCTTTCCAAAATTTGAAACGGCCCAATGTAACGGGGCGACAACTTGCCCTTCTTTCCAAACCTGACTTGGCCTTTCATTGGGGACACACGAATAAACACATGGTCACCGACCTCATACTCAAGAGGTCTTCTTCGAACATCTGCATAATTCTTTTGTCGGTCTTGAGCTGTTTTGAGCCTTTGCCGAATGGTTTTGATCTTTTAAGAAGTGTCTTGCACAATTTCAGGCCCAAGTAAAGCTCTATCCCCGACTTCTGTCCAACAAATTGGTGATCTACACCGCCTACCATACAAAGCCTCGTACGGTGCCATACCAATGCTGGAGTGGAAGCTGTTATTGTATGCAAATTCTACAAGTGGCAAATAGTCTTCCCAACTCCCCTGAAAATCTAAAGCACACATTCGAAGCATATCTTCCAAAGTCTGTATTGTTCGTTTTGATTGCCCATCTGTCTGTGGGTGGAATGCAGTATTGAACCGTAGTTCTGTCCCCATAACTTCCTACAACCTTTTCCACAATCTAGATATAAATTTTGGATCTCTATCCGACACAATAGATACCGGAACTCCGTGTAAACGGACAATCTCATCAACATATATGGTAGCTAATCTATAAGCATTAAACGTAGTTCTAACAGGTAGAAAATGTGCAGATTTAGTCAGTCTATCAACTACAACCCAAATAGAATCCATACCTCGAGGAGTCCGAGGTAGGCCAACAATGAAATCCATAGTCACATGTTCCCACTTCCATTCAGGAATAGGGAGAGGTTACGGTAGACCGCTTGGTTTCTAATGTTCAGCTTTAACTTGCTGACACTGAAGACATTTGGACACATATTCTGCAATCTCCTTCTTCATTTTAGGCCACCAATAGGTTTATTTCAAATCCCGATACATTTTATTATTGCCCGGATGTATAGCAAACACTGATTTGTGGGCTTCATCTAAAACCCTCTTCTTTAGTTCCGGAATATCTGGAATACGCGTTCGGTTCCGAAACCTCAACACTTCATTTACAATGCCAAACTCTGCCTTCGGACTTGTCTTAAGCTCACCAATCACTTTCTTGAGGAATCCATCCTCTTCCTGTTTCTGTTTAATTTCTTCAATGATTTTCGGTTCGACTGTAATAGCGGCTATCAATCCACCATGTTCACACAATACCACTTCAATTTCAGACTTCTCAAAATCTTGCAAGATCTCTTTCTGCTCGGTAAGAAAACAAGCCATACTCCCTGTTGATTTTTTGCTCAAGGCATCAGCAATTGTATTGGCTTTCCCGGGGTGGTGCTGAATCTCAAGATCATATAGTCTTTTATCAGTTCAAGCCATCTCCTTTGTCGCATATTCAGCTCTTTCTGTGTAAAGAAGTATTTCAGGCTCTTGTGATCTGTGTAGACTTCACACTTTGCCCCATACAAATAATGCCGCCAGATTTTCAAAGCAAAAACAACTGCAGCCAATTCTAGATCATGTGTTGGGTAATTTTTCTCATGTGGCCTCAACTGCCGAGAGGTGTAAGCGATAACCCTTCCGTTCTGCATTAACACACAACCCAAACCTTTATGAGATGCATCACCGAGAATTACAAAATTTTCCGTACCTGATGGTAGTGTCAAAATCGGTGTTGTGGTCAATCTTGTTTTCAATTGATGAAAGGCTGATTCTCTTTCATCGTTCCACTCAAAAGGTTGCCCCTTGCGTGTCAGTTGGGTAACAGGCACAGCTATTTTCGAAAAATCTTTCACAAACCTCCTGTAGTACCCAGCTAAACCCATAAAACTGCGGACTTCTGTTACATTGGTCGGTGTAGGCCAATTCACAATTGCCTCTATTTTCTGTGGGTCCACTGAAATCCCTTCTTTGTTGATCACATGCCCTAAGAAAACAACTTCATCTAACCAAAACTCACATTTCTTTAGTTTAGCAAACAATTTCCTTTCCCTAAGTATTTGCAGGATAGTTCTCAAATGCTGTTCATGTTCAAGTCTATCTTTAGAGTATATCAAAATGTCATCAATAAAAACCACAACAAATTCGTCAAGGTAGGTTTTAAAAATTCGGTTCATTAGGTCCATAAATGCTGCCGGAGCATTAGTCACTCCAAATGGCATAACAAGAAACTCAAAATGTCCATACCTCGTTCTGAATGCGGTTTTCTCAACATCTTCCGCCTTTACCTTTAACTGATGATACCTGAATCTCAAATCAATCTTGGAAAACACTTGTGATCCCTGCAACTGGTCAAACAGGTCATCAATACGGGGTAAGGGATATTTATTCTTTAATGTTACCTTGTTCAATTCCTGATAGTCGATACACAAGTGTAGGGTTCCATCTTTCTTTTTCACAAACAACACCGGTGCACCCCATGGTGAAGTGCTAGGTCTGATAAATCCTTTGTCAAGTAGGTCTTGTAACTGTTCTTTCAATTCTTTCATTTCAGTTGTAGCCATTCTGTAGGGAGTTTTAGAAATAGGCTGGGTGCCTGATACAGTTTCAATAGTGAATTCTATCTCCCTGTCCACCAATTCCCCTGGTAATTCATTTGGAAACACATCTGGAAATTCTCTAATAATAGGGATATCATTCAATTCAGCATTTACAGATTGTTCAGACAACACATAGCACAAATAACCCTGACACCCTTTCCTGATCAATTTACATGCTTTCATTGCAGATATCAAATAAGGTGGAGGCACTACCCCGTTACCCACAAATACAATTTCTTCTTGTTCTGGTGATCTAAACACAACCCGTTTTGTCACACAGTCAATGGTGGCACAATATTTAGTTAACCAGTCCATGCCCAAAATTATGTCAAAGTGCCTAAAGTTCAAGGGTAACAAGTCCACATATGGAATGGCATTTCCAATTCGCATGTCACAAAAACGATAAACAGATTCACACAATACCAATTCCCCAGATGGAGCAGACACACATAGTAGATATAGCAATAATTCTAGAGGTCTACTCAATCTAGATGCAAATGCACATGTTACAAATGAGTGTGTTGATCCAGAGTCAATTAACACAAAGGCATCTTGATTACATATAGAAATGGTACCTGAGACAACTGCGTTGGCATTCTGGGTATCGCCCGGAAGAAGCGCAAAAACTCTCCCTTGTCTCACGGTATCTCCGGCGGGAGTAGATCTCGTAGCATTTCCCGGTTTTGGGACTGATGCTATCGAACTAGCAGCAAATTTTCCACTGTTCTGTTTGCAATCTCTAGCCATATGCCCCTGTTTACCACAATTAAAACAAGCTCCTGACACACGGTAACAAACCCCACGATGCCTGTTACTACAAATAGTACACAACGGGGTTATATCTCGGGAAGAATTAGAAGTATTCGAGGAGCTCGTATTTTGCTTTTTTGAAAACTTCTTCTTTGAAAAGAGGCCCTGCCTTTTACTACCCTTCCAGTCAGTTGTCGGTTTAGTTTGTCTAGCTATGTTAGCTTCTGATATTATGGCCCTGTCTAGTACCCCAATGTAGGTTTCCAGCTTCAAGACATTCACTCTCTCCAGGATGTCACTTTGAAGCTCGCCTTCAAAATGTCTCACCTTCTTATAGTCTGTATTAATCACGTGTGGCGCAAACCTAGCCAATTTAGTGAATTTGGCCTCATACTCGGCTACAGTCATACTGTCGTGCCTCAGTTCCATGAATTCTGCCACCTTCCTATCCCGGACACACTGCGGTAAGTACTTGTCATAGAAAATTTCCAGAAATTTTGCCCAATCAGTATCTTTGTAATTCTCACGCATTAACATCCACCATCTTCTTGCTTCGTCTTCTAGCATAAAGGTGGCTAGAAGCACTTTCTGTGTCTCTGAACACGGGAACACTTCAAATAGTTTTTCGATGCCGAGGACCCAAGTTTCAGCTTTCAAAGGATCTAACCCACCATGGAACTGTGGTGGTTTCATTTTCTTGAACTCTTTGGTGAGAGCTATGATTCGGTCATCATTATGATTATCTGGCACAAGAGGTGCCGAAGGTGGAGGTGGAGGATATGGCTGCTGCCACTGTTGTTGCCATTCCTATTGTTGCCTCAATGTCTCTGTCATTTCCTGAATCAGTCTTTCCATTCTATCCAGTCTGGTAGTAGAAGATTCCTCTATCTCATCACCTCTTGTTCTCACCATCTGATTAAACTTGCATTATACTTTATACATAAGATGCACAGGTATGCATATACTAAAGAGCATACATAATCAAATAATTTGAAATGCAAGCAGTTCACAAACTTATAACACATAGTTGTTCACATTTAAAAGTTAAGCGTATTCTTGATGCTTTCAGATTCATACTTATCACATGAATGCATCCTAGATCTTTTCTAGACGCTTATTGCTCTTTTGGACAAGTGTGTGAGTTATTAACTCGTGCTTTGATACCACTCTATCACGACTCGAACCCGCCCCTATGGGTTAAGGCCATAACTGGCCAGTAATCACGAGATTACCTACGGCCTCAAACCAAATAAAACAAAACTCATCAGAGTAAAGGGGCCAAACGGAAGCAAATGTAAAACTTTATCCATAGAGTTGTGCTTATATGCACACCATAACATTCCAAACATTATATGTTAATAACTCACATCAAAATATGTACTAACATAGAACACTATACATACAGGTGTAGACACCCCATTTTTGACCGTCCTCAAGACTTGGACGTCACCGGTTGAACACTCGGTGATTATCCATGTTTGTGTTCGTCTTGAGTTCCCGGAGGTCTCGGCCACGCGCCTTACCTCAGGACCTCTCGACTCGACTGTTTTGTGTTTGGTTTTGCACCAAACACTTGTGTTTAGCTTTTGAGGGGCAGGGAATGGTTTGTTGGCCATCCCCACACCTCACCGGCCATGGCTTGAGGCCACCGGCCATTTTTTTGTTGCCATCGGCCACATGTTTGGTCGGCCGGCACTATTTTTGGTCGGTCGACCACGTATTTGGTCAATTTGGCATTTTTGGCTGGCCGACCACTGTGCATCTGCTTTTGCAGATATTTTTATGCCAGCTATGCTAGCTGGCATAGACTTTGCCCCCCCCTCCATACACGTGTATGGAGGGATTTCACTCTTGCTTAGCTTGTTTTGTAAGCTTTGCAAGAGTGAAGCTCTATAAAGAGGAGGCTTCTCCCCCCTCCTCTAGGGTTACAAAAAAAGAGTTCCAGAGGTCTGAACTCTTAGTATGCTTTTATGCATGTTTTAGTATGCTTTAGCTCTGTTTTCAGTTGCTTTGCTCATGCTCAACATGCTTTGTATAGTCTCTTTGCATTCTAGCTTGTAGGCCTTGAGTGTGTAAAGTCATTGTTGCATGCCATGCTTGTCTTGTTTACTTGGTTTGGCACCTTTTCTAACATGATTTCAGAGCTTTCTATGCATGCCATTTGTCCATGTTTATCCTCTTTTAAGTGTGCTTAAAAGTTGCTCTTTGGTGCCTTAGTGTTGGACCTCGTATGCATGCATGTTTGTATGCACATTAGCCTTCATTCTTGAGCATGTTGGCCACTGTTTTGGGCTTGTTTAGGAGCTGTCCAAATTAGTTTAAGTCCCTCCTTTGCATATTGTTGCATGCTCACCTTGTGTGTTGTTGCATACTTGGACTATTGAACAGGTTGCATGCTTGAATCATGTTGCATTTGGCATGCAATCTCCCTTGATTAAGTTGCTTAACATGTTGCATGCCTTACATGCTTACTTGTTTAGATTACATCTTGCATGATTGGTCATTAGCATAGTGGTCCATGCCTTGCATGCTTGTTTGCTTAGGTTGAGTGCCTAGTGCACATTGCTTACTTGCATGCTCATGTTGCACATCTAGCTAGCATGCTTAGGTTGCATTTGGCATGCATGCCATGCCTCTTGATCAAGTGATAGAGGTTAGGCCTTACGTGTTTAATTGGTTTGCATTTCATTTGAAATTAAGATGCACAACTTGGTTCCTTGGGCCATCACGCATTGAAATGCGCGATTGGTGGTCCGAGAATCGAGTACCACCCCCCTTTGAGTCATAAACATGATAAGGGGTGTATTGGTGCATACATTTGCTTGAAATGCATGGTCGGTGGACTACATCAAGTGCCGATCGACCAATTATGGATGGTCGATAGCTCCATATATGGCCGGTGACCACCCTGCTATGGCCGGTGATGATTCCCCTTGGTCAGTGGTGTTCCACAGTGTTCATAGAGTGTTCCTTGGGAATTGTGCCATTTTCAGAGGAGCGGAGCAGGGAAAATAGAGGCAGCTTGTGCATGGCATTAGATTTCCGGGCGAAGCCAATCCGAGCACGCGTGCATCCCTCTTTCCGAGGCCTTTTAATGCTTTCCTTAGCTTAATTGATTTGTTAATTAATTAGGTGGTCTGTAAATTATTTAATTAGCTTGTAGGTTAATTAAAGTGTATTATTCTTTTGGTCCTTCCGGGCGAGGGCGAATTTGTAATAAGTGTGGGTGCGTGTGTGCATGTCTTCCAACCCCCACATCTTTCTCCCATTTACTTACCTACTTTGATGGTTAGTATTAGGGCATGTTTAATTTAGCATACCTTATGCTATGCATGCGTGCATCATTCATCAGTCTTGCATGCACCGGGCTCGGCGCATCGTGCTAATCGAATAGTATTTCAATTCCAAACTTGAATACGTGCATCGAGTTGTTGCATTTCACATGTCATCCTTAGATTAGACGAGCCTATTCTAATGACATTCTGTATTCGATGCATTAGCCATTTGTTAACTTGAACTAGGATCATGCATGATTACTAACTAGTTCATTGCTTTGGCACGGAGTACGATGTAAGTGTTTATGCTTTAGCATCTCGCATGAGTGTGAATGTTAACATGACAACATGCTTACCATGTGGCTATATGCTTATGTGATGTAAACTGCTTGAATGCCTGTGGGTGAAGGTTGGATTGTTTGAGTTAGAACAACTCATTGAAATCCATGTTTTAGCCTACTCACGAGTAGCAAATTTCAAACCATTTTCCAAACGGGCGGATAAGCAATGCTTTGTTCCAAATTAGGCGATCTAGTCTATACTTTTGTGTTGTGCGCATCACATAGTAAGATTAGGCTAATAATCGGAATAAGAATGCATAATGTTTTCAAAGCTAGATATCACGGTTAGTAGAGGCCGATCTTTGATCGGGCGAGCTGAGTGCTCATAGCTGACCTTTCCCAATCGTACCCAAGTTCCTGAGCCGAGGCAACTTTGGTGATGACGGACACGTGGCCTTAGGCAAACGAGTTAGGGTTTCCTAAATTCCCCCATAAAAAATATTTAGGTGGAAACTCTGTATCTGGCAAAGTAGTCCATGTTTGGCACTTCTTTCAAAAAAATCTGTTTTCCAAAACGATTTGCCGGATTTGGACTCTTTGGTTTAGATTAAGAACCGTGACATTTGAGTCCGAACTGTAGTGAGCTCCAATGAACAAAACAGGATTCTCTCCCGAGACGTTCGAGGACGTCTACAGTTTCTGGTGACTCTGCTGGGGAGATTTTAGAGAGCTTGACTCGAACTCGTGATATCTTGTTTTGATTACACTTATGTGTCTTTTTGCATTACATTTGCATTGGTGTGTCTAAGTCACAGTGTTTGCCGTTTGCTATTCCTAAACGGTTTGCTGGAGGCTCGCTTCGAGACGCGTGCCATAAGGCTGACCGGTTACGGGCTCTGCCACGATAGGAACACAAACCCCGGTTGTCACCGGGGCACCCTTTTGACCATTCGACCTAGTGCATATTCGGAATCCATAGTGACCATTCCAAGCTAGGACAGGTTGCTACCCGATCATAGGTTGTTTGAAACCGCTACGTGCGTAGTGAAACCCTAGCTCCTGACAAAATAAGACAGGGAAACCCTACCCCAAAATAGGGGTGTTTTGGCTCTTGCTTGCTTGTTATGTGCTTTTTGAGTTGACCTCTACAGGGAATGCATATATCAGTTTGCAAGTCTGAGTATCAGGCCAGAGGGCATCAGTACTGGAATTTGAGAATCAGTTATATCTGCGGGTATCAGATTCAGTTTTCAGGGCAGTAATTTTGGGAAACAGTGATCAGTAGTAGAGTACAGTTATTCAGCTATGCTTGTGTCTGTTTTGATTGGGCCAAAATGCTGCGTGTTTTCTCTTTCAGTTCGGAGAATTAGTGTAGAATAGCCAGTGGTCTCCTTTGCTGAGGCAAGACAGACATCTGATCCATCATCTCCGTTCAGTTTAAGAGGACTTATGATGACGCAAAGTTTAGAGGAAATTGTGGTTATGACAGCCGCATTGGATCAAGGAAACATCTTGTGAGATGAGACCAATGTTGATGTACCGCATCCGCCCAGGTCGCCTGCCGCGCGCCCGGTCTGGGTGCCCCAGTTGTGTCAAGTTCGCGAGCCCACCACGTTCGAGTTAATGGGAATGATCGGCGATCTTCAGCGATCTGTGGCTGATCTCGCCTACGGGATGTCGGCTTCGCCACCAACCCTATCCTACGCCAGGAATTTTGTACCGTAGGAGCCCTCGCTACTGGGGCGAATTATGATCGAGCTCAGCCAACCTGAGGCTGTCTCAAGCTATGGACATGACGTATCAACAACAGCCGGGTTCCACCCTGATTGAGCAACCCAAACCCTCGATCAAGCTGAGGCCAGAGGTAAGAACAAAGTGGGAACAGGTGTTGATCCCGTTGAACAGCTGTTGTGGGCGGTCGAGGCTTTGAAAGCCGGGGGGATGAGTAAACAGCAGATATTCGCAGTGGTGGCCAAAACTGTGGATGATGCTTTCCCCACTCCAACTGAGGGGAGTTCCAGCCGGACAGAAAATCGGGATGGGCCCCGTCATGCCAGAACAGTTCCCTCCAATCCCAATTCTGCACCGGGAAAGGATCAGAATGTCAAGGCGGCGCCTGCCGATCCTTTTGCCAGCGCGTCCGGCAAAAGTCAGCAAACTTCAAAGTATCTGCCCCGAGGGCGCAGAGTATTCCACGCACTCTACATGCCGTTGTCTAGGGCACTCCAGATCCTTGCCGTAAGAGGGCACCTTAAACCTCTTGAGCCTCGGCCTCTCCCGAAGAATCTCCCTCTCACACATGATGCTACCTTGTACTGTGCGTACCACCAGCAAATCGGTCATTGCATCGACAACTGTTTCCGTCTTCGTCATGAAGTACAGGATTTAATCGACAACGAGGTTATCCTCCCGCCTACCTCAGCGAAGCCTGTCACTGCTGAGTTATTAGATTTCGAGGATACTGCGAGTATGTGATCAGAAGTTGGACCACCTGTGGGCGGCATTCGGTGTACCTCAGATGTGGCGTCTGGCACGCACTATTTTTGAGCATCTGCGAATGCTGGTTTTTGTGATTTCTGGCTTGGGTGTTGAGCCAGTTCTTTGGTTTTGTTTTGAGTCTGTCTCATTGTCTTGAGTCAGTCTTTTTGCTTAAGGGTCTGTCTTGTTGTATGGAGTCAGTCCCATTGTATAGAAATTAGGTGATTCCAGGGTTGTTGCCACGGATATCATGTTTTTGTAATTATCTTTTAGTTTGTTTTGAGTCTGTCTCTGCTGTGGAGCCAGTTGCAACCTAGGAAATCCAAGTGAAACAGCTGCGGCTATCATGTTTCCGTGCCTATTGCTACTCTGAGCCTGTTGTGCCAGCAAGTTTAGAGTGAAATGGCAGCGCATTTTACTTGCTCTTTTGTGCCTATAAGCCATTATTGACCTAAGTTGTTCGAAACCCTTTTTACACTGTGGTGATGAAAACAAAGAGAAAGGAATTCCTCGGGTTTTGTAAAATTTGATCAAACTGAGAGAAAGAAAGGCATGCTAAGCCCTTAATGAATGGAATCATGTTTGTTAACATGAGTACTGAGAAGGACTCTGGCTTGATCCAGATTGGTTCCACACTATCTTCAACGCGAGCGATTTGCCGCTTTCTTAAAAACTTTCAAAAACAAAATGTTTTACGCAGTCCAGTAAAGACCCGTGTGGAATCGCTCTTGAGATTGTGCAGCTTAGGATCGCTCTCAGCTCTGAGACTCAACCCCTCACTCTCAAAGCCTTGACCTTGCATTCAGAATGATCAACAGTCAACCGCAACGTAAGGCTTGTGTGGCCAAATTTGAAGCAGTCCTCGACCAAGAGGCACCAAAGTCAGATCAAGAAGATTAGACCTCATCAGAAGAAACTTGCGAAGCTAAATCAGAATCACCCCTCGGACTAGGGGCAGAAATGTCTGATGTGCTCGAAGAGCCGAAGATGGATCCTTCTGTAAATCAATACAACAGCCATTCTCTTGGATTCGGATGACTTCAGGATCTCAAAACCATTTGGCATGGACAAAGCTACATTTTTACCATTGAGAGGCTCGCTGGGCCGAAAACCCGGAAGGGCGACCCAGGCAAAAGTTAGAGCAAGAAAAAAATACAAAAAAAAAGAAAAAAGAAAAAAAAATGCAAAAGAAAAGAGAAGCAGAAAAGATGAAAAAGAAAAAGGAATGAAAAGATACAAAAAAGAATTGAAAAGAAAAGAAAAACATAGCTCGCAAGGTTGAAAACCCGAAAGGGTGACCTTAGCAAAAGTTAGAGTGTGGTGAGGGTTAATACACGAGTGTACCTTAACCGGAACTACGTAAGGCTTGATTCCCATGTTTGGGATACGTAGACAACTTCATCCTGAAGTCCAGCCACAAACACTTCCAAATCGAGTGTGTCCATGTAATGGTTTTGATCATCCCTGCCTTCTCTGAACCCGATTAGTTCGGTTGTGACAACCGGAACTACGTAAGGCTTGATTCCCATGTTTGGGATACGTAGGCAACTTCATCCTGAAGTCCAGCCACCAACACTTTCAAAGTGACTGTGTCCATATATTGGTTTTGACCATCTTCGTCTTCTCTGTCTCCAAGAGTTCGGTCGTGATCATCGCTAATGAGGATTGACTACAAAATGCCACGATGCTATCCAGACAAGGGGCAACTTTCCGTTGCCATGAGTCGCCATTCAAACCAGGGGCAACTTTCAATTGCCGTGCAGTGCCATCCAGACAAGGGGCAATTTTCTATTACCTCCGATCCGAGGTTGTGCATCTCGAGAGTAAGTTCTGCGCTCGTTGAGCATTGACCGTTTGCAAAAATAGTTTTTGAAATTTTTTACTGAGGTTGACTAATTTCTCGAAAACTATTTCATTTTCCAAAACTGGACCATATCTTGGACCCAAAAAGGAAAATTTTCAGTGCTCATAGCCTGACTTGCATGATTTTCAAATCAAAAGTCGAACAAGTGTGTTAATCTAACTCTCATTTTGGTCAAAATTGTTTTAGTAGAAAACGAAAACAAAAAAAAAATGGTCAAAATAATGAACTAGGGGCGCAGTTGAGTCAAGTGTTCTGTCTTTCCCCCGTCGTCAACATACTTGCCAGAAGGGCACAACCGGAGCTGCCTGTAAAGGGCTGAAGGCTCTCAACATCCTCTGAGCAACGAGGTATCAAGCCAAGTGCGAAGCACGATTTGGAATGGATCAAGATACTCCATTCCCTCATCCGGGGCATCGACTAAATGTCACCAGAAGAAATAGCTGTGAGCTAACAGTGTTGGGCATGAACCCACGACCTCTTGTTTATCCATTAACCACCCTGGGGAGGGATATAAAAAAATGAGAGAGTTAAGAATAGGGAGGTGTACGATGAGAGAAAAGTGAGCAAAAGGGTTTTTGAGAGAAAAATCGAGCCTGAGAGCCGAGTGATGTGAGAATCACAAATGAGAAGAGGGTGGGAAATGATACCCGAAGAAACTGGTTCCTCGCGATTTCTGAGGTCTCTTGTCTTTATAACGCGTCTGTGTGTCGTGTCTTTTGTTTTGTCTACCTCAACTTTTGTTTTGAGTCTGTTTCAAGCATGTCTCGTTGTGTTTAGGTAGTCTACCTTTTTGCTTTCGCTATTGAGCCTTTTTCACGGTGTTCAGTTGTTGGCTCAATACCCCGATTTGAAAAACCCTTTTTCAATTTCAAAAATTAATCGTTTTGTGTGCTCAAAGTGCTGTGCCATTCTCCACGTTTGTGCAAAACGTGATCTAGTTCTTTCATAAAAACCGCAGGGGTTCAACCCGAGACACTTGGAAACAGTAAACATGTGGGTTCCGGATTGCATCCGAGTGTGTTTCAGCTTCAGCAGCTTCCACCTTTGTATTCTGTCTTTTCAGATTAGACTGTTTGTTCAGGATTCGCCGTGTGCAGAATGAACTAAGAATACTGTGTTATGGGCTATGAGTTCAGAATGAGCAGAGTTCAGAATCAACGGTGTTCAGAATCAGTTGTGAGCTGTGTGGGCTGTTTGCATAATAAAAGCACTATGTTATGGGCTGTGTGTTCAGAATGAGCCGTAGGTTGTTTGAGTTGTTTTGCTGTTGGCCGGTTCATTACCTAATTACTACAATACAAGTGTTTGATTCTCAGACAAAAGATCAATCTCATTTACATTAAGGTGTAATATGAAGCAATGCGATGCAGTGTATGAAGTGTATCAATGTAACACTTTTTCAGATAAAAAGTTTGTTTCATTTCATCATCCTTTCAAGTACAAAGTTTCGAAGAAAGTAAAAACCTGCCTGCGGCAGTACAAGGTACTCAAGCTACCAGCAAAAAGTAAAGGGAAACAAAAAGAAGAAAAGCAGCAAAAATCTGGATCAATGTCAACTGGTCTCAGGCCTGAGGGTCTGTCCTCATCCTCTTCCTGGACGAAGGTCCAGGAGCATCGTCGTCGGCACCGTCATCTGAGTCTGAGCCGTTTCCAGTCTCCTCCTTGGACGACTCTGCCTCTGCCTCCGCCTCCTCCTCAGACTCATCGTCATCAGGGACTGGTGCTCGAGAGATACTCCCAACATGAGTGCGCCCCGCTTTGGTGCGGGGGTATACTCTACCATCTCGCCCTCCTCCTCGAGCAGGAATAGAAGGCCCAGCCGGAGCACCTCCTGCAGCAGGAATTTGGAATAGAGGCTGAAAAGCACAAATGGCAAATGCATCAGTATGCTACGCAAAGCAGAGTATGAATACAGAATACAATGTATGAGTACAGTATGTGAATACTATGAGCAGTGTATCAATACAGAATGCAGTGTATGAGTACAGTATGTGAATGCTGTGAACAGTGTATCAGATGCCGTGAGGGCCGTGTATCGAGTGTTGTGTTGACAGTGCGATGCGTCAGATTATGTGAAATAGTTTATGTATGGTTTGAGACTGTGGTCAGAAGAACATACCGAAATACTGTAAATAGCTAGAAGATCGAGGCTCCGCTGGAGCATCCCCTTCACCGAAGCAGTTAGCTCTAGGGACTGACGAGTGTACTCGGAGGAAGCCTGCAAAAGTGTTAGAAGCATCAGTATTCTGCGAAATCTCAAATGAAATGGAATGGCAATGCAAGATGTAAAATGCAATAGTACATACCGGGGGCAAGTTGTAGAACCCGACTAACTCGTGATCAGCCGGAGGGGGAGCGAAGGGGATCTGATAGGTCTCCCTACCCTGCCCTCGGCATGTCATCGTCGTGGGCAGTGCTTGCCAACTAGCCCCCCGCCCTCTCCAGGCCCCACTCCTGCCACGGACCCGAGCCGTCCTCGATGCTCTTGCTCCCGCTCCCGCCCTAGCCGCTGGCGCCGCGGGCCTCTCTCTCTCAACTCGACGGCCACTGCTCAAAGGACGCATGATGTAGGTCTGGACGTACTCTGTGTAGTCGCCCTCGCCCCTGAAGCCCTCAGCATCCCAGCCAATCGTGTAATCAGCCATCTGCTCGGGAGTGAACCTCTCTGTGTCCCTCATGTGGGTAGGAGGCGGACCCGGAACTATCTGCTCCGGGCAGTCTCCTCAGCATCGGCAAATCACTCCTGAACTGCAGCTGGCAATGGAGCCCAAGGCTGCCAGGTGATCTGAAAATGATATGCAGTCAGTTTTCTGCTATTATTGAAAATATAGTGCAAAGCGAAGCTTGAAATAAACTCTAAAGTTTAACGTACCTCTGCGGCGGTAATGGTATCGAAGTAGCGGCGAAAGAATATGAACGTCTCCTGGGGTCTCCGCATGCATCTCACATCGAAGCGTTGGGAGAATGGAACGCCAAGGGGAGTCTCCTCATCAGGCACTAGCGCAAGCCTCGGGAAGTAGGCGTAGACCCACAACTACAGAGTAGATATCAGTATGCTTATCAGATATAGCAGAATGCAGAATAAAGCAGAAATTGTAGAACCGTGTATTGTGCAGTGTATTGTGCACAGTGTACAGTGTGTGGAGTGTACAGTCAGTGTAAAGCAGATTATATGTGTGCCGTGTGTGCAGTATACAGTCAACGTGAAGCAAACCGCAGTGTGTGCAGTGTACAGAGTATAGATAATGTAAAGTAGAAAAGAAGATGTACCTCCCAGGCTCGCCAGTAGCCCCCGAGCAACTGCCCTCTGCACCGGGAGGATGAGCTCATATATCCGTAGAGTGTGGCCAAGGCTGCCCCACCCCAGTCGTAGCGCAGGATCCGTGTGACATCCACCAAGGCGCTCAGCAAACAGAGGGGCACGGTGTTCGCCCGGTCGGCGAAGATGGTCGTCCCTAACAGGAACATGAGGAAGCTACGTGCATATCGCTCCACCTCCTCCTGAGTCATCGGCGCCTCCTCAGCTAGAGCTGGCTGAATCCGGAAGTGGTCCTCAAACCACGAGTATCTGACGAAGCCTGAGCGAGCAAGAGGCAGTAGGACGCCCAGCAAATACATCTGAGCGGCCTCCCACTCGTCCATGTCTGTGTCAAAGGGGATCGGATCACCCCCTACCCTGATGCCGGTGAGCATCGAGAAGTCATAGGGAGTCATCGTCATGTCTCCCGTGGCAGAGAAGTGGAAGGAATCGGTGGTGTCCCACCACCTCTCCACCAGAGCGGCAAGGAGAGGCCTGCTCGCGGTAAGACGGGAAAGTCCCCTGCAGAAGGCGCCAAAGTCGGCCTGGTCTACGATGTGACGGACTGCGTCTGGTAGCTCCATGTACCATCCTCTGGCAGCGACATTCCCATACCCGCGGCAGGTATGGGAATCCCCTTGTATTCAAAAATAACAGTTGCAAAGCAATATTCAATATACAGTTTTGAAGAGCATTCGGAATTGGTAACAATATAGCGTGTGTGCACGTGTTCAGATTCAAACAGACATTGGGTGCCGGTGTGCTCACAGAGAACTACAGCATATGATATGTCAGTGTGTTTGAGTGGTTCAGTACAGATATAGCGTGTGTGCACATGTTCAGATTCAAACAGACATCGGGTGCCGGTGTGCTAGCAGAGAACTACAGCATATGATGTGTTAGTGTGTTTTAGTGGTTCAGTACAGATATAGCGTGTGTGCACGTGTTCAGATTTAAACAGACATCGGGTACCGGTGTGCTAGCAAAGAACTATAGCATATGATGTGTCAGTGTGTTTTAGTGGTTCAGTACAGATATAGAGTGTGTGTACGTGTTCAGATTCAAACAGACATTGGGTGCCGGTGTGCTCATAGTGAACTACAGTGTATGGTGTGTCAGGGTGTTTGGGTGGTTCAGAGCAAATACAGTGTGTGCGCTCGTGTCCCAATTCAAACAGATATCGAATGCAGGTGTGTTCACAATCAACTACAGCATATAGTATATCGGTGTATCCGGATCAAGCAGTTAAAGGCAGAATCGACTATGGCAGTTAGGTATTCTACTCTGCAGAAAATGAAACGGGGAAGAATATACCTCAGAAGCGCCATATGAAAAGTGTGTCTCAGGCTCGCGCAGAAGGAGCTCTGATGGTACCCTCCTGTCGAAACTCCTGAACTGGCGAAGTCCGTCAGGACGCAGCTTGTGAATCGCCGGCCTGTAGGTCGCCGGATCGAACGGACGGACGCTGAGAGGCAAAAGCTCGGCCTCGGGGTCCATCTCCTGCTCTGGGGGAGTCCTACCTTGTGGAATATCATCTGTCATGCTGAAAAGGGTGCGAAAATGGCCGAAGGAGTGAAAACCGGGCAAGAATATGAAAAGTCAACCGAAAGGTCAACTCCGGGAGGGTGAAAAATGGCCGGAAAGGTCGGGGTGCAGAAAAGGCACAGTAATCGAGATGAACTCGAGGGAAACAAGCCCCGAGTGGTGGAAATCGAAAAAGAGACACCGAAACAAGGTTTTGTTCGGTTCAAAATGTTCGAAACGCGAAGGAGTTCACGAATCGAACGTCGAAATGGACTCTAAAAGCAAGGAAAATGGAGAATAGAAGGAAGAAAAATGACCTAGAGGGAGAGAGGAAGAATTTTCAAACAAGAGGAAGTGAAAAGAATAGGGCTAGAGGCCCTATTTTAAAAGACCCGTGGCCAAATGTCCAAACTGCCCCGATTCAGGCAGATTTGGCCGGTCGGCCACACTGTTGGCCGGTCGGCCAAATATTTGGCCAATGGATGTTTTTGGTGGCCGATGGATGGCCGGTGACCTCCCCCGATGGCCGGTGAACCTCCTACACTCTTGTTTGAGTCAAATATGTGGTTTAGGGCCTCCATTGCTTAAACACAATGCAAGAGAGTGCATTTCTGAAGCTCAACCGGACTCCGTTTTGACCTCGGACCGTGTTTTCTGTGCGAAGCACTCAAATACGTACGTGGCGTATCCTTTTTGTATCCTTTTGTCTCCTGAGCGATTCGAAAGTTGCCCCACATACATACGTTACAACGCTTTGTCGTAAACGCGCGTTGAGTTATACGTCATTCCACTCGCATTGCCATGCGCACGCCATACTTGCATTAGTATGCATCTTCTTTATGTCGCATTGTCATGCGCACTTCACATGCATTGTCACGCATTTCGAGCGACTCGCGTTGTCGCACATTCAAGTTCACATGCATTGTCATGCATTTCGAGCGACTCGCGTTGTCGCACATTCAAGTTCACATGCATTGTCATGCATTTCGAAAGACGTGCGTTGTCACGCATTCAACCTCGTGTGCATCATCATGCATCTCAAAAGACGTGTGTCATCACGCATTCATTTCATTTGCATTATCATGCATCATCATGCACTTTTCATGCATTTCAAAAAAACAAAAACAAAAACAAAAAAAATCATGCATCGTCATCCACTTTTCATGCATTTCAAAAAAAAAAAAACAAAAACAAAAAAAAACATGCATCATCATGCACTTTTCATGCACTTCAAAAAACAAAAACAAAAAAAACATGCATCATCATGCACGTTTCATGCATTTCAAAAAGAAACGAAAACAAGAAGGAAAAAAAAAAAACAAAACATGCATTATCATGCATTTTTCCTCCATTTGCATTGCCATGCATTTTCAAAAAAAAAAAACAAAACAACAAAAAATAATAATAATAATGCATATGTCATGCATTCATTGTAAATAGTACATATGTCATGCATTCCTTGTATATAGTGCATATGTCATGCATTCCATTGTAAATATTGCATTTACATACACATCTATTGCGTTCTCCCCAGCAGATCACATTGTAAATATCCATTACATGCATATTGTATATATTGCATCGTAGTTTGCATGCATTCAATGCATCATCCATCAATGGCTTGCGCCTTTCCATGTTGAGCTTGGTCTGGTATGTGCCCATATTTTTTACGTCGAAGCACAATTATGATATTATATGTACGCGCCTATTCCACTGCTGGTATTGTGGTTTGAGGGTGACGTCACCGTTTCTGTGTTAGACGTGGTTTGTATGTGTCCATGCTTTTCCTAGGCAAGATACGGTTTGGCCGCAGGCCTCTTCCATTACATCCATTGCATATTGTATATATTGCATTGTACTTGCATGCATTCACTGCATCACCTCCGTTCACGGCTTGCACCTTTCCTTGTTGAGCTTGGTCTGGTATGTGTCCTTTTCGCGTCGAAACACGGTTATGATATTATGTGTACGCACCTAGTGTTGAGGGTGACGACACCGTTTCCGTGTTAGACATGGTTTGTATGTGTCCATGCTTTTCCTAGGCAAGACACGGTTCGGCCACAGGCCTTATCCACTGCATTCATTGCATTTTAGTTTGTAAATGTTGCATTGTGCATAGCTTGCATTGTCATGCATCTTTCCTTACATGCATTGTAGTGCATTCTTCCTTACTTTGTATATGTCTTGCATTCATTGTAAATAATGCATATGTCATGCATTCATTGTATATAGCTTGCATTGCCATGCATGCATTGTGTTGTACATAGCTTAGTATTGCATGCATTTACTGTATCACATCCATCTATGGCTTGCGCCTTTCCTTGTTGAGCTTGGTCTGGTATGTGCCCATACTTCTCGTGTTGAAGCACAGTTATGATATTATGTGTACACACCTAAGGTTGTGGGTGACGGCACCATTTCTGTGTTAAACATGGTTTGTATATGTCCATGCTTTTCCTAGGCAAGATACGGTTTGGCCGTAGGCCTTATCCATTGTATATATTACATTGTAGTGTAGTTCGATTACATCCAGCATTTAGGATCATCAGCTTTCCTGAGCAGAGCATGCCTCACTTATGTCATTCCACCCAATTACTTGTTCTTGTGTTCCGTCTACATCACTCATAGTTCTACATGTGTACGCGCCTATTCCACTGCTGGTATTGTGGTTTGAGGGTTGCGGCACCTTTTCTATGGTAGACGGACTTTGTATCTCCATCATCTTTATGACATTTGTGTGGTTTTTGAACCGCTCGTGATTTGATCATGATTCAACTGCATTGCATATCATTTGCATTGTTTATACGTAGATTTGTAAATGTTGCATATCATTTTGCATCCATTCCGCATTGTTCTGCGTTGTCAATAAATAGGTTGCATTGTCATGCACTCCTACACTTGCGTTGTTACGCAGTCTTAACTTGCATTGTCATGCATGTTGCTAACAATATTGTACCTGTTAAGTTTCTCTTTTTTT
Organism: Camellia granthamiana; assembly: GCA_036172215.1. Taxonomy (NCBI): domain Eukaryota; kingdom Viridiplantae; phylum Streptophyta; class Magnoliopsida; order Ericales; family Theaceae; genus Camellia; species Camellia granthamiana. Next base: position 67,645,370 of record CM069912.1, read on the forward strand.
CAGGCACGATATTGTATGTACGGTTCATTTGAAGCTGGGGCGACCAGACGAACCGCACAGGCATTGTATTCTCCGCGTGAAACGTAGCGAGAATTACATAATTCTCTTACATCCTTTCTGCATTGTAATTTAGTCGGATTTGTGTTTGTTAGCTTAAAACTGTTGCATGATTTGCTTCGTTACAGCTTTCTTTGCACGATCATAAGTTATGTTCGGCTTCTTGCATTGTCAGTTGCATTTTGCCCCTGCCTTCGGGCGCATATCTTTATTGTCTTGCATGCTTTGTCTAAGTCTTCGGCCTTGTCAAAAATGGGTCGTCTCTGGGCTTTGACATTCACTCTCGTCATTGTTATGACTTTCGAGTTCTGCCAAAGAGGGGCAACTGTAGACACCCCATTTTTAACCGTCCTCAAGACTTGGACGTCACCGCTTGAACACTCGGTGATTATCCATGTTTATGTTCGTCTTGAGTACCCGGAGGTCTCGGCCACGCGCCTTGCCTCAGGACCTCTCGACTCGACTGTTTTGTGTTTGGTTTTGCACCAAACACTTGTGTTTTGCTTTTGAGGGGCAGGGAATGGTTTGTTGGCCATCCCCACACCTCACCAGCCATGGGTTGAGGCCACCGGCCATTGTTTTGTTGCCATCGGCCATATGTTTGGCTGGCCGGCACTATTTTTGGTCGGTCGACCATGCATTTGGTCAATTTGGCATTTTTGGCTGGCCGACCACTGTGCATCTGCTTTTACAGATATTTTTATGCCAGTTGTGCTAGCTGGCATACACTTTGTCCCCTCCCTCCATACACGTGTATGGAGGGATTTCACTCTTGCTTAGCTTGTTTTGTAAGCTTTGCAAGAGTGAAGCTCTATAAAGAGGAGGCTTCTCCCCCCTCCTCTAGGGTTACAAAAAAAGAGTTCCAGAGGTCTGAACTAGGGTTAGGTCATAGTGTATCTATCTATCTCTATTTCTCCTTCTCTTTTGCCCTTTGTGTGTGTTTGTCCTTGGTTTTGCACTAGGACACCTAGCATTACACCTTACCTTGGTTGCTGAGGCACCAAAGGGACGTTCTTGAAGTTCTTGAGTGGATTCAAGCTTGAGGAAGCTGCTGGAGCTCAGTTCTTGAAAGGGGTCTTCAAGGGTAAGAACCTTGCTCTTTATTCCCCATTTTTGCATAGGCTTTTAGCCATCTTTGCTTGTTGTTTTAAGCTTAGTATATAACATATAAAAGTTCTGTTTTTTACTTGCTTAAAATAGTTGTTTAAGGTTGTTTTGATGTTTGGCGTTGTTTGACCCCTCTTAGGCCTTGTTTGGCCCCCATTTTGTGCTATTTTGGTGAGCTCCGGGACCACCTTGTTTGGGCCTCCTCACCACTGAAATCTTGAGGGATTTCAATAGTGAGGATGGTGTCTTAAGGTCCTAAGAAGGAGAGGGCCATCCCCTCTCCTTGTTGTCTTCAAAATGTGTCATTTTTGCCTCATGTGTGAGCACAATTTTTAAGTTCATGTTGGCCATGTCTTAAGTGTTATTTGTGCTTATTTTGCCATAATATAGCACTGTTTTTACTTGGTTTAGACACACCATGCATGCTTAGCACACTTGTCTTGTAATGCCATGAATTGCCTTAACATGCTTTGTGCTTTGAGCCTTTTGTCTAGCATGTTTTTGGCCTAGCTTTGTGAAGCTTTTATGCATGTTTTAGTATGCTTTAGCTCTATTTTCAGTTGCTTTGCTCATGTTCAACATGCTTTGTATAGTCTCTTTGCATTCTAGCTTGTTGGCCTTGAGTGTGTAAAGTCATTGTTGCATGCCATGCTTGTCTTTTTTACTTGGTTTGGCACCTTTTCTAACATGATTTCAGAGCTTTCTATGCATGCCATTTGTCTATGTTTATCCTCTTTTAAGTGTGCTTAAAAGTTGCTCTTTGGTGCCTTAGTGTTGGACCTTGTATGCATGCATGTTTGTATGCACATTAGCCTTCATTCTTGAGCATGTTGGCCACTGTTTTGGGCTTGTTTAGGAGCTGTCCAAATTAGTTTAAGTCCCTCCTTTGCATATTGTTGCATGCTCACCTTGTGTGTTGTTGCATACTTGGACTATCGCACGTGTTGCATGCTTGAATCATGTTGCGTTTGGCATGCAATCTCCTTTGATTAAGTTGCTTAACATGTTGCATGCCTTACATGCTTACTTGTTTAGATTACATCTTGGATGATTGGTCATTGGCATAGTGGTCCATGTTTTGCATGCTTGTTTGCTTAGGTTGAGTGCCTAGTGCACATTGCTTACTTGCATGCTCATGTTGCACATCTAGCTAGCATGCTTAGGTTGCATTTGGCATGCATGCCATGCCTCTTGATCAAGTGATAGAGGTTAGGCCTTACGTGTTTAATTGGTTTGCATTTCATTTGAAATTAAGATGCACAACTTGGTTCCTTGGGCCATCACGCATTGAAATGCGCGATTGGTGGTCCGAGAATCGAGTACCACCCCCCTTTGAGTCATAAACATGATAAGGGGTGTATTGGTGCACACATTTGCTTGAAATGCATGGCCGGTCGACTACATCAAGTGCCGATCGACCAATTATGGATGGCCGATAGCTCCATATATGGCCGGTGACCACCCTGCTATGGCCGGTGATGATTCCCCTTGGTCAGTGGTGTTCCACAGTGTTCATAGAGTGTTCCTTGGCAATTGCGCCATTTTCAGAGGAGCGGAGCAAGGAAAACAGAGGCAGCTTGTGCATGGCATTGGATTTCCGGGCGAAGCCAATCCGAGCACGCGTGCATCCCTCTTCCCGAGGCCTTTTAATGCTTTCCTTAGCTTAATTGATTTGTTAATTAATTAGGTGGTCTGTAAATTATTTAATTAGCTTGTAGGTTAATTAAAGTGTATTATTCTTTTGGTCCTTCCGGGCGAGGGCGAATTTGTAATAAGTGTGGGTGCGTGTGTGCATGTCTTCCAACCCCCACTTCTTTCTCCCTTTTACTTACTTGCTTTGATGGTTAGTATTAGGGCATGTTTAATTTAGCATACCTTATGCTATGCATGCGTGCATCATTCATCAGTCTTGCATGCACCGAGCTCGGCGCATCATGCTAACCTCATAGTATTTCAATTCCAAACTTGAATACGTGCATCGAGTTGTCGCATTTCACATGTCATCCTTAGATTAGCCGAGCCTATTCTAATGACATTCTGTATGTGATGCATTAGCCATTTGTTAACTTGAACTAGGATCATGCATGATTACTAACTAGTTCATTGCTTTGGCACGGAGTACGATGTAAGTGTTTATGCTTTAGCATCTCGCATGAGTGTGAATGTTAACATGACAGCATGCTTACCATGTGGCTATATGCTTATGTGATGTAAACTGCTTGAATGCCTGTGGGTGAAGGTTGGATTGTTTGAGTTGGAACAACTCATTGAAATCCATGTTTTAGCCTACTCGCGAATAGCAAATTTCAAACCATTTTCCAAACGGGCGGATATAAAATGCTTTGTTCCAAATTAGGCGATCTAGTCTATACTTTTGTGTTGTGCGCATCACATAGTAAGATTAGGCTAATAATCGGAATAAGAACGCATAATGTTTTCAAAGCTAGATATCACGGTTAGTAGAGGCCGATCTTTGATCTGGTGAGCGGGGGTGCTCATAGCTGACCTTCCCCAATCGTACCCAAGTTCCCGAGCCGAGGTAACTTTGGTGATGACGGATACGTGGCCTTAGGCAAACGAGTCAGGGTTTCCTAAATTCCTCCATAAAAAATATTTAGGTGGCGACTCTGTATCTGGCAAAGCAGTCCACGTTTGGCACTTCTTTTAAAAAAATCTGTTTTCCAAAACGATTTGCCGGATTTGGACTCTTTGGTTCAGATTAAGAACCGTGACATTTGAGTCCGAACTGTAGTGAGCCCCAATGAACAAAACGGGATTCTCTCCCGGGACGTTCGGGGACGTCTACAACAGGGTCATGCAAGTTTAAGTCAGTCGAACCCAAGACTTATATACAGAAGTAGTCCAATGCTTTCGCCAACATAACAAAACTATGAACAAAGGACAAAGGCGAAGATAGTCTCGTGCATGAGACGTTTGGCCTGACTCCTCAAAACTTTGACTGTTTCTCAAAATTTCACCGAGGCTGGTTCTGGACGTCCCTTGGCTCACCTACATGTACATGAATGAACGTGAGCGAAAGCCCAGCAAATAATATCAAATAAGGAAGATACATAAGCAATCTTTGAAACAGTTATAGCAGACGGCATTTGGCCCAATCACTTGTATCAATCAACCTTCGGCCTAATCATTTATGTCAATCAACCGTTGGCCCGATCATTCTTGTCAATCGGCCTTCGGCCCAATCATTTATGTCAATCAGCCTTCGGCCCAATCATTCATGTCAATCGGCCTTCGGCCCAATCATTCATGTCAATCGGCCTTCGGCCCAATCATTCATGTCAATCGGCCTTCGGCCCAATCATTCATGTCAATCGGCCTTCGGCCCAATCATTTATGTCAATCAGCCTTGGGCCCAATCATTCATGTCAATCGGCCTTCGGCCCAATCATTCATGTCAATCGGCCTTCGGCCCAATCATTCATGTCAATCGGCCTTCGGCCCAATTATTCATGTCAATCGGTGTCCACCATTCAAATTAATGAACTTACAAAACTTACATAGAAGTAAACAATTGGACAACAACATATTTCAAATATCTTGTTAAGATATTACTCACAGTGATCGGCTTGTGGATTTGCCCTGGAGCTTGACCCTACACATCATATAGCACATATGGGTCACAAATGATTCAATCTGTTCTTTAATTCACATATTCCTCTTTAGGCTTCATTCTTATCTCTTTAACTCAATTACAATGCTTAATGCATGCCTAAGAGTGCTTGCAAGTGAAAGAGAACGGAAAACGAAACACAGAATACACTTTCAAAATTTCAGAAAACAGGGTCCCCGCTCGAGCAGACCCATTAGGTCTGCAAAAGTGCTGGTTGTATCATTTTTACGCTGGAGCGGAAGTTCATCCTACATAGCTCCCCGCTCGAGCGTGAACTTCCCCACTCGAGCAGACACCATGCCTGCAAGAAAATACTGGGAGCTCGAAGTCCCCGCTCAAGCGGCGGTTCCCCCGCTCGAGCGGACAGCAAAAATTCTGGGTTTTCCAGAATGGTTCTTGAGCTCGAATTCAACACTCTAACCAACATTTCTTGCATGCCATGGCTCAAATTTCACATATACATATACTAACATGATACCAACACCAAATTACAGCACAATGACGCTCAATTTCTTGAATTACTTACATGCATGCCTCAAATTAACCCAAACTCATCACCAACACATCAAATTCAAACATGCAAAGCTCATACCTCCATGATCTACTCTTGCATGTGAGAAATATTCATTCATATCAACTTAATTGGTGAAGAGATGATCAAATACATGGATTTCAAACAAGATTCAACATAGATTATACACATTGCGTTCAAATATGGAAATTCATAGTAATTTCCTACATGCATGCATCTATTGACTTTAAATTCAACACATACAACTCAATCTCCTCATAAACAATTTAATTCATGTTCTTAATCATTTTTCAACCTTCAATTCACAAAATTACTAATTACAATTCATGCACTCACTTACCTAGAGGTTTAATTCTCCCAATCTATGGCAAAATCTTGAGTTTAATCCTCCAATCTTCACAAAATTAAGCCAAACACCCAACTCTTCTTCTTTCTCTCTCTCTAGCCGACCCCTCTCTCTTTTTCTTAAGTTAGAATCAGCCAAGTAGAATAACAAAGAGGATGTTTGAGTACATAGTGCCCCACTAAGTCACATTAATTTAATAATAGACAATTGAGCACTTTATGATTAATTAAATCAATTTAATCTGATCCGAATCAATTTCCAAATTAAATTTCACTGTAGGCTCTAAAAATTATGCCAATCACAATAGCGTAATCAATTTCGGGTTCTGTGGCCGATAAGGCCTTCAATTTAATTTCCAAAGCAGATAATCAAACAGATATTCCTACGGTGAACAGATAGAAATTCAAAACCACATATTTTCACATAATGGCACACAAAATCATATCAAACACATAATCATATTCATATTAAGGACCAATTATCATACTACGGGACAGGGATATTACAGAAGACGAAAACACATGTTAGTGTCATGGCCGGCTTGTTGATGGAAGGCACAATATTTGGCAGCATCATGCTTAGCCGAAAGGAGATTCGGGAGAGGCCTAGGCTCAAGGGGTTTGAGATGGCCTTGTCCAACGAGGATTTGGAGAGCTTTAGACAAATTCATGTAGAGGGGATTGAAGACCCTCTGGCCTCAGGGTGGGTACTTTGTAGGTTACGGAGTAGTTCCGGATGTGCCAGCAAAGGGATTGGCAGGTGCTGACTGAGATTGATGATCTCTTCTGAGTGTAGGATAGGAGCTGAAGGGGGTGTTTCTAGTATGACAGCCCTTCTCCTGGCTTGCCCCTTGATTTAGACTGCTCTCATTTTGAATGTCAAAAGTGTCATCCACAGTCTTTGCAACCACTGCAAGCACCTGCTGTTTGTTCAGCCCTTCGGCCTTCAAAGCCTCAACAGCCCACTGAAGATGCTCATAGGGACCAATGCCTGCCCCTACCTTATTCTTACCGCTTGTCTCCACTTTGCCAAGGGATTAGGTCGCTATATCAGAGCGGTGCCCGGTTGTTGTTGACATGCCACCACCCAGATCTGAGATGGCTTCAGGTTGGCCATTTTCAATTGCAACTTGCCCCAAGATTGGGGAGCCTTTTGGCATGAAACTTCTGGCATGTGATGTGGTCGATGACGGAGCCAATATCCCAAAGGCCAAATCTGCCACAGTTCTCTGAAGATCTTCAATCATTTTCATCAACTCAGAAGTAGTGGGTTCACGGGTTTGAGATGATTGGGGTTCAAGTGCATCCATCATACATAAGTCCATGCTTTCTGGAATAAACACCTCAGGCTTGGGTAGATGGGCCGGGGTGATGTATATGTTGGGGTTGTAGGTAGACGGGAGTGTATGGATTAGATTGAGATGGGGAGGTGACGGGTCAGTACTAACCTGAGGTCCTTTAGGTGGAGCTATGGTCTCTTTGTCAATAAGATCTTGAATCTTATGACGGAGGTGAATGCAATGGTTTGTATCATGACTGTGTTGTTAATGATAGGCACAATATTTAGCTAGGTCATATCTTGGTGGAAGAGGATTTGGAGGGGGTTGGGGTTCTAGGAGCTCTAGGTACCCTTTTTCTCGCAGCATTTTCAAAGCTTGAGAGAGACTCATGTAAAGAGGATGGAAATTCCGGGCTTGGTGCCAAGTTGAAGTGGTTAGTCTTTGGCTATTATCGGAAGAAAGATTTCCGATGGGTATGGTTGCAGTGTTTACTTCTTCTGAGCATTTTAAAACTACACTACCGCTGGTAATAGCATCGGAAGTACAAACGACATTCTTCCTTATAAACTCATTACTTTCCACAATGTGCCCATGTCTGATGGCATCCTTGATTTGAACCCCAATGTCATGGAGGTCCTTAAAGTTGAATATCATATTCTGCAATGTCACGGCTTGCCTAACCATATCTTGCTGCAGCGAATCCACTGATTGCTAAAAACGGATCAGTAAATCCTCTAGATTCGTCAGAGACTGAGCCATGATAGAGGTAGATGCTCGTGCTCTGAACAAAGGTGATGTGATTGGTGACTGTCGGATTAGTTGAACCAATGAGCCTTATTTGGCCCTTCTTTGCCCTGCCTCTAGCGAAGGAAACACTGGTTTCCCTTGAACTGAATCTCTGACCTGACAAAGTCTATTAACACAGGTCCAATATACTCGGGGGATATCGAAACCTTCTGAAGCTATAGTTCCAGGACTACCCTGCAAAAGAGAAAACAAGCAGCATCTCAACCTAATTTCACTGGAACGGGATCACAGCTGAATGACTGTACTCCACACTAACTTATGCCCTAAAACAAATATCCCAATACTGATACCCAGACTTGCAACTGACACATACATTCTTGTAGAGACACACCCTAACAGCACATATCAAGCAAGTGAGAGCCAAAACACCTCTATGGTGGGGGAGGGTTACCTTGTCCTAGTTTCGTCAGGAGCTAGGGTTTCACTACGCACGCATGCGGTTTCAAACAATCCTGCATTCGGGTGAGCAACCTGTCCAAGTTTGGAACAATCTCTAAGGCTTCCGATATGCAACTAGGTCAATTGGTCAAAAGTGGTGCCTCAGCAAGACCACCTAATATACCTCTCGCACCTAACATCGAGAAGTGAAAGGTGGATCAAACGGTACAGTGGTGATCCAGATCCAAGGTTTGTGTACCCATTGTGGCAAAGCCCGCAATCGGTCAACCTTATGGCACGCTTTTCCAAACAAGCCTCCGACAAACTGTTTAGGAATAGCAGATGGCAAACACTGTGACTTAGGCGTACCAATGCAAATACAATGCAAAAAAAAAAAAAAAAAAAAAAAAAAAAAAAAAAAAAAACACATAAATGTAGATAAAACAACATATCATGAGTTCGAGTCAAGTTTTCTAAATCCCTAGCAGAGTCGCCAGAAACTGTAGACCCAACTTTTTTTGTGCGCCGCCCTTTTTGGAGAAGGAGCGAATTGGTTTTACTACAGTTCGGACTCCTGCCACGGTTCTAAATCTAATCTCACAAAGTGCAATGTGAGACTGATAAACACCAAAGAGTCCAATCCGGCAAAACATTTTGGAAAATCAGATTTTAAATCAAATAATGCCAAACTGGACTGCTTTGCTAGATTACAGAGTCGCCACATAAATATTTTATTTTTGGGAAATTTAGGAAACCCTGACTCGTGCCAAAGGCCACATGTCCGTCATCACCAAAGTTGCCTTGGCTTGGGAACTTGGGTACGAGAGGGGAAGGCCCTGAAATGAGCACCCCCGCTTACCCGATCAAAGGATCGGCCTCTACTAAGCATGATATGTTGTTTTTATAAACACGTGTTCTTATTCTGATTATTAGCTAACTTTACTATGTGGCGCACACATATAAGTATAGACTTAATCACGAGAATTGGAACAAAACAACTCATGATTGTTTTCGAAAATGGTTTGAAAGTGCTACTTGCAAGTAGACTAAAGCGTGGATTTGCCACTCTCAAGTGGGCTTAAAACATGATTTTGCCACTTCGCAAAGTGGGCTTAAAACTCACAAGCATCGAGTTGTTCCAATTCAGGCAATCAAGCCTTCACCCACAGGCATTCATGCAGTTAAGCACTTAAGCAAATAGCCTCATGGAAAGCATGCTATCATGGCAACACTCATACTCATGTAAGTATGCTAAAGCGTAATACTTACAGTGTACCCCGAGCCAAAACAAAAAGTTAGTTAGAAACAATGCATGATCTTAACTATGTTAGAATGCCTAATGCAACACATGCAATAATGCAACTAATAGGCTCGGCTATCTAAGATGGCATATGAATGCAATGAGTTGATACACGTATTTAAAGAAGTGTTAAAATACGATGCAGTTTGAATAATGCGCCGAGCCCGGTGCATGCAATACAAATGAACGATGCGCACATGCAAACATAAGGTATGCTAATCAAAACGTGCCCTAAACTAACTATCGAAAGTGGTTAAGTAAAAGGGGAGAAAGACGTGGGGTTGGAAGACATGCACACACACACGCACGCTTATTACAACATTATGCCCTCGCGAAGGAGGGTCTGAATAAGCTAAGAGCTAAGCTACTCTAAGCTAAGCTAACTAACTAATCTAATTAAACTAATTAGACTAATTATTACAACACAACATAATGAAATAGCTAAGCTAAAGCTATTTAATTATTACAACACAATTGAATTTGAATAATTAATTACACAAACTAATTAAGTACAACACTTGAAATCAAATAATTAGCTACAACTAACAATTAAAGCAAGTAAAGTGGCCTCGCGGGCAAGGGAGACATGTATGCTCAGTTGGCTTCGTCCCGAAATCCATCACTTTGCCACCGGTTGCCTCTGTTTGCACCTCCTTGATCTCTGAATATTGAACCAACATTCCAGACTGCTTCTGCTCCAAAACAGGAGCACTTTTGCAACAAGATGGACTGGTGGCCGATCGGCCACAAAAAGTGGCTGCCGGCCACCCTAACTGGCCGATCGGCTAGTGAAAGTGGCCAGTCGGCTAGTGAAAGTGGCCGATCGGCCACCTGCTTTTCCAAACTTCTGGTTTTGCTGCAATAGAGAACAACAGAGGCACAACAATGTATTTTGCAGGAAATGTGTGTACTGACACCCTCTTTATCATGTCTCAAGCTCAAAGGAGTGTGGCACTTGGCTGTCAAGCCACCAATCAAGCATTTCAATGCATGATGGCCGAAAAACCAAGCTTGTACAAGCTTAATGAATGCACACATAACACTCAAAGAGCCTCCGCCCTATCATGTGTGATCAAGGGTGTCGGCGACCAAGAAACGTGACACGTTTCATCACTATGAGTATGAAACGTCTCACGTTTCTTGTGTTTGGATTAACGTCCGATCCAAACACATGCAGTGCAACACAAATGCTTATCTTGTTCATGTTTTACTTGGCTCATTCTTGTTTACACATTTTAGCTTACCAATTAGTCCTTTAACCGGTGAAGTCCAATGTGAAAGTCCTCTAATTGGAAAGATGACCTAAGCCACTAATGCCTTAAGCACGAAAGAAGTCTCATGCTGTTGATTAGGAGAAACCCTCAAAAGAGAGTTAAAACCATTAGGCATGAGAACCTCAATTTCATGCTCAAGCCAATAAGGGGCTCAAGACCACTTTCAAAAAGGAAATTCAAAAGTGAAGAACAAAGGGAGATTGCAGACTTTTAGTGCTGATATCTCAAAGGGGACTAACAGTCCAAAACAGTCCTAAAACACCCTGAATGGCGTTCTAAAACATGCTCGAAATAAGCTAAGAATAGCAATATTAAGAGGCCAAAACAACAGCACATGTTAGGCAATTTAGCACAATTGCACTACAAGCATACAAAGCAAAGCTCATGTGATCAAATCAGCTCAAAACAGAGCTTAATCATGCCAAATCAGTAGCTAAAACATGCTGAAATTGAAGCACAAGTGGCAAGAAAAACATGCTCGCATATTGGCTCGCAAGCAAGGCATAAAACACAACTCTCAAAGGCAATGAAAGGGTGAAATACATGCGCACATGACAGAGGTTATGATGCTGAAATCACATGTTAAATGATGCTATAACATGTAAGCAACTCAAATACTTCATGCTGAAAGCCTCAAAGCAATGGACTAGCGAGGACCGTTACACTATAGCTATGCGAACCAAGCCTCAAAGGACTTAACCGACCCAAAACAGATTTAAAACATGTCAAACTAGTAGCTAAACTGTGCTGGAGTCAGGCTAAGACATGCAAGAATAATGGGCTAACTCATTAGGCATGCTAGACTAGTAAACAAAATTACACTACAAGTGCAAGATTCAAGAAACAAGTGACTCAACTAGCCAAAAACAGAGTTTAAACTTGTTAAAATAAAGCCTAAAACATGCTTGAATTAAGCTAACACAAGCCACAAAAATATGCTACTATGTAATGCTAACAAGGCATAGACTAAAGAGACAAGGAGGGGAGGCCACCCCCTCCTATTTTGGACTTCAAAACAAAGTTTTTGCCACTGAAATTCCCCTGGAATTCAATGGTTTAACGGCCAAAAAAGGTTGACTTTAAAAGCCTCAAAAGTAGCACAAATGGCTTCACAAGCCAAGGAACAAAAGGGAGAGACAACTCCCTAACACAAAATAGGCTCAAACCACCATTTTTAGGACTGAAAAAAAGAGGTTTTTGTAGTTGAAAAACAGGCCAAAAATAGTTTGCAAAGGTGGCAAAACAAGTGTGCAAAATAAGCTTAAAGAAAGTAAGTGTTATACCTTTGAAGCACAACACTTAAAAAGCCACTATCTGAGCCAAAACCAGCCTTTAGCAGCCCAAAATAGGTTCCAGGGGACCTCAGCCCAAAGATACGCAACTTTGATGAAGGATGTCTAGGCAAACTAGAAGTGTTTCTCTACTTCTATGCACAAAAGGGCAAGAGAGAGAGAGAGAGCTCTAGAGAAAAAGGCAGAGATTTTGCTCTAAAAATTTTGTAGAGAAAGAGGGATTTTAGAGAGAGAGGCTCCCAAAATTGCCAACCTTTCTTAATGATAGATATGGCCTCCATATATAGCAAAAGAGAGCCTTGGGTCGGAAATATCTGATTTAGAGACACCTGGAGCATTTGGAAGACAACTGGAGGTAAATATCTACAAAATCTGAGCTTTTTGGACATTTTTGGCCGACCGGCCATCTTGTTGGCCGACCTTCTACTAATGTTGGCCGATAACGGTCACTTTTGGCCGACCTGGGTCACTTTTGGCCGACCTATGACCGACAAGCTCCATTTGTGGCCGGCACACTCCCCCAGAGGCCGACAGCAAAAATTGGTTCTGGAGGTCCAACTTCAAATTGGCATATCTCCTTGATCTAGACTCCTTTTCAGGTCATTCTTGTGTCTAAATTGAATCCCCGGAAGTAAGATTTCCAATGGTGGCATCCTTACATTAGAATTCCAAGCGTGCTAAGAGATATCCCCCTTTTAGTGCAAATTACTCAGTTTCGGTCCAACTGGATTGATGCCTAACTTTTACCAGCCATATCTCCCTTATTTGGCCTCGGCTTTAGGAGATTCTTGAGTGAAAAATGAAGCCCCGGAAGTCCACTTTTCAACGGTGGTGGCCTCATAGCTAAAATCCAAGTGTACAAATGGATAGACCTGATTTGGTGAAGGCTGCTCAATTTTCTCTTAACGGTTCATGCCCATCTTCTTCTCCAATTTGGTTTCTTCCCTCTCCTCTTCTTTTCTTCAACTCCAAACCTCTAAACAAGATATTTTAAAGATTTTTTCAATGAGCTCACCTCTCTTTCATTCATTTCCATTTTGTCCTTGCCCGATTTATTGAAAAGTGCAACATTTAACAAAATGCGAGCGTCGGAACATCATAAGAACTTTTTTTTCAGAGATACTTTGAAAGAGAGGGTTTTAAGGTCCAAAAATCATTTTAGTCCAAAAATGGGGTGTAAGGTTTGGATTTGACGCTCTCCTTGCCGAAGAAATCAAACCCTTTGCACAAGATTACCTGCACCATCAAGTAAGCAATCAGTGGCGCCCAAGTCTTAAGGGCGGTAAAAAATGGGGTGTCTACAGTTGCCAAAAACTGTAGGATGCTTTTAGGGTTACCAAGCGTGCCCAATAGTTCAAACTCTTGATCTCCTGATCTAGTCACACTAGTGCAATGTGAAACAGAAAATGAAAGTCCAAATATGGCAGCTTTTATAGAAAATCCATTATATTATCAAAATATGCCAGAAAATGGACTATATCACCAGATCTCAAAGTTGCCACCTAATTGTTTTGGAAAAACTAGGAAACCTATGACTCATGCTAAAGGCCACTGTCTATTATAACCAAAGTGTCTTGGCAGCTCGAGAACTTAGATATGACGGGGTAAGGTCATTAATTGAGCACTCCTGCTCATCCGATCAAAGGATCAGCCTCTACTAAGTCATAAATGTGGTTTTTATAATCGATATATATGTTTCGGTTTTTATTAGTACTAATATTACTATCTGAGATAGAGAAATATACATTGGTCATTAGTTTTGGTTATTCTTTAATTTCATGCATTTTTAAAGATTTTCTGAAATATATACAACTCAAAGAAAATTGAGCTTACATGCATAGCCATCAACAACATTCCAACTCAAGCAATACAACCTCCATCTATTAGCTTTCATATGGATATCTCAATTAAGTATCTAGTCTCATGGTATAGCAATGAATATGATAAATAACATATACATGCAACATGATAAAGCAAAAAAAAAATGCTCACCTAGTACTCTGGGGTAAGTCGAAAGAATTTGTTAGAATATATACATGATCCTATATATAGATAACTAATGCAGTACATACATAATGCATCTAGAGGTTCGACTATTAACACATGACATGTGTATCATCTCAAGACATGAGGTAGCGCACATAGGCATGTCAAAAATGACAAATCCCACAAATGCAAATTAACCGAACCCGGATGCATGAAAAATATAAGCAAGTTATGAATATGATAAGTAAAATATGATGCCATATATATATATAGAAAGCGTATAAATAAAAGGGATAGAAAAACGTGGGGTTGAAAGTTATTACAACAACTCGGATGGAAAGAAAGAAAGATGGTGGGGGGAGGAAATTATTACAACAATGAATTGACTAATAATAAAAGCAATAAAAGGCGGGATGTCCATTATTTCTTATTTCTTATTTCTTATTGGAAGCTTTGCTTTTAAAGTAAGGAATTCATCAAAAACCATTAAGAACTCCTCTTCTACTCATGAAACAAGGATGTTTCCACCCCTTTTCATGTTCACAAACAATTGAGAAGAGAGATTTCAACATTTTAACATAAAATCCTTTACTTTACTTTCAAAAAAACAATGAAGTAAAAAGTAGCAACCCTCTCAACATCAAATCTCAAGAATCACCTAATTAGTCCTATGAAACAACCATTACTATTCATTAAGATTGAGCATAGGTTGAAACATATGGACCAACAAGCTTAGATGATAAGATAGGTGAGGAGAAAGTGTGTAATAAAAAAGAATTTACTCTACATATCAAACTTGTGAATGGGTGGCAACTTTCTACCCCCAACCACATCCACAAGGTTCCAAATATACACAACAATAATGAATTCTAGATATGGAAAGCATGAAAAGAGAGATAAACTATAGAAAAATAAGAAAAGCTATCCACTCAATGGATGGGTGACTACTTTCTATCCCCAACCACATTCATGAGGACTTATTACATAACTACAGCAAGGGTAGAACAAGAATAGAGTTAGAAATGAAGAATAAGAGAGATAAAGATGATAAATAGTTCAAGAATTCACCTCTTGAAGAGGATGAACTCTTTGGTTGTCCAAACTCTTTCTTGGTACCCTCATGATCCTCTAGATATGTCTTAGAGTGTTCAAGATCCTTAGCAATAAGCCTAGAAGCAAGCTTAATGGAGTTTGGATGATGGAACGTTGAAAAAGGTAGGTTGAAGATGATGAAAAGGGAGGGAGCTCTCAATTCTTGTTACAAGCCTTGGGTAAAATGGTCAACCCCTTGAAATGAGGTTTCATCCTCTACTTATAGAGTTTTGGATGTAAATATCTAAGATATTTGTGGAAAGTATGCAAAACAAGCCAAAATTCTTGAAAATGCTCTGTACCTAGACAATTCAACTGACTGTACCCTTTTCTATCCGATCGACTATATTTCATCCGGCCTAATGAAAAATACATCATTGGATCAATAAGGTAAAGTTAGCATGAATTGAAAAGAGAAACAGGTATTTCAAAGGATTACATCTCTTCCATTCATTCATACGATATCCTTTGCTTAGTCTGTTTGAAAGAATACGATATTTTGACTTTGAAAATGTGAGCCTCAGGACATTGTGGTAATGTTTGATTTGCGCAACCTAACTCATTTTGGAAATGATTTTTAGTTGGTCGAAAACATTTTGGCCAAAACATGTATTAGGTTAGGTTCAAGGCTCGACTCTTGGGCTTCATGTTGAGGAACTCATAGGATTAACATATCTTGGTTTTCATCATTGGGTATCCAAGAAAGAGTGCCCAAGTCTTAAGACTGGTCAAAAATGGGGTGTCTACAGTGGGTGAATGTATTTTTTTAATTTTTATAATTTTGAATATATTCTTAAATTGGTGGCTCCTAGTGAGTGCAAGATCGCTTATCACGGAGATAGGAAACTAGTGGCTCTTATGAGATGTTAGATCACTGGCTACACAGATGTGAGATTGAGGTTCATAGTAGTGAATAGATTATTGATCACATGTTAAGACATGATGAAATCCTAGTAATGAAAGAGTCTATTGATCTTATGTTAAGACATTGTGATTCCTAGTAATGAAGTGACTACTGATCACAGTTCAAAATATTGTGATTCCTAGGAGTGGAAAGTCTACTGACCGCATGCTGAGAAATCAGTGATGTCTAGTGATAAGACTACTGGCCGTGTTATGGAGTTCCAAATAGTAGACTATTGATCACTAGGTTTGGTGCCTTGAATTTGAGAAAGACCTAATTCGGTTCTTGAATTTGAGAAAGACCTAATTCGGTTGATGACGGTCTGGGAATATTTTTCTATGATATGATTTTGAGAGTCCTATAATCATTGTGACACAAGAAATTGTTTAAATACCTTGTATGAATATTTGAAACGGCTGAAAGCCTTTGTATAATTCTACAAATATGGGGGCGTCATGCAAAATGTGGCAATACCTAAACCTAAGCGGATTAGGATAGGTTAAAAATCCATTGACTTTGAATTCAATGGTTATGCACAATATAGTAGTGCATATTGGTTTCTTAGGGACGAATCTAAAATTCAAATTTACACAAGAATACCATCATGGAATTGAGGAAGTGGTTTTCATTAGAAAAGAGATGACCCTAGAAGATGTTAAAAGGCTAGGACCTTAAAGTTCTTCTGTCTAATCTTCTTAAACCTATGTGGTGGCGAGTAAGGCTCGAAGCTTATTTAAAGCTGTGATTTCTCTAGAAAGAAGTTATTAGATTAACTATATCTTCCAAGATCCTACCTAGAGATAGGTAGGAAGCCTTGGGATGCAAGTGTATGAAAGCCAGCGAGACAGACTTGTTATCAAAGGATACCGTCAAAGAGAATGCATGGATTACTTTAACAAGTGATCATCAGTTATGGTGAGTGTGATCGCAGTTGTGCAAAGTTTGGAGATACATCGAGATGGATGTTATGATAGTTTTCCTATAGGAAGATTTAGTTGAATAAATCTATGCGGAACAACATAAAGGGTTTGTTGGTTCTAAGGCAAGGAAAGTTTGTAAGCTTGAGGAATCATTACATGATTTGAAACAAGCACCATAACATTGATATGAGAGATTTGACACATAATATTGTCGAGAGGGTTTTAAATGAACAAATGAACAAATTTTTATGTCAAAGACACTGCCAAATAGATATGTCAGTTTGTGTTTGTATGATTGGTAATTATAAGAAGATGTTCAGAATTACCAAGAGGTTGTTAAACTTCAGTTTAAAATGGAGTATGGGCCTTGCATATGTAAATTTGGGAATTAAGATTTCTAGAACATCTGATGGTATTATACTTTCTTAGTCTTATTATTTTTATAAGAGTCATGAGAAGTATAACTCAGATACAAGTGTGTTAAAAATTTCGGTAGATTTCAATCTCCATTTGACCAACAATAATGGAATATTCTTGGATCATAGGAAATCTAAGTATCTGATAAGGCCAAACGTAGCCTATTCAGTAGGCCGACTAAGTAGATAAATGAGTAATCCCAATGCCTATCTTTAAAAGGCGTTTGTGCGGGTACTAAGGTACTTATGATGAAGCCGAGATTATAGGTTGCAGAACAATTGATATCCAATTGTACTAGAAGGGCATAAAGGTGCCTACTGGATATCTGGCATAAAGACTACAAATCCATTAATAGATTTGTTTTCACTTTGGAGGTGCAACCATGTCTTGGAAATCTTCCAAACAAATGTGTATCGCGAGATCAATGATGGAATTGAGTTCAATGCTTTAAATAAAGGAACTGGGAAGAGCTAAATGACTCTGCCATTTCATTGAAGATATCCCACGAAGGTTGAAACATGTGCCAACAATGTATGTACTCTGCAATAGCTGGTTAGCTATTGGTAGGGCACAGAGTGATATGTATAATTGAAGGTTTAGTCATTTTCATCAAAGACATAATTTCATACGACAACTACTCTCGTCTGTTGTCACTATAAGCTATGTTCAGTCTAAGGACAATATTACGGATCCATTAACATAAGGGTTAAATCGAGAGTTAGCAAAACTTTGTTAAAGGGAATGTGGTTGAGGGCTTTTGCGAGTATGTTACCAGAATCGAAAACCTAACCTAGCTGACTGCAAATCCCAATATTTAGGTTAAAAGGGACAACCTAATTGTGTGTAACAATTGAGTCACTGTAGAGGTAAATCCTCATGCCTGTTCTTTTATATAGTGATATCCTGTAGGACAAAAGGTTAAGTTGACGCTTTTAATGACATGTATGCTGTGAATAGCCAATTGTGGTATAGTGAGATACCTTATGTAGGTCACCTATGTGAGTGCGAAGCGGGGCCGCTTCTTTAAGAATTGACAAGGCTTCTTTAAAACTACTCACTGAACCAGGCGAGTGTTCAGTGCCAAACTGGACACAATAGTGAGAACAAAATGATGGTTAGAGTGACTCTTGTGTAAGGTCTATTGCCTCAGTTTACACAAACAGTAGAACAATTCAAGATATCACATTCACTGATCAGCCAATAAATCCGATAAATTTTCACTACAAAAAAAGTTCAAGGCCAAAAACTCCCTTCTTTGATGCAGGGTTATTCTGTGTGCTCTCTTTCCAAGTTTTTGTTGTTAAGCATTGTCCATTTTTCTTTATTCGGCCAATTTTATTTATGTGGGGGACTGTTGGAAAATAATGATTTTTCGACAACTTTAATGTGAAATTAAAGTAGGACCTAATGGCCGATTGAGATGGGTCTAAGTGATTTTATATTCTCTTAAGTGAGAATGTTGCAACACAAAAATAATGAGTCAAAACCATTAAGTTGTTTATGAAAATTGTCTCATAAAGTGGGCATCAATAAAAGTTGGGTTAAGATTTAGATTTAGTCTTGATTTGGACTAGGCCTAAGCTTGTGCTTGTGTATGTGCTGGGTTTGGTCTTGGACTTGGACTTAGACTTGGACCTAGTCTTGAGCTTGGGCAGAGCTGTGCTATATTAGGCTTAGCTTGTGCATGTGTTTGAGATTGGGCTTGGATTGAGTTGTGTCCCAACATCCATATCCATTTTGTGAACAATCTATTTGAAATATTCAAACATCATTATATACATATTTATTTGTATATATATTAAGCGCATGGGAGTTTTAGACTTTTGTAAGCTCTCATCTTTTGATGATGGAGTTGATGGCCATATTAGTGGACATGAGGTTTTAACCTTTGTAACTCTAGAGTTGATGGCCTTAGTTAATGGCATTGGATGACCCTGATGATAATAGACTTCATGGCTAGGGATTCCCCTACTTGTATAAATAGAGGTTTTTCCCCTCCAACTTAGTGGGATGTTTTAAAGAGATTTTTGAGATGGAAAATGAAGATGGTGTTTTGACATAATAAAGTTGGAGATGGCTTTTACACTAAAGATATTTTTTCCTATCTTATTTTAGCTAGCCCCTTCTTTGCTTTTTGTTAGAGAGAGAAAGTGCTGCCATTGTCAAGTTTGTTGAAGCTATTCAGAAGATGCTTCTATTCTAGTTGGTTTCGATTGTCGTATCCTGACAGACAAACGCTGGTGTACCTCTAGCACCCATCGATAAGGCGGTGAATCTATTTTATGGAAACTGTGTATACCATAGGTTTCGGTTTATGTCCCATATCTTCTATTCTTCAAAGTTTTAAAATTAAACTATTTCTCGTATATTATTTTGGATGTCCATGTGAATCCATCTTGTAATATGTTCCATGATATAATCTAGTTCATTCCTGTATTTTTAGTTTTATAGTTTATTCTGTATTTTTTTTTTTTTTGGGTGAATAATATTCTGCATTTCATTCTTAAGAATAGTAAAAAAAAAATTTGTTTTGTCATTTCTATTTAATTTTATTTTATATATTTTTCTAGTATTATTATGGAAAAATACCCACAATCTTAAAGCAGATTTTCTATAAATAGTTTTGATAAAAATAATTTATTTTATATTATAGTTTCATTCTAATAACTCTTGGAATTAAAATTAATTTAATTTCCTAGAGTTATTGGTTATTGGATTTGAGTTCTTTATTTTTATTAATTTACTCATGCAATATGTTTTATGTTATTTAGTTGTTATTATATGAGTTATTTAGTTGTTAGTGCTTGAGTTGTTAACACTTGATAAAATAAAATAAGAATTTTATTTCTTAAGATTCTTACTAATTTATTCATTTTCTTGTTATTTGTTTTCTTTTGTAATTAATTTTCTCTACAGGTTTAGCTAAGCGCGAATGGAGAATCTATAGTATGAACAAACAAAATAAATTGGAACTAGTTAATGGAACTATTAATTTTTGTTTTAAACAGGATTACCTAAGCGTGGATTGTAAAAATATTCGACTTTCAGTTTTTTTTGGTCATATCTATGAATTGAAATATTCGCTTTAATATTGAGAATTATATCGGATTTATTTTGTTTGTTGTATTGCAACTTATTTAACAATTTTGATTTAATTTGATTAATTAAATTCTGGAAAAATCAAAGTGTTGGAATTCGTGTTTTGAGAATTTCAGGAGATTTGTTTCGTCGAGAGCTTTTTGACGATATATAGAACGTCTCAAACTGAGTCTGGATGAACCCACAAGGTTCCTGGAAAGTTTGATATAAAAAAACTATTTATTTATCATTTGCGTTGGAGGCAGAACAACACTCTGTTTGTGATTCTTAGGTAGTGACATCATGATGGGACAAATGTTGATGACATCATTAATGTCAGTGTCATGCAGTAACCTAGTCAACAATAGTGTCATGCAGTAACCTAGTCAACAACCATGTCATTGACACATGGCTGACTAGTTAGCAATACGTTAGCAAGATTGCCATGTCATCATAATTTTTCAGAAATTGCATTTTGGTTCCTAAATTTCAAGATAATTTCATTTTGACATCAAAACTTTTTGAAATTGCATTTTGGCCCTTGAAGTTTTAGTGTTTGTATTTTAACCCCTCAAGTTAATGATATTTTCAATTTGACCCCTAAACTTCATGGTATTTACAGTTCGACCCCTAGAGTTTATAATATTTGCAACTTAGACCCCTAGGGAAGTAGAGGTGTTCTTAGCTAACCATACTATTCCAGATGCAACCGTGAACTCCATTTTTGTTGATTTGGACAATTTATAATTGTAACAGTTGCATTTTCATTTGCAATAGTTTTAATTTCTAATTTGTAATATTCACCATAGTGAAAGGAAAAGAGAAATGGAAAAAGAAATTATAAATCTTCGGGTTTGTTGGAAAAGCCTTTGGGATTAATTTTATTATTCTCAAAGTGCTTTGGTTTTCTGTAATAAAAACCAAATTTTAGCTTTAGCTAAAAAGGTATTTCTAATTTATATTTAGAAATGGCAACTGAGGCAGATTTGGTTTTGCATGGGTTGTAAACCTTTGGGATTTGATGAAGTCTTTAGGTTTAATCTATTTATTCTCAAAGTGTTAGAAAACCAAGTTTTGAGAAAGTCTTTGGCTATAATCTGATTATTTTCAAAGTGTTTTGATTTTAGGAGAAGAAACCAAATTTTAGCATTAGCTAAAATATTTTTGATTTTTATTTAGAAATAATGGGCTTGGTTCCGGGAGTACCAGTTAACTTTTATGAGTGACGTAATTTTGGTAGCAATTTTTATTTGATCGGGAATTTTTTTTTTTTTTTAATCTAGTTTATCCCCTGGAAGCTTAATTCTGAATTTGTTTCCCATTAGCTTGTGCATGTGTTTGAGATTGGTCTTAGATTGGGTTGTGACCTAACATCCATATCCATTTTGTGGCTCATCTGTTTGAATTATTCAAACATCGTTATATACATATTTATTTGTATATATTAAGCACATGGGAGTTCTAGACGTTTGTAAATTCTCTTCTTTTGATGATGGAGATTGATGACCATATTATGGCATTGATTAATGGCATTTGATGGCCTTCTTGATGATAGCCTTTATGGCTAGCGACTCCCCTACTTGTATAAATAAAGGCATTTCCGCTCTAACTTCGTGGTTGTTTTAAAGAGATTTTTAAGATAGAAAATGGAGATGATGTTTTGAGATGATAAAGTTGGAGATGATTTTTACACCAAAGATATTTTTTTCTATCTTCTTTTTGCTAGCCCCTTATTTGGTTTTTGTTAGAGAGAGAAAGTACTACCATTGTCAAGTTCGCCGAAACTATTCAAAAGATGTTTTTGCTCTAACTGGTTTTGACCGTCGTATCTTGGAAGACAGACACTGGGATACCTCCAGCACCCATCGGTGAGGCAGCGAAACTATTTTAAAGAAACTGTGTATATCACAGGTTTCGGTTTGCATCCCTTATATTATATTCTTCAAAGTTTTAAAATTAAATTATTTTTTGTATATTATTTTGTATGTCCCTATGAATCCATTTTGTAATGTGTTCCATGATGTAATCGAGTTCATTCTTTAATAATAATAATAATAATAATAATAATAATATGAACGCGGAAGCAGCAATCACAATGAAAGAGATGGATTACGAAATCAAAGATGAATCAAATTAAACAAAGACAGTAATAGGAATGCACAAACCAAAACATTTACATTTAATTAAACAACATTTAATAAAATACAGAAACAAGTAATAACTTGCACTTACAATTGTTGTAATCTGCAAGGATCTTTTAATTAGGTTGAACAGAACGGAAGAAAATGTAAACCTCACTCAGAGTACTCTGGTTTTCTTACAAAACTAAAAAGGTTGAAGAAAATTGAAAGTTGAAGTCCCTGAGTGATTACAATGAAATATATAGAATAAAATTAACTATGCAGCATGTGAACTGGCTGAAGGCAGCTGGCAGCATTGGAGACTGAGCAGGGCTGTCGGTTGCTTTCGGCTGATTGATTGAACGGTTGAGCAGCTTTAACAAAAGTTGATTGACCAAATAGTGATGTGAACAGTAAAAGTGAACAGTAGCTTTTACTATTCATCACTTTCGGTGGAGCATGTGAATAAAGGAATCAGAATAAATACAAATTGGCAGCTTTTCTCAAAAGAGTATTGATTGAAGCCAATGTTGTATTTATAAGGAATCCTAAGTTGATTAGGCATATGGATCCTGAGCATCTTGGAACTCGGGTCGTCCATATGGAATGGATTAAGTAGTTGATCCTTCAGAAGATTGAGCTGAATTGTTTGAACCTTCTTCTGAATTATCTGAACTGGTTGATTGGGCCTGGGCTCGATCCACAAGTTGCCGAGCCATCTGAAACATTTCATCACGGGAGGGCCTGGACTTATCTTTGGATTTAGCTTTGGGCTGAGCAGGAGGTGCAATGGGCTTAGCCTTTGATTTGGACTTCGACTTGGGCTTTGACTGGTCCTTGGGCTGGTCCGGAATTGTAGGAACTTTGGACTTTCCTTTGGATTTTGATTTGGAGGATCTGGGCTTGGAACCACTAGAAGAGGGGCTTCCAAGATTGACTGGAGGAAGACTGGGCTGACTTCCTTGATTGATTGCAGCAGTTGGGTTCTGCTGGGCTTTAACTGTGGCAGGAGTTGGAGCACATTGATCTGGAGGAAATTCCTCATGAACAATTTCAATAATGCGGGGCACATTGAACTTGGCCCACCATTTGACTGAATGTTGGCGAATAATTATGTTATCATCAATCCCATAATGCCATTTAAATATCCAAGGGATTTTATATTTGGATATAAAAGTGAGCAAGATAGGAAATTGCCTCTGATGAGCTGTAAATGGGTAAACAGTAGCAAAATAGGCAATGGTTTCATTGAGGGAACTGGGGAGGATTTCTGAAATGGCGCCATAATGTGTCCACCATCTCACAAACCAGGTTGGTAGCTCGGATTTGAATTTTTGATCAAAGGAAATAAACCAGGAGTGACTAAAAGACTCATTTTGATATAAAAACAATTTGAACCAAGCATCAATATAATCATGATAATTATATTGAATGGAATGACCACGTAAATCTCGAAGCAGATTAGGATTTCCCCATTCTGCAAGAGAGACAATATTATGAATGTAGAGTGAATGGTATAGGATCTTGTAAGCATAAGTTCGATCCTGAATGGGTTTGATCAATATGGAATGATGATTGAGCAGAATATCTTTGTAATAGGAGAGGGTTTTCTCTGGAGGTGAAGAAATGAAATGACATCCAGAGCCAAAATGGAATTGAGCAATTTCGTGAATAGTTTGACTTCTAGGGTGACTAGGTTCTTTGTAGAACAGGTTTGTAACATGTGATTTGGTGTACTCAGTGCGAGAAGGGCGAACTTGGTTAATTGGAAGTGGAGTAACTGAAACGGATTGGCTAGAGGCAAAAGGATCATTAGCCAATGCAGATGAATAATCAGGACGGTGAATAGTACCAAGAGTATGGTACCGGTTAATTAGGTCTATTGACCTGGATGGGTTGACTGACTCCAAAGGAGGAGGGACTAGGAGTTGATTTGGTTTACTGGAAGAGGGAACCAAAGCCTTGGAAGGAGGCCTTGGGCGAGACATCTGTGAAATATGGAACAAAGATTAGCAACCAGAAAGAAGATCTAAATAATTATGGTAATAGAACAAATCATTGTAGTAATTATGACGTAAAACACGTCGAGCTTGTAACTGTTGATGATTGATGTATTGGGCTCGTTTAGTAGTAAGTCTGGCTGATTTAAGACGGGTAATGCGGTGGTTAACTTGTCTGATCAAGGTTTGGTAATGGGAAATTTGGGTTTTAACATAAGAAATATGTGGAGTTGCACTCATCCCTTACCCCCCTGTAAAAATTCCCGGGTAAGAAAATCAGGTAGGGAATTTTGACAACCAGGTATGTAAGTAATGTCAAAATCAAAAATACTTAAAATAGATTGTCAACGGGCAAAAATTTGTTTACTAGCAAGGTTTTGAACATCTTTTTCCAAAACATATTTAGCAGATTTGCAATCAACACGTAGTAAAAATTTTTGATTTAAAATATCATCTTGAAATTTTTGAATACATAAAACAGTAGATAAAATTTCTTTTTTAATAGTACTATAATTTAATTGTGCAGTATTCCAGACACCAGAATGAAAACGAACAATTTGTTCAGGTGACTGAGGAGTAACTTGTTGGAGCAGAATACCACCATAACCAATGTCAGAAGCATCAGTTTGAATAATTTTGAATGAATTCTCAGTAGGAATACCAAGACAAGGAAGAGATTGAACATATTTTTTAACTTGTTGAACAACAGCAGTATGAGTAGAAGACCAAGGAGGAGGATTATCTTTTAATCTATCAAACAAAGGTTGACAGATTTTCCTAAGGTCTTGATAGAAGTCAGCAATGTAATTAAGGGAACCTAAGAACCTTTGTAATTGAGTTTTATCAAGAATTTCATCAGGAAACTTAGATGCAAATTCAATAGAGCGACTAATTGGAAGAATAGTATTATGATGAATGTCATATCCTAAAAACCTGACTTTAGTTTGAAATAGTTTAATCTTAGGAGCAGATATGACGAGACCATGACTTTTGATTGTATAAAAGAATGCCGTTAAATGTTTCCAATGTGCACTAATTGAGTTAGAAAAAATTAATATGTCATCAATATAAACAATGGAAAAATGACTAAAGGGATTAAATATGTCATTCATTATGTGTTGAAATTCACTAGGAGCATTTTTTAAACCAAATGGCATAACATTCCATTCATATTGTCCAAAAGGTGTATTAAATGCAGTTTTATATCGGTCTTTAGGGTGAATTTGGATTTGCCAAAAACCACTTTTTAAATCAAATTTACTGAAAATAACAGCTTGATTAAGTCTCTTAATTAAATCTTTTTTATTAGGAATAGGATATCGAATCCATTCAAGAACAGCATTTAATGGTTTGTAATTAATAACTAGGCGAGGAACACCTCGTTCTAATTCAGCATTTTTGTTAACATAAAAAGCAGGACAAGACCACGGTGATTTACTAGGACTAATGATTCTATTTTTTAATAGTTCATTAATTTCTTTTTTACACATTTCTAATAAATCATGATTCATTTGAATAGGTCGAGATTTAGTAGGAATTTGTTTTTCATTAAAACCTTTAATATATGGTAATGTAACTACATGCTTTTTCCTATGCCAAAATGCAGTAGGTAAAGACGAGCAAACAGTTGATTCAAGTTTTAATTTAAAATCATTAATTTGGGAAATAAGAATTGGATTAGTTAATTGTTGATCAATTCGTTTGTAATTAATTTCTTCTTTAAGAAAATTAATATGTCGAGTTAGTCGATTAATAGTATGGGTAATAGAACAATCTTGTAATTGATTTAATTCTAATGGTTCAGGTGGAAACAGGAATTTAAACGTGACAGGATGTCCTAAAACATGAGTAGTAATTCCTTCAGTGGAAGTGGTAAATGGATATAATAATGAAATGAAGGGCGTACCTAAAATAATTCTATCAGTCATGTTTTTAACTAAAACAAATGTAGTTTTAAAACAAACATTATTTTGGCAAACATGTACTTTAGGTAATTTATATTTAATATGCATTTTACTACCATTAGCAGAGGTTAATTTTTCTTGACATTTATGATAATACTTAGTAGGAAGTAATCCTTCTTGAATACAATTTAAATCTGCACCTGTATCAATTAATGCAACCAAATCTAATTCAAAATCTTCAACTATGATTTTAATTCGTGAATACCATTTTTGCATAAAAATTTTATTAAGTAGATTTAATCTTTTATCTTCAAGGTTAGTAGCGTGGGATCGATTATCAAAAATAAGTTTATCGGGATTTGTGTGATCAGATTCAGAATCAGAGTGGTTCTCAGATGCCTGAGGTGATTTTGGATTAGGTTGAAAATCATTTAAGTTTTGTTTAAGTTTAATATTAATGATTTTATTTTCTAATTTATTATCTTTGTTTTGAAGATCTCGAATAGTTTGTTTAATGTGATTAATTTCAGATTGTAAATCTTGAAGTGTTAGTTCTTTAGTTTTATTTTTAAATTTTTCTAAAGTTTTAGATAAACTAATAATAGGTTTATTAAACTTAGGTTTAGTGTCTTTTTGAAGTAATAAATTTTTTAATTTGTCAATATATTGTTGTTTCAATTGAGGATCATCCAATTTACTAATTAAATCGATTAAAGCAGATTCTTCTTGAGTATGTTTGGTTAAAACAGAGATTTGTTTAACAGGTTTACAACAAACATCAGTGCATCCTAAGGTAACTTGATTATTTTGGTTATCAGAATCAGATTGATCATTATCAGAAGGGGAACTGGATGTAGATGGAGGAACAGAAGAGGAATCATTATCAGATTGATTTAATTGTAAGATTTCAAATAATTGAATTTTAGATTCTTCATTAATTTGGAGTTGGCTTACACGATCTTTGAGTTTTTGTTTTTCTTTACATTTATTAGCATAATGACCTTTTTGACCACAATTATAACAGGTAATATCCTTATTAGATTTTGGATGTGATTTAGATTTATGATATTTCTTTTTAGGTTTAGTATAAAATTTGTCAGTAGATTTAGAAGGTGAATAAGACTTCTTGTATTTATTATAATACTTAGATTTATAATTTCTATTTTTTGAATATTTATGTGATTTCCTACGAGAGGGTGCAACTGGAGGTAATCCATATTGTTCACAAAAATTGCCTAATTCATATTTAGCTTTATGTTTATCTTTAGAAGCTTTTTGACTAAGTTTTAAATCAATACACATTTTTAAACCTTCTTTTTGAATAGTGCTTATTATATCACCATATGTTAGGTTATCATATTCAATAACGCCAGTAGGTTGACTAAGAACATCTCTGATTTTGTGAGCAAATAAACTGGGTAATCCATTAATGAATTTTTCTTTCCAAAATGATTTAGTACAATCTTCCCTTAACATAACCCTAGAGGTAAAGACATCTTTATACCATCTAAAGTCACTTAATGTTGGACATGTAAGATTACTAAGTTGATCATGTATGCGAGAATAAATATTAGTAGGGGTACCAATGAAATGGCGAACAATAGTATAGATTAATTGATTAATACCATCAGGATGACAGCAGCCTAAAGTTTCATCAAAAATAGGTAATCCTTGATCATCAGTTTGATTAGCATAAATTATGGATTCTCTTTGTTCTTCATTTAAATATTTTTCCCACCAAGATTTGAGCATACCAGTAAAACCAGTAGTAATTAAAGTAACAATTTCAGGTTGAGTATATTGGGGATAGTTGGAGAGATAACTGTTGGAGACCATAGATAAATGATTCAGTTTTTGGAGGATTTGATCTTCACTTAGACCATCAATATTCCATTCGTATAATCTTTTAGCAGAAACAAAAAATTGATTATTAATATTATTTTCTTCAAATTGTAAATCAACAGGAGTAGGTTTATTATACCAATTCTTAGTAGTTTGGGGATTAACTTTTGGATAATGGATTTTCGTAATTTGGAATTGTTGAGCCAATTGATTTATCTCATTATCGGTGTCGGATGGAGTAGAATTAGGATCAATGTCAAATTGTTGATTTAGAACAGTAATACCTTTATCTTTAGAAGGTGAAGGAGTATCTTTGGTAGATAATTGGTTAAGTAATTTTTCAATAGCTTGAACAGTGGATGATTGGTCATTTGGAACTAAACTAGTTCTTTTGGAGCGATTAGTAGGTAAGTTTAATAAAGGTGCATCCAGATTTGGTTTATTAGAGGAACTGGGAATAGATTCGAAATTGGTTTCTAGTTTATCTAATTGTTTACCAATAGTGTTTAAACATTGATTTGTATAATTATTTTGTTCAATGACTTTTTTAATTTCATTATCATTTCCAGGTAATTTGAAAGGTGAAGCAGAAATTTCAGTTCCTTGTTGAGTAAGGATAATGTTTTCTAATGGAGGATGACTAGAAGTAACAGTAGTGGTAGCAGAGGTTTTCCATTTACGTTTTGTAATGGTATTGAGTTTTTTGTAATATTTATCAACATATTCAAGTAAAGGTAATTCAAAACCATATTGAATCATAAAATCATACCATTCCTGGGAAATTTGAGACATTTGAGCAGAGGTATATTTAGCATAATAAGCATGTCGCTGAATGCGATTAGCTTTTGATTTGAAATCAATAAGTAATTGTTCAAGGTTGGGAGTGAAGTCTTGTTTAATTGTTAACAATTGAGGATTAACAGGTGGCGTGAATTCTTCCATATCAGTTTGAGTTGGAGAATTAGTTGAATTAACATCTTCTTCAGGGAAATGAGTATGGGTTGAATAAACAGGTTTACTAATCTGGGAAGTGGTAGAATTATCAATTCCTTTTAATTTATGGGTTGTAGAAGGACCAATATTTGGGCCGAAATGGATTTGACTATTTTTTCTGAATAAGGGAGTATTAAATATTTCATCTTCAGTTTCAGTTTCAGTAGGGACACTAGATGTACTATGTCTAGAGGATTGACTACGATTGAATTGAATATGAACAGAACCATCAGTAAATTGTTGAATATCTTGGATATCAGTTATGGATGATTGTTGTTGATTATGTTTATAATGTTCATTAACAATGATCCATTCATTAGGTAAATCGACATTTTTCCATTCAATCATTTGGGGGACATTAATATGTGAATCAGTACTACTACTTTGAATTAATAGAGTTTTATCTTTAGGTGATTTATGCAAAGCATGAACATTTAAATTAGTTTTCATACATTTATAGTGAACACGATAAATTAAAGCAATATTATGAGTTTTAGTCATCATGTTAGTAAATGAACCATGTAATTGAATATTTAATGTTAAAGCATGCAAAATATTTGGATCTTTTAAACTAAGTGTAAAATCAGGAAAACAATTGAAATGTACTGGACCTTTATGGAGACCAGTTTCCATCATACCCATTAAACTATCATTGTAATTAAGGAATCGAGCATCTCTTAAACATAATAAGACAGAAGTATTTTTACCTTGTGGAGTTAATGGTTTAATACCAACTTGAATTAATCCTATATGAATAAAATTATAATCATTTTTTAGATATCTTTTAATAAGTTGAGAATCAAATAATTGACAGGTTTCCCTGGGTTTTTCCAAAGCATAAACTTGTTCCATAGTTTTAATATGCAAAGTGAATTTAAAAGTATTCTGTACAAAAGAAGTTTTATAAATTTCTTTGATTGGTAATTTTGGTATATTCCAGTCTACATTAATTTGATCATTTTGTATTTCAACATCTTCTTCATTTATTACTAAACCGTGATTAGGTATAGAAGGCAAAGTAGTTGACCTAGAACTGACTGATGAGTTACTTCTAAATAATCGACTCATTGTTCTTTTTAATTAATCAGTTTTACAATTACCTTAATACAGACCCTATTCTGGTCAAGTTATCACAGACCAAAGTGGTTTAATACAGACCATATCCTAAATGTCCACACTGCCTAACTCTAAGGACTTACTCCGGACAGGAAATGGAAGTGGGTGACGTAAACCAGGTGGATAACAGACTGAGCTCTTGGGTGATTAAGATGGAATTGAAAACTAGATTAATCAAATAAACAATAGGAAAGATTAATTGGAAGAAACTAAGCAGTTATTATTATTATTATTATTATTATTATTATTATTATTATTTTCGTTTCTATTTAATTTTGTTTTATATATTTTTCTAGTATTATTGTGGAAAAAATACCAACAAGCCCAACACAATTTGTCGGGTGCTAACCAGAAGGAAAGTCGGAACCAATCTCAAAGTGCCATGCTTTACCGGTGGCTAGTCGGAGGAATGCGAAACCTCTATATCGCCTAATAGTCCACACGCTTTACTGGACACTACTCCGGAATGAAGGCAGAACCTTTATCAAGTGCCACGCCTTGTCAGTTACAAGTTGGAAGGAAACCAACCCTCTTTCCAACATTTTAATCCATCAATTCCTCATATTATTCATCATTTCAATTTTATAGAATTATACCAACAACACACTATACATATAACTCTTTCTACAATCAATCAATACCATCACTCACTGATGGCCAAGGACAACACCACTACACATTTAATAATAATAACATAAATTCTTCTCGATAAACGAATATGATTATTCACAATATTTCCATACTTCAACATCAACTCCCTTTTATTCAAGTTACATCAACACATTTGATATCATACGTTTCTCATAGTTTATGATGCCAATTCTAATTACCAATTTCCAAGATATGAACTAATTTCACCATAGTTATTCCCGCAACAACTAGCAACCAACATTTGTACCAAATTCTTTTAAATATCAACCCAATTTCATGATTTAAGGCATAATTGAAACAATCTTCTTCTTTAGAGTAAAGTTCAAGACTAGGATTTGGATAAAATTTAGGGTTTTTTTACCTTAAAGTACATAAGCATGTTCTGATTGCTCAAAACTTCCCTATTCTACTACAAACCATAAGTTTAAATTCTTTATTTCAAAACCTTAAATTTCCTCTACATGTTTTTCAAGAAAATCTCTTCCAATATGATGTTTTATGCAATAGAAAAATATCACCCATCAATCTATATGAGAGTATTGAGGAGAAGCAAAGAAATCCCTATCTCAAGCAAGAAGAGAAGAAAGCTAAAAAATTCAACTTCGACGAAAACAAGATCTGCTCAGATTAAAGGAAAGCACTCGTCATGCTCTACATTTCGGTATGATGAACTATGGTGAGATTTTTAGGGGATGTAGATGAAATCCAAACTTGAAAGCTTAGGATTTTTGAAAATGAAGGAAAGAGAGAGAAGAGAGAGTGAAAAATGAGATAGTTTGACCCAATAGTGACTTTTTAAAGATCAGATCTTAAATAGACTGCTCAAATGGTCAAATCTGCACTCTAGTTGTGAATGAAATCTCTCAGTATCTACACTTTCTCGAAAAGACTGCTTGAGTGGTCAAAACCGAGCTCGAGCAGTGAATCAAGGCTAGTAGTATCTCAAAAAATTTTGAAAAACAGAGTTGGAAGGGTCTATGGACCACTCGAGCGGTGAAACTTGTGTTCAAACGAACTATTCACACAACACAGATTTGCAAATTTCAAACGGGCATAACTCTCTCAACTGGACTCCATTTAGGTCGTTCTTGTGTCCAAATTGAAGCCCTAGAAATAAAATTTCCAATGGTTCTAGCCTCATATAAAAATTCAAAATGTGGAGAGAGAAAATGATAAAATAGTGAAAACTACTCAATAGCAATTATTTGAATTTGGAGTTTTTGATCAAATCTCGCCTAACCGTTATGGTAACACCTCAACCACAGCTCAAATATTGATAAGCAGGTTTTCAATTTTGATAATCAAAGATTCAAATACAATTCTATTATACCAAGAAGTATGAAGTGCTACAACCTCCCCACTTTAGGAAATTTTGTCCCCCGAAATTAAGGTTACATCAAGACTTAAGGCAAATAATAAAAAAAAAAGAAATATAACTCTCACTCCACAGTCTAAATCCATAGTTAGAAATAAGTCCTAGATCTCCGAATAGTAGAATCAACAAGATGAGGAATAATGAATCACTCCCGGCTCTTTTACTCTAATAGAAAAGAAATTGATCAAGCAGTTCAAAATTCCCATTATATATGGGTTTCGAAACCACGACTCTAACAAAATAAAGATGTGAATGTCTCCACAACCCATAAAATTCATTAGAGTTGAGAAGACTAAAATTCTACCATAATGGTTTCCACCTGTATAAAGGCACACTACCCACACCTCGACCGTACACCAACACTCAATAATGACCGAGCATTCATTCAACGCCATGAAATTTCATTATCAATTCACAATTCTTATCTAAGAACATTATAACTATGACAATAAATTAAAACATTACATAATCTGATTTTTGTCTCAAAAGTTATCTCTTCCCCCTTGAACTATTCGTATGATTACATCAATGTATTAATACATTATCAAAAGAGTAAATAGTTCAAAACCCAAGAGATAATACAAAACAAATGTCCTAAGGGCTTACATGTTTTCACGGATTTTCCTTGATTACACAAAAAAATAGAGATCTAACTCCACACACAAATAGCCCAAGGCTTCATCACATCACGTAAAAAGAAGCCTCTGCACTCCTATCCAAAATGACTTCTCAATGCCAATCATTTTGGTAGCAAGTTAACATCATCCCCTGAAAGGTTATTAGTTTTAGGGTGTGCAATCGCCCAGTAGGAAATACCATTAACAAGTGATATAATTAATCGAGATACATATGATCATGCTATGCAATGGATGAGAAAAACCCAGGTTCATTTTTTTTTTTTGTGTGTAAAACCATGAAAACTAAATTAAACAATGTTCATAACAAATTTTCTTCCAAATCATGGCGTATAAATATGCTATGGCATCCAGATACAAAAGCCATATACCGCAAGTACATAAATATATATATAGAGAGAGAGAGAGAGAGAGAAATATAATCCCATAATTGCCAACTCTAGAAATGGCGGGACGTTGGGCACCCAAGACCTTACTCCTCCATATTTGTCGACTCTAGAAACGGCAAGCTCATAGACATCCAAAATCACGTTTTTCACATTTGTCGACTCTAAAAATGGCAGGCTTGTGGACACTCTAAAATCTTTCCCACATTCATTTGGCGATATACACAAGACAGGGCAATTAAGCACATTGACACCGCGTGTGGGTACCAATATATGTAACACAACTCAAACCAAGACCCGACTCATAACCTGGACTCATACACTATTTACTCCCTTCTAATATGTTCCAATCATTGATAATTCCAACCACAAGTATAATTAATGAATGCATATGATGCATGAGTTACAAATCTCAATTTCCCTAAGGTAGTTTCAATTCACAACAATCCAACAATTTAAACATTTCCAATTAAGGTAATTCTCCAAGTCATACTCATCACCATCTCAAGGTTTTGTGATAAAGGTTCCCAACTTTCATGTTCCAACATAAAAATCAAGTCAATACATCTAATTTCATGATTAGAAGCCCAATTGAACCAAATCCCCTTTTATTGAACAAATTTGAAAGCTAGGCTTTCAAGAAAATTGGGGTTTTTCCCTTTTAAAGCATTTAAAGACCAATTCTCATCATCTATAACCCAATCATGAACATATACATAAATTCTTCAAAGAAAAACCATGCAATACAACCTCTTTTGATCAAATCCATTAGATAACATACAAAACTTCATACATCTTGATATCTATACATATATCTAATGAAAGTACCACAGATATTTCTCAAATCAAGGATATAACAAGTTAAAAGTACCCTTACCTCAAGATTGAAGGGAAAAAGTTGAAGACCCAACTATAAACACCAAAATAGCACGAAACAATCGATAGATCCTTTGAATAAAGCTTGTTCTCCAGTCCCTTAGGAAGATCTAGGATGGATCTTAGTAAAAATCAAGAGGAATCAAGTGTTTTGGGGGAAGGGTTTCAGAAATGGTTGCTAGAGAAAGAAAATGTATGGAAAAAGTGAGAAAAAATGTTTAGATTGACTTTTAAAAGTGTTGTCCCAAACAAACCACTCGAGCGAAGTGCTCAAATTAAAGAGACCACTTGAGCGAACTTTCCACCGCTCGAGCGGTGAATGGAATGTCTCAAAAGTTTTGTAGAGCTACAGTGAAATTATTGGATGCCTAAATTCTACGCTCAAGCAACAACTTCACCGCTTGAGATGTCTCTGTAGACACCCCATTTTTGACCGCCCTTATGACTTGGACATCATCGCTTACATACCCAATGATAAGTGTATATGCTTGTCAAGTGCTCGAAGTCCTTAGCAGAATGTCACAGCTTTGAGCCTTTCAAACCCTACACCCCTATTGCCTTGTTTTTGGACCAAAACCAGAGATCTTCAAGCCTACAACCTTTTGTGGCCTGCTGGCCCCTTCTATTGGCTACCGACCATTGCTTCTGGTTGTAAGCCACTGATGTGGCCTACCGGCCACCAATGTGTTTTGCAAATATTTTTCTACCAGCTGTGCCACCTGTAGGCACAAATGTATGCACCTTCCTACACGTGTATGTATTGATATTTCTGTGGGAGTTGCTTGGTTTTCTATAAATAGGAGGCTTCCCCTTCCATTTTAAAGGCTGGAATTTTTGGAGAAAAATTCCCTCTCTCTCTATATATATATACAATTTTGTCTCTCTTGAAATTTCTTAGTTTTTTGCAAGCTTTAGCCTATACACTCTTAACCAAACCTCTCTATCTTTGAGCTGAGGTATCTTTGAGCCTTTTTTGAGCTCTTGAGGGTGTCTTTGCCTTGATTTGTTGCCTAGAATTGGTTATTCTCTTCAAGTGGTATAAAGCTTTACTTCTCTACTTGCTTTATTTACTCTTTTTCCTACTATTTTCCAACTATTTCTAGGCTGTATAAACTCTGTAGTTTTGGGCTGAAACTTGGGTTTTAAAGCCAATAAAGGTTGAGGGGTGGTTCACCCTTCTTTACACCTTGCTTTCAAGGCCTTTACCCTTGTGTTTCCCACCTTTACACCATCTTTTTTTGAGCTTTTAAACATTGATTTTCAGAGTTATTTCACTGGCTAAAATCATGGTTTGAAGTCCAAAATTGGAGGGGTTAGCCTCCCCTTCTTGTGTCTTTCTTACTAACCTAGCATGCTCCATATTTTAGGTTATTGTTCTAGCTATTTTTGTCTTAATTCCAGCATGTTTTAGGACTTATTTAGCACTATTTTAGGACTATTTTTAAGTGTTCATTGCATTTGAGCCTTATATTGCATGCTTGTAGTGTAATTGTCCTCATAAGTTTGGTGTTTTAGGCTGTAGACACCACCTTATTTAAGTTGATTGCATTTATTTATGGCTTTCCATACTTGTGATCAGTCTTAATCACCTCTGCAACCTCTCTCCTTTTTTAGCTTTTCATTTTCTTTGAAAGTTGATTCAAACTTGTTGCTTGTTTAAAGCATGAGATTGAGGTCTTATGCTTAATGATTTAATCCCTTTGGGGGTTCATTACCAACAACATGAAGCTTCTCTCATGCCTAAAACAACTCTTGGTCTGATGCTTCTTTCCATTAGAGGACTTAAAGCTCACCTTTGGACTTAATGAACTAAAGAATTGAAAGGTAACTAAAATGGAATAATAAAATTGATGCTTAAAAAATGATGCAAGATAATAATTTGGTTTGGGTTCAATCGGACATTAATTGAACCCTTGGGTCTTGAGTCGTTTCATACTCATTAGTGATGTAAACGGCTCAAGATTCATTGTCAACTACTTCCCTTGTTTATTCATGATAGGGAGGTGGTTTTGAGACTCTTGTTTTGTTGCATTCATTGAATTTGCACCCTTTTGTTCACAAGCCATCATGCAATGAAATTGCATCCGTTGATGGTTTGTGCTCAAATTTTGCCACTCCTTTGAGCTTCTTAATGATAAGGAAAGGTGAGTTGTGCAAACAAAGCCTTGAGAATACCCTGTCCTTGCTCTTTTTGCTCTCTATTGCAACAGGACAACCCAGTCATCAGTGACTGGCAGGTCACCTTCTATGGCCGGCAGGCCATCACCAGTGGATGGCTGGCCATCTGCCTGGCCAACCACCTGTACAAAATCTAGCAATCTACTTTTGAGGCAGAACGGAACAAGGTCTGAGGTGGAAATCAGTGCAAGTGTTCTACTGTGCAACAGAGGCATCTGGCAGTAGAAACAATGGCTCTTTCGGGTGAAAAGTCCGTACATGTGTGAGCATTCCTCGTTTCCCAAGGCAAAGTAATTAGAATAGCTAGCTTAGCACTCTTCTCATGTTGTATTCATGTAAATAATTAGTTCGTATTGATTTGTTGTAATAATTAGTTAGCTAGAATAGTTAATTAATTTGTTCTAATAATTAGTTAAGTAGTTTAGCTAAATTGTTCATTTAGGTTTGTAATAATTAATTAATTAGCTTAGCTTTAATTAGTTAGCTAGTTTATTCATTCGGACCCTCCTGTGTGAGGGCACAATGTTGTAATAATGTGTATGTCTTCCAACCCCACGTTTTTCTCCCTTTTATTTACTAGCTTATGATGGTTAGTTTAGGGTATCATGTTTTGTTTAGCATCTTTAATGCTTGCATCCATTTGTTTTGCATGCACCGAGGCTCGGCGCATCATTCTAATTTGCATTATCGTTTAATACTTATTTGAAAGAGGTGCTTAAACTGCATGCTATCAAATTGTTTCATATGCCATATTAGTGGCCGAGTCTAGTAATCGCATATCGCATGTGTTGCATTAGTCATATTGCATAGTTAGGATCATGCATTTTTGTAACACTTTTTCTCTTTTTGGCTTGGAGTACTAGGTGAGCCTTTACTTGCTTTAACATTTTGCATTGTATGTTATTGTTGCCATATCTAGCATGATTACTATGAGGTTAAGTGCTTAATTGACAAACTGTTTGAATACCTGTGGATGAAGGCTAGTTGCTTGAATTGGAATAATTTGAGTAAATGTTTATTTGCGATTACTTTTTCAATTGGTACATATTCAAAACAATTTTGCAAACAAACATAAGATCAAGTGTTCCAATTCTTGCAAACTTAGTCTATACTTGTGTGTGTGCACATCACATAGTAATACTAGCCTAATAATTGGAACAAGAGCATATAATGTAGATAAGAATCATATCATGATTAATAGAGGCCGATCTTTGATCGGGCTAGTGGGAGTGCTCAATTCATGACCTTTCCCTCTCGTACCTAAGTTCCCGAGCCGAGGCAATCTTGGTGATGACGGATACATGGCCTTTGGCGCGAGTCATGGGTTTCCTAAATTTTCCAAAAATATTTAGGTGGCGAATCTGTATCTGGCAAAGCAGTCCATTTTTGGCAATTTGATTCAAAATCGATTTTCCAAAAGATTTGCCAGATTTGGACTCTTTGGTGTTTATCTATTTCACATTGCACTTGTGAGATCAGATTTAGAACCGCGGGAGTCCGATACTATAGGGCTTATTCGTCTTTCGAAAGGGGGCACAAAAAGTCGAGCTATAGTCTCGCCTCCAAATAGTCAAGATACTGGGAGCTCCACATCTCAGCTCGAGCGACCGATTTACCGCTCGAGTGGTCACCCATAATGGATTGTTACAATTCAGCATTCGAAAACCCAAGGGCGGTACCACACTCACAACAAGAAACTCTTAATTGACTAACAGAAAAAGGAGTTCACCAAGGAAACTCGGTTTCATAAGGACCGCTCTCAGGCTTATAAAGCTTCGACCAAGTTAATCCACTCAGACAGACACAAAATAACCACCAATGGTCAATACATTAAACCCGAGGATAAATCCACATTTACAATAAAAATCTCAGTCAAAGCTCACAAAAGGAAAAGATTTTTCCCTAGAGATTTAATTCACAAGAATAGTATTACAGCACAACATGTTCGGCCGATACCAATTGCCATAACAAAATGGCCAATTACAAAATCACCAATCTGTGCTTAATTCTTTGCACAACACAACTATGCAAGACTAGAAAATTAATCACTTATCTAAAAAAAAAAAAAAACTTCATTATTTTGAAAACTCTTTCTTGAGTACCAAAGAAACTCATTCATAACTTTCCAAAGGGTATACAAATTCATGTCATATTTAAATGAAAATATGTGTCCCAAGTCCAATTTTAAGGTTCAATAGTTTTATAAACATTTTTTGAACACAATCAAGCGTAATCATGACAATAATATTTTCATTTTCAAAGCCATCCATGGCCACAACACTAGGAAAGTTCATTTCCAACTCCGTTCCCACATTACAGCCAGTGACTCTCAATAGTCACTCAAAATCACCCATCACTACTATGGTGACACCAAACTCAATCATAATATTCCCACAATAACGATTTAAACGATAAAAATCGAATTAATAGATGACAATGCATATACATTCTTACATATTTTACGAGTTTCATTCCATCACAATTATCACAATTTATCCATTACACTTAACACAATTATACTCACAAGGATTGAAGTTTCACCACGCCATCCCAACTCGAGTAATTTGTCATGAGACCAAGGTTCTATTATACTACTCCATTCAAAGGGTTTTCACACGAGTCTATATGAAATAACGTATTCACACAAGCAAGGTTTGACACTCTCAGATGTATTCCCAAGTACTTGTTAACCTCTTACTCCTTGCCCAAAGCCAAAACAATTCTTGAGGTGACTCTTCGTCAACCCCTTCTCAATACCAAACAACTAACTCAACAACCCCCCTACACTTAGTGTCCAACATATATAGGTTTCCAACATCGATTCACCCCTACATGGAGTTTGACACCTACACACATCCACACATCACTTTAGTCCATACAAGACTCCTCAAAACCAGTCACAACAAGGCTACTTTCTCTAAACATTTCTCCCATTAAAGACTCAATCACGCCACATCCATTCCCCAAGTCTATTCACTATAACATTTATGCCTACGTGGCAATTAAATACTTCACACTACTCACAAAAAATCATTAGAGTCAATAACAAATCCTCTTCGCGTTAACTCAAGCAAACTCAATGACTAACTCAATCATCACTTTTATCATCGAGGTTACAAGTCTCACATTCTCTCAAAAATCACTATCAAGGCTCAACCAAGAATTTCTCACCACCTCTATATGACTCATATACCCTCAAACAAAATGACTCAATTCTCAAAGCATCTTGGATTTAATTTCCAATAGCACACGATTTACAAATTTCTATAAGTAACTCTCAATCAAGGAAAGGCTTACAAGCCGTTACATGTGCAATTCAAGAAGCAACAACACATTCATAACAACACCAGATTGTCGAGGTTAACAACAAATTTTCAACATAAAAATCACATATCGTTACAAGCCCAATTCCCAACAATAAACGAGCAAACTTACATATGCATATGTAACCTTGGTAGGCATGAAGCCCTATATATAATGACATAACATTCCAATATCAAAACAACAAAACATTCTACTAATCTTTAATAACATCTTTACCTAGATCTGGACTACCGAGATTGGTTCTACCCATGCTGAGGACAACAACACCTAACATGGCCCAACTTCTTATACTTAGAACAAAATGGTGGTCCCCTATCCTGTGATCGACTCGAAGAAATTCGAGTCTTATTGGACCTCTCGAAGGACGAATTCGAGGAAACAATGGTAGATGAAGGCTGAAACTATACTTGTGATTGAGATTCTGC
This sequence comes from Camellia granthamiana, assembly GCA_036172215.1. Classification (NCBI taxonomy): domain Eukaryota; kingdom Viridiplantae; phylum Streptophyta; class Magnoliopsida; order Ericales; family Theaceae; genus Camellia; species Camellia granthamiana. The sequence continues at coordinate 67,685,595 of CM069912.1, forward strand.
TCTTATTTGCCTCCAACTAGACCTGGTGTGCTCCGAACCATAGAACTTGCCAATATGACCTCTTCCCATCCATCCCGCCCAACCTCAAAATTGGTGGCTTCCACATGAGCCGCAGCTTTTACTAGTGTATGATAATTCCTATGCATGCACCCAACTACCTTCTATCGAATATTATCACATAACCTTTCTACAAACTCAATGCAATGACGCTCCTCTTTTGCTACCAACTCTGGAGCAAACCTAGACAAACTGGTGAATCTTGTCTTGAACTGTGGCAAAGGAGTAGTACCTTGGCGTACTCCACAAACTGTTTCCTTAATCTTTCCCGAGCGGAATGAGGAAAGTACTTGGCCAAAAAGGCCTCAGTGAATGCAACCCAAGTGGTGCCTATGGTAGTCCTCGCATACTTCCACCAATACCCTACATCTCCTTTCAATAGGAAACTTGCTAGTGCCACTCTTAAACCCTCATTCTCAACTCTGAGCATATCAAGAGTTTTGGTGATCTGCTCTAATTAATCATCTGTCTCCAACAGCTTAGGCCCTCATGTGAACTCCTGTGGGTTAAAGCGAAAAAGCTCCTTGCATGAGAGTTGTCCCCCTCATTGAGAGTTAGAGCCTCCCTAATTGCCTTTACAATCTTGTATGCAATTTTCTTGCCCACAGCCGATGCTGCAGGAGCAGGTACTGCTGGTAATGTTGTGCCTCTACCGACACTTTTATTCCCGATACATCCTCTACTCTCTCATCTTGACATCCTATCAAGACAAAACCAGACTTAGTAAACAAAACTCTAGCTTCCCAAGACAGTCACTCAACACCCCAATAGGTTACAAAACACATTAAACATATAACCACGTAGCACATAAGCAAATTAAACACTTGGTCATCTAATTGAGTCAAGTCTACAGGGATGATTACTTGTCCCGGAACTCTCCAAGAATTCTCATCGAAAACTATGTTGATCAGGCACGTTTCCAATGAGACCTCAAAGTAAGTTAACTGGCTGCAAGCACTATCCCTAAAACTTAACCCCATGCCCATATAAATGCAACACATAATCTCCGAACATCTAATTCAATCTACCTGCAAATGTCCTCCCAAGCGAAGTAAAACCCATTGTAGTAAAAACTACTTCCCACGAGCTCAAAGTTATCAAACCTGGTTAACTCTGATATCAAGTTGTAATGTCTCAAATTTTTATTACTCGAATACATTACTGAATCCCATTATTGGATAAGATAAATTAAATAATTAAGGTCCTCTCTATTGTAAATGCAATGATAGAATGTTCAACACAAATAAGTACAACATATGCCCTTAGGCTTACATTGAGAATTAAAGAATAAAATATTACAATGAAGAGAATATAATCTCTTTACAATACATTGACATCTCGCTCAAAATAAACAAATTACAATTCACAATAAAACAATTCTCTTGTGTCATAGCGATACATCCGACGCCACACCTGAAAATAGTTTAAGGATTGGGATGAATACAAGGTCTAGTGGGGATATACAATGATTCTCAACAATAAGGCCAAGAGATATATGTGATTATGAATGTTGTTAGATAATAATTAGATAAGTAATGTGCTCTTTTATATCCAAAATAAACATATATAAATATACACTTCCTTCTCAAAATCCCTTTTCAGCCTTTTAAGAAAAACTTATTTCTAATCTTTTCAACTTGTCAGTTAGGATTCAAAGGAAGTTCTTCAAATCTACTTTACTTTAGAAAAAAGTTTTAAACCAATCAATCTTACACTCATTCTAACCTTTAATCCAAAAACGATAATTACACTACCACCTGTCAACTTACTATAATCCATATAACATCAATTATACGTACCAACACCTATCATATAGACATACAATATTATCCAATTCATAATGGAATTATCCCAACCGCACGCTTTAAACCTACCACACAAATCTACCATGTCACATATATTTGCACAATTATGTAGCCAAACAACAAATATAACATAATTAACAACCGGCTTTGTCAAGCAAATCCAACATAGTTTATCGGGCGCTAACCGAAAGGAAAGCTGGAACCTATCTCAAAGCGCTATGCTTTACTAGTGGCTAGCCGAAAGGAATGCAAAACCTCTATAAAACCCAATAGTCTACATGTTTTACCTAGCACTACTCCGAAAGGAAGGTGAAACCTCTATCAAGAGCCACACTTTACCGATCAAAAGCTTGAAGGAAACAAACTCTATTTTCAATATTTTAATCCATGAATTCCTCATATCATTCATCATTTCAATTTTATAGAATTATATCAACAACAGACTACACATACAACTCCTTCTACAATCAACCAATACCATCCTCCACCGATGGCCAATGACAAAATCTTAATAGTAATAATAATAATAATAATAATAATATAAATTCATTTTTAGTAAAGGAATATGATTATTTACAACATTTCGGTACTTCAATATCAACTCCCTTTTCTTCAAGTTACATCAACACATTTAATATCATGAGTTTCTCATAGTTTATGATGCCAATTCTAATTACCAATATCCAAGATACAAACTAATTTTTACCATAGTTATTCTGTGAAAGAATAGCAATCGAGATTTGTCCCCAATTCTTTTAAATGTCAACCCAATTTTATGATTTAATGCCCAATTGAAACAAATTTCTTCTTTAGACTTCCATAATCTACTACAAACCATAAGTTTAACCTCTTTATTTCAAAACCTGAACTTTTCGATATATGTTTTTCAAGAAAATCTCTTACGATATAATGTTTTATGCAATAGAAAAATACCACACATCTATCTGCACAAGAGTATTGAGGAGAAGTAAAGAAATCCCTACCTCAAGCAAGAAGAGAAGAAAGCTCGAAAATCCAACTTCGACGAAAACACAATCCACTCAGATTAAAGGAAAGCACTCGTCATGCTCTACATTTTGGTATAAGGAACTAGAGTGAGATTTTTAGTAGATGTAGATGAAATCCAAGCTTAAAAGCTTAGGATTTTCAGAACTGGAAGAAAGAGAGAGAAGAGAGAGTGAAAAATAAGATAGATTTGATCCAGAAGTGACTTTTTAAAAATCAGATCCTAAACAGACCGCTTAAGTGGTCAAATCTGCACTCGAGTAGTGAATGAAATCTCTCAATATCTATATTTTCTCGAACAGACCGCTCAAGTAGTCAAAAGTGATCTCGAGCAGTGAATCAAGGCTTGCAATAACTCAAATAATTTTGAAAAATAGAGCTGGAAGGATCTATGGATCGCTCGATCGGTGAAACTTATGCTCGAGCGAACTGTGCATACAACTTGCAAACTTCAAACAAGTATAACTCTCTAGTCCGGATTCCGTTTAGGGTCATTCTTGTATCTAAATTGAAGCTCCGGAAATAAGCTTTCCAATGGCTCTAACCTTACATCAAGATTCAAATTGTGGAGAGAGAGAAAATGATAAAAAAGTGAAAACTACTTAAAAACAACTATTCGAATTTGGAGGTTTTGATCCAATCTCGCCCAACTATTATGGTAACGCCTCATCCAAGTCTCAAATATCGTCTAAGAAGGTTCATAATCAAAGAGTTAAATATAATTTCATTATACCAAGAAGTATTACAGACTAAATTGATTTGAATTTAATTGTTTAGAGACTTAATTGGCAAGATCAAAACTTTAGGAACTTAAACGAATAAAGTGTTAAACTTTAGGTACTATAATTATAGTTTACCCTAAAACCAATTGCCTATTCGCAACATAACTTATCCACAACTAAATAGTTTAGTAACTAAAAATAAAAAATTATGTGGTTTTTAAATATATATATACGTACATATATATATATATGCTTTAGCTACTAAATTACTTGGCGCCAAATACTTTTGACAACAAACTTTAGGCAACTAAAACGGCGACAAATTGTTTTTGTCGGCAAAAGTTTTTTGGCTACTAAAATAAAAGCTTTAGCAATTAAAAATTTAGTCACCAAACGTAACATTTCTTGTAGTGAGTAAATGTTATAAATACTAATTAGTGTATTAACATATATATTAACTAGACACAATATTAAGTTAGTCCCATGTCAAGTAATGAATCCCACATGTACATATTGTGTCTTAATTAATATACTTATTAGTACATGTACTTTTTTTTTCCCTAAAGTTATATTAACCAATTAAACATTGGGGAAAAAAAAAAAAAAGGTTGAGTGAAACAGTTATACGAGAAAAAGTTGGTAACATGGTAACAAATCAATCATAATCTCTCATGTAAGTAAGGTCAAGTTTGGCATATTTTAAATAATTCATCTTTTTATCTTATTATCTTTTTTCTATCACATCACATCTTTACTTTTTTGCACATTTTTTCGTAAAAAGATAAAAAGTACACCTATTTAGGTCATCACAAACAACCCCTAAGTGTAATTAATCACATTATTCATATGAGTCAATTAGCGGGATGAGTTGAATAAAATAATAACTTTTTGATAGTGGGGTTCAGACTTTCCTAAGTGCTATTTTGTTATTGGATGATAATATCAGGTATCAATAATACACCATTAATGGATTCCACATGTATGTATTGTATCTTAATTGATTTGTTTATTTCCATTCATTAATTAACATGTAGCAAAAAGTAAGGCCAGAGTTTGATGGGTAACCAATTAGTTAATGGAAATGTTTGGTGGTTCAAATTTTTGTGGCTTGAATGGCTTGAATGTATCAAAACGATATCGTTTTATACTCAAAATGGTATCGTTTTTGGTGTTTCGAGCCATTCGAGCCATGATTTTTCGGGTCACCTAACATTGTTGTTAGTTAGGGATTGTTTGGGATGACCTAAATAAGTGTATTTTTTGTCTTTTTACGAAAAGATGTATAGAAAAGTAGAGAGGTGATGTGATGGAAAAAAGATAAAAAGATGGATTATTTTTGGGTTGGCAAACTTGGCCTTAATATCTCGACCGAGCACAAACTAACATGGATGCGACTAATCAGTCAACTCCAAAGGATTAGCTTAGTAGGTGTAACTTGGGCTTAGAGGTGTGCTCCTTATAGGTCTCAGATTCAACTATCACTAGATGTTATTAATTTCTTAGTGTCACGTCTATGAGTTTTGCTCGAGAATTGCCTGATCTACATGGAGGGGGTGTTTTGCATATATCCCACAATTAGTCGATATGTGCATAAATTGATCCGAACATCTAGTCATTAAAAATAAAAAATAATAAAAAAATAAAAAAACTTGGTTACAACTTTCATTTACATGTTAATTAATTAGTGAAAAATATACCAGGTTATACTTTCTCCTTGTACATGCATATTGATTGCCTTTTTATCTAGTATGACAATCACTACTATCAATGGGTGGTGAAATTATATGTCTGGAATGCAGATAACAATTACATAGGGATTTTTTTTTTGGTCCCCACAATAGGATTTCCACTGCAGAATAACATTCATGTTGAGTTGTGTCCAAGTATATATTATAAGGACCACAACAAATCATGAACACACAATGACAATAACAGATAAAAAGTTCATTTTTCACACAATGGAATCTTGTTCTTCCAAACTTTGCAAGAAAACAATCAGAGACACTGATGTACATACACTGACTGGACTAAAAAGCAGAGGTAATATGTTTTCATGAAACATACACATCTGCACTGTGCCCGAAAACAACAACTACCCAACAATTTGTTACATCTTACCTAAAATCCAACCAGGCATGCCCATATAGGCAATCAGATCATGTGTCACTTTACATATATATGATTCACAACCCACCAGTCTGATTGTGGCACAGAAGTAAATTTACATGCATCAGTGCTAATTTATGGCATGTAATTACAAATTTACGATTCATTTGTTTTGGAAAAATAATAATAATAAAAAAACACACGGATTTAGCTATGGTGGTATCTTGTGTACAATATTACCAGTTTTCCTTTCTCGAACCATGACTGGTAGGCCACCGTTGAGAGTGGCGGTGAGGCCGGGAGAGAACCGGAGTGATGTGCATGGTACAGCTAGCTTGATGTGGAACCCCCGCAGCAACGAAAGCGCAACACTTTTCAGCTTCACCAGTGCCATTTCTTTGCCCAAACAGACCCTAAGTCCGGCTTGAAAAACCGGGTACTTAAAAGGGTTCCCTTGAAAGAATACACCATCTTTCAACCACCTTTCTGGCTTGAATTCTAAGCAGTCTGGACCCCAAATCTCTTCCATTCGCCCCATGGCATAGGGATGATAGGTCACCCTTGTTCCGCTCTTCACAACCGTTCCATCGGGTAAAACATCGTCTTCTAAACAAAACTTGGAATCAAATTGAATTGGTGGGTATAGCCTCATACTCTCATAGATTGTTGCTTGCAAATAATGAAGTTCTCGCATTTGTTCCAAGTTTGTGAGATCTTGGTTAGGCCCAATGACTCGATCAGCCTCAGATAGAACTGCGGACTCTACCTCTGGGTGGTTAGCCAGCAACCAGAAAAGGCTAGTCAAGGCTGATGCAATCGTGTCACGCCCGGCTAAGAGAAAGCTTATGACTATGTCTCTCAAGTATGTTTCATCGTTTATCGAAGCCATGAATCGAGAAAGAAGATCTTTATGAGTTGAAAAACCCATTTTTCTCCTCTGTTGAATGACTTCTTGGGCTAGAGCGTTGATCATCTTGATGGCTTCTTTTAGTTCCTTCTCAGAACCTAAATTCAATACCCTTTTGATCTTCCAAACCCATGGTGAAGCAGTCATAGCTCTCTGAGCTGATAACTTAGAAGCTAGGTCAAACGACACAGCAAGTTGTGACATGGGAAGAGACAATTCCAGGCACTTTGGGTCCAACCCAAATGAAAATCTGCAAATACTATCAAATGAGAATCTCCGAAACACGTCTTGCAAATCCAAAATACCTTCTTCATTTCCCTCAGCGACAAAAGACGATAAAAGCGGTATAAGGCGATTTTCAATCTCATTGTTGACAACTTCAAAAGCATACAATCGCATTGAAGTTTTTCCGAGCTCTAGACTTGCCATTTTCCTCTGAAACCTCCATAGCTCGCCGTCCACGTTGAAAATACCCTTACCCAGAAGATCACCCAAGATTGCAGAGAAGGGTTTTCCTTTTGGGTAGTTTTCAAATCTTGTTTTTAGCATGTACTCAACGTTGTCAGGGTTAGAAGTGATCGTGTTACCAAGCACATGTATGTGGATAGTTTTATTGGGAGAGTTTCTGAGGAGATGAGTATACCAATCACAGAGATTATCAAACTGGAGGGACCAACTTGAGGTGATATATGCTTGGCAAACTTCACAATTGCACCAAAATTGTCTTCTCTGTAAGTAGAGCAAGAGTGTGAAGAGAGAGATGATGATGATGAGAGAGAAGATAAGGAACCAGAAGGAGGCATGAAGAGATTGTAACCATCTGGAAGCTTCAGACTCCATGGATGAATGATGGAAATTATGGAATAAAGAAAAAATGATGAGGAAGAGAGAAGAGACCAATGGGAGAAAGAGATAAAGGATTTGTTATGTTTTATATTGTGAGAACAGTCCATGACTATTATATGTATAAAATTTATATTGAAGTGCTATTATATGTTTTCATATTCTTACAATTTCCCATACAATTTTTATACAAATTTCCTGACCACAATAATACGGTAGGAATATTTTTGAAGATATAAATTAATTTGATGAGTCATTTGTTATAAAGTGATAAAACAAAAATTAGTTACATTATTTTGTATTAATTTTTATATAATTTGTATTTGTATTATCACTACTCATATTATAAGTAGCTGACAATCTCCTAACTCAACTAGATGTTGAGTTACATTATAGAAATAGGGCTATAAAGCTTATGACATTTGTTGATTAACTTCACACAATGTTGATAACATCAAAAGAAAAGTGAAATTTATCGAATGATGTGTTTAGTATCATGTAAGCCATATAATATACATAAATATATATTATAAAACAGGTCTAATTATATTGGTGATCTTTACATTTTATCCATTGTATCATTTTGTCCTTACATTTTTAATTGATTCAATTTTGACCATTAATTTTAGATTATGTGTCAATTTCGTCCAATTGATAATGTTATTAGTGTTTTTGACAAGAAATAATTACTGAATTGATTGAGGTTAACTCCTTAAGTTAAGTAAGTTTATAATTTTACTTTTAAAAGTATAGCATATACCACTTATATGCGTATTTTTCATGTAAAAAAAATGCCAAGAGTTAATATTAACTCTCTTACCAATTTAGTTTTTGTGTCACTTTAGTTTTTGTGTCATTTTAGTCTCAGTAATTTCAAGAGTTAAATGCCAAGAGTTAAATTTAATATCAAAATCGAACCAATTGAAATTACTGAGACTAAAATGACACAAAAACTAAAGTACATGAACTACTGTCGTATTTTGCGCTATAAAAAAATGAGACCACTTTATGTTGAGAATATAAAAAAGGGAAAATTACTTTTCAATGTTTGCTTTAAAAAATAATTACAAATAAATGATAAATTTATAAATATTAATAATTAAAAATATAAACTTTTTTATGAATATGTAATAAGTTTTTGAAAGTGTCACTGATTTATAATTTTTTCCATAAATAATATAATTATTATTTTTATAAATAATTTAAAATTTTAGATCAGTTAGTAATTAAAAATTCAATATGGATAAAACGTATGTTCAAAATTTACTGTCTATAAGCGGGTGGTTTACATTTCAAACAACTCAATTTTATCTGATTTTTGGAGTCTTGCCTCTTGTCCTTTAGGTGGACTGTAGGGTCCAATTAATGGGACTATGGACTGGTGATCTAATTGATCCATCTTATTTTGTTTATTGTAATATTTTTGCACGTGCCTTATTTTATTGATGTTTTCTGTAATGTATTTTGTATTTGGCTTTTGATCAATAAAATCTTTTTTTTGCTAATAAAAAAAGTATTTATGGAATAAATTATTTATCTAATTGTGATTAAATAAGATAATTATCTTTTTCTTTTTCTTTTTGTTTTGTTAATTGGTAAGAGAGTAATTATAAATATAAAAAATATTATATCAAACTAAACAATTAAAGTCTAACAGTAGATCACTAAGCCCAACAACCATCTCTAGTTCAAAGTAAGGAATAAATAAATTACTATATACCACCCTCATATTGAGAAAATAAATAAATATTACAAAATGTATCAAACTCCTCGATATAATTGTGCTACAAAGCTACTAAGCTAAAAGTCTAGTTAAATCAAATAACTATCAAAATCTAATCATTATAATTTTTTGTATGAACAATTTACCATGATTGTTGGGCTTGTTTGTTTCTTTGTGATGATTGCTGGGTTGGGCAAAAGTGGTTTATGTACTGTGATTGTTGAGCTTGTAGATATACTATGCCTTGTTGGAATATAATTATTCAATTTAATGTGATTATTTTATATTTATAATTAATCTCCTATTGATTAAAAAAATTTACTCAAGGAATTTTAAAAAATAAACTAGCTAAATTATTGAAATACACTCGGAATCCTCTTAACTGGATTTTTTCTATTCATTTAATAACAGAAAGTCTAGAAACTTACAAACTAGAAAATAACTTTAAAATTGTAATCAAAGGTATATATTTAAAATAGTTCTTGAGGAGTCACGATATAAATAAATCTTGGTCTTTAATTACAAATTATTCTGGACACTTTTCTAATTTATTTATCTGAATTCCTAAGACTTATGGTTTAGTAATGGACGACAGGAAACCTTGTGGTTGATTATTTTAATAGAGATATACGTAAGCACAAATACTCATAATAGAATGGAAGACCTATAATAAAATATGGAGAGCAGAGCACGAGGCGTAAAGAACAAAGTTGAGTTAGGGAGGATGTGCATCTTTCTATTGTGAGAATAGTCAGTGAGTGAGTGAGTCACCTAATGCAGTTTTGGACGCATTCCAACAGTACTAGTACTTTTTATTCTTCAATTCAATCCTCCTTCCCCATGATTTTTGTGTGTAGAAAATGAGGCTCTGCACAGTCGGCTCCACAACAGTGACTGACTAGTGAGTGGAGTACCTTATATTCTTTATAATTTAAAAGGGTAAATTATACCAATCATTCCTATACTTTACCGGATATGTTAATTTAGTCTCTCTTATTTTAATTTGTTTGATTTTATTCTTTAATTTAATAGGTTGTGTCATTTTAATTTAATAAATAACAATTATTAAATTTGATGAATGGAAAGTCTACACAATGTGTCAAGTTGATCCGGACCAAATTAACACATCGTGTATATTATAAAGACCAAATTAATACATAGTTTGATTTTTTGTTCACCAAACTTAACAATCGTTATTTATTAGACTAAAATAACACAATCTGTTAAATTAAGAACAAAATCAAACAAATTAAAATAATAAGAATTAAATTAACGCATCAGGTAAATTACATGAGTTATTTGTATAATTTACCCAATTTAAAAATAGGCAAAAATTTCATTGTGATTTTGCACTAAATTACCACACTACCTTTATCAACATAATTTTTTATATAAAAAAATAGCACTAATTCAATTAAATTACATATTAACTACTCATAAAAAAATAAATTAATTAACTTTAAATCTCTTATTATATTAATTTAGAAAGTTTGGTAAGCTTCAAACTTTCTAAATTAATTTTTATTTTATTATATTTTACACAAACGATATATGGGAGATTTATTAGAATATTCTTTTTTTAAATGTTTGTATCTTAATTAATTCATAAAATATTCTTATATTTTAATAAGTCTTATTATTTGAATATTTGATTTACCAAATCTTAATTCTCATGTTTAAATTATTTTATGGACATTTCTTCCCCTATAAATATTTTTTGAACGGTTAGCGATTTGGTGATCTGAATATTCATATTTTACAATGTGAATATTCATATTGATGTATGAATGTTCACATTGACAGTGTGAACATTTACATTGATAGTGTGAACATTCACATCACAAAACATTTATATTGTAAATATAAATATTATTAAGAGTATTTTTGTAACTATGTTACTCATAGGACTTATTGGAATATAAAAAAATAATATGGATTAAATAGAACATAAGTAGGTCAAAAGGGATATATGAAAAAATGCCACAAGATATATACATATGACATATATATATATATAGAGAGAGAGAGAGAGGGGGGGGGGAGGGGGGAGGGAGAAAGAGAGAGAGATGTTGTATATGCAGTGAGAAGAAAATGAAATCAATGAACGATTCTACTGGCCCAACCAAACATCACCAATAAATTTAGAAAGAAGACAAATTTTTGGGATCGTATTTCAGTTCTATAAACATACGACAACAAATCGCAGGGTAAAGGGAGGGGGGCAATAATGGTTGAGTAGGGAAGAGACGGCAGAATGGTCTGTAACGATGGTTAGGTTGCGGAAAGACAGTTGCGGTGGCGATGGTTTAGGAGGGGAGAAGGGGCAGCGTCAATGATTGGGCTGAGGAGATTAGCTAACGACGGTGGTCCAAGATAGAAAGGAATCGACAGCAATGGTTAGGAAGGAAAAGGGTTGGTTGGTTCAGACTAGAGTTAGGGTTTGGGTTTTGTAGGATTAGGGTTTTCAGGATGTGGGAAGAGATGGTGAAGAAAACGGTATACATGTCTTTTTATATTTTAATAATTTTTTTTTTTTTTTACAGGAGACCCACTTGCAAAATTAGAGAGTGTATTTCACTCTCTATTAATTTGGATGAAAAGTGTAACAGTGGCAATTTAATCCAAAATTTCAAAGGAGTTGTCTGCTTATTTATGAATGTTAATTTGGTTGAAAAGTATAACAGTTGTAAGTTAGGCCAAGTTTGGCATATGAGAAATGTTACACCCAAACCCGCCCCTAAAAATTTGGGCATGACCCATTCAGAAACGGACATATAACTTGGTATATATATAACATATGGGGTCTTGCCGAAAGCACAAAACATCAAAAGTATACTGATACAAACAAACTCCATTGAGCTACTGCTAATATGCCAGGATCTCATACATCACATGCATCATAATAGGCAGATAAGGTCCAAAAATATCCTTTAACAGTATTTATACACAAACACATATACAGACCCAGCCCTATAATCGGGCATGCACAAAACCATTGAGGTTATATACATTCAACCTTAGATGGCCAACCAAAAGTAAGCCAATCATCTTAACAGACTCCACAAAATAAGTGGCCTTGTATAGTGCTTGGACACACGAGGGTTGACAAAAGAAACCGGGCGTCATGGGCTAGAACAGACTACCTGGTTGGTTACCTACCGAAATAGACATAACAGAGAGTGAGCCGGGCTCAGTGAATAGTAATACATAAATAAAACAATGCATAAAACAATGCTTAGCTTGAACATAATATTAAAGCGTATGAAAATGCAGAGTTCACATAGTTAGCCTGATTCTGTATTCATTTCATAATGGCCTTAAGCCCAGTCTTGAACATAAAAGCTTCAAACATCACATCTTACATCATAATGGCTTGAAGCCCTTGAATAGAGTGGCATAATGCCCTTGAAACATGTGGCATGATAGCCCTTGAAACACATGGCATGAAAGCCCTTGAAACGTGTGGCATGAAAGCCCTTGAAACATGTGGAAACATGTGGCATGAAAGCCCTTGAACATGTGGCATTAAAGCCCTTGGTACAAAGAACTTGTAACATCCTCGAACTTGTAACATACGTGAACTTGTAACAGACTTAAACTTGTAACAAACATAAACTTGTAACAACATAAACTTGTAACAACATAGACTTGCAACATACATAAGCTTGCAACAACATAGACTTGTAACATACATAAGCTTGTAACAAACTTAAACTTGTAACATACATGAACTAGTAACATGCGTAAACTTGTAACATACGTGAACTTGTAACATATTTGAACCACGGTATTTGTCACGACCCAAACCCGCCCCTATGGGTTTAGCACCGTAACCGGCCAGTAATCCGAGATTACCAAAGGCCTACTGAACAGTAAGACAGTAAAACAGAGTACAGGGGCATGGCGGAAGCCAATACAGTAATCAAACAACGTCCAATGAGCTGTGACAGTCTGTATGCCAAAAAGATTTTTCATGCATATAAACATTCAGTACAGAACAGTTATGCACAATATTTACAATCATTCAGTACAGAGGCTTAACCCCTACTAAACAGTACAGTCTATATGGTATTACAAAAACGGTACAGTGACAGACGGGGAAGTAAAAACGCCCCTAAGCCCTGGCTTGGCAGGCTCGGAACCTCGCAGTGAGGCACATTGGTTGGCTTGACAAAACTAGGACTCTACCCCGACGCTTCTAGCTTTGATCCGGTGCCTGTACACCTACATATATATATGAGCAGTGAGCTAAAGCCCAGTGAATAACATAATGCGTAAAGGGGGTTTAGAATGAATGTCCTTACAGTAGTGAAAACAGTTCATTTCAATCAGTGTTTCAGTTATTCAGTACAGTAAACAGTCATATGTGGTACATCCATTAGCATAACAGTACAGTAAGCAGTAGGTCTTAAAGACCGAACAGTAATGATGGCCATCAATCAGTAAACAGTAGTGGTTCCAACATGGGAACCGAATCGATTAGACAAATCCACCCGTTCATAGACCGTCGGTGGGGCCATCCGTTCACAGACCGTCGATGGCAGAGATTTCTCAAACGGTAGCAGTAACAGGAAACAGTAGTTGCTAAGGATGCCACAATACAGTTCAGAATATAGGACATGCATTCATTCAATAAACAATATCAGTTCAGTAAACAGTTCAGAAGATAATCATTTGAACATATCTTTACACAATTGTTACTCACAGAGTTTTGGGCTACAGTAGGCTAGAGCGTCCTCTTGGAATGCCAACCCTATACAGTTAACAGATTGAACACACACTAAGTTCCACAGTTGGGAAAGATAATAACTTAACCCCTAAATTTGCCTCGGTGTGGTTCTACATCTATATCCTCTTAAAGATGCCTTAAATATGCCCTAGAAATGCCTAGGATGGAAAGAGGATGCAAAGATGTACTTTTGAACACTTTACAAAATTTTCAGAAAACAGGGGTCTTGCTCGAGCGTAGATTTCTACGCTCGAACGGACATGCAGACAAAGGGGCTCCGCTCGAGCGTGAGCTTCGTCGCTCGAGCGGACTGCGTGCTACAGTAAAAATGCTGGATGCTCAGATTTTACGCCCGATGGACGCTCGATCCCCGCTCGAGCGTAAGACACAGGCCCTCGCTTGAGCGTGGGTTTCCTCGCTCGAGCGGACTGTGAACTCATGCAAAGTACTGGATGCATGTATTTCACGCTCGAGCGTAACTTTTCTCGCTCGAGCAGAAGGCACGATCACAGAGTGTACGCTCGAGCGTAGACTTCCTCGCTCGAGCGTAGGCTCAAAATCTGGAAATTCCAGATTCGAGTCCCAAGCTCAAAATCAAGTTTAAATGCCAAAATTTCGATCCTCTTGGGCCAATTTTCTGGAAAACATAAGTAAACTCACAAGATAACATGATACAATAGTCAATTTGAGAAATCAAGGCCCAAGGGTGTTTCAATTAAACTCATTTCCAAATCCATTTTTCATGAACATGCATGAACATGCTACAAGGTGACATGCATGAGATTTACTCAAATCAAAGCTTCCAAAACATGCTCTATTGAGCTCATTCTTTTCAAAACAAGTTGAAAACATGGACTTAAGCTTATTTATAAACATGCATGTGACAATTTACCATGAAATCAACTCAAAATTCATCAATACACACATGCATGCAAGAATTGAGCTATAATTCAACATGTATGAACTAAAACATAACTTAGCTCTACAATTTGACATGAACCATGCAAGAATTAGCTTAAACTCACAATTAGAGGGTTGAATGCCTTACCTAGGGCTTGAATTAGAGATGTAGGAGCTCAAATATGCAATTCTCTAACAATTTCTACGAGTCCAAGCAAATTCTTCAAGAACACATCAATTCTCTCACTCCCTCTCTCCCTAGATCGGTTTTGTGCAAAGAAATGGCTGAAGAGTTGTTTTGTTTGAGTGTATGAAGCTCAAGGATAATAATAAACAAAGGCCCCACTAGATGGCATGATTGTAAATAAGCCAACCTATGCAATTCATCTATATTTAACCTAATTTAAGCATACCAAATCACATTTCAGATAATTACACCATAAAATCACATAAATTCTCACGATCCTAAATCATCAATCAATTTCTAATTCGGCCGCCGATAAGGCCTGCAATTAACAGTTTAACCAAAACAGACTGAACAGATAATCAAACAGTTAAATAGATAAAATGCAATTCAAACAGATACAAGCAATCAATTCAGTTCAGATCTCAGTCAGTCAGTTCAGTATTTCGATCAATTCAATTATCAGTCTTAATCAGTCTTAGTCTAGCAGAAATCGGTAATCAATCAGTGATTTATCGGTAATCAGTATGGGGGTTATTACAGTCTCCCCTCCTTAAAAAGAGTTTAGTCCTCTAAACTCGAGTTACCTTCATTCTGGAAGAAAACAGGATTCAGTGGGAATAGGTCAGGATATCTCTTGGCCATGTCATCCTCCATTTCCCAAGTGGCATACACGCCACCATGGTTTTGCCAGTCAACTTTCACTAACGGGATCTCTTTGTTTCTCAGTTTCTTGATCCGTCTGTTCACAATTTGTATAGGTCGTTCCTCGTAAGTGTAGTCATCACTCAACACTACACGAGTAGGCTCAATCACATGGAATGGATCCCAGAGATAATCTCTCAACATAGAAATATAGAAGACGTTATGCATATGCTCCATTTCAGGAGGAAGCGCAACTTGATACGCCACCGGATTGATTTTCTCAATAATCTCATACGGTCCGACATATCTTGGCGCTAACTTGCCTTTGACTCCAAAACGAGTCTGGCCTTTCATCGGTGTCACTTTCACAAAGACGTGATCACCTACTTCATACTCTCTGTCTCGCCTTCTGACATCTGCATAACTTTTCTGTCGGCTCTGTGCAGTTTTCAATCTATGTTGTATCAGTTTCACTTTTTCAGTTGTTTCATAAACAATCTCGGGCCCAAGCAAAGGCCCATCTCTAACTTCTGCCCAGCAAATCGGAGATCTACATTTTCTGCCATACAATGCCTCGAAAGGCGCCATACCGATACTCGAATGATAACTGTTGTTGTAAGCGAATTCAGCCAATGGCAAATGGCTTTCCCAGTTTCCCTGAAAATCAAGGACACACATTCTCAATAAATCCTCCAGAGTTTGGGTGGTCCTTTCTGATTGTCCATCTGTCTGAGGATGATAGGCACTACTCAGCCTCAATTCAGTACCCAATGCAGTTTGTAGGCTCTGCCAAAACCTCGACGTAAACTTCGAATCCCTGTCAGAAACAATGGACACAGGCACTCCATGCAGTCTAATAATTTCATCAATATAGAGTATAGCCAATTTGTCCGCATTATAAATTGTCTTAACAGGTAGGAAGTGAGCTGATTTAGTCAGTCTATCAATAATAATCCAAATTGAATCCATACCTTTTCTGGAGCGAGGCAATCCAACGATAAAAATCCATCGTGATATGCTCCCATTTCCACTCCGGTATGGGTAAGGGTTGCAGTAAGCCTGCGGGTCGCTGATGTTCGGCTTTAACTTGTTGGCAATGAAGGCATTTTGATACAAAATCCGCAATTTCTTTCTTCATTCCCGGCCACCAGAAATTCAATTTCAAATCTTGATACATTTTCGTATTTCCTGGGTGGATAGACAGTTTTGAGTTGTGGCCCTCTTGCAGAACTCTTCTTCTCAATTCAAAATCATTCGGTACACACAGTCTTTCTTGAAACTTCAGTACATCATTTTCAAATTTGAAGTCCGGTCTCGGTTTAGATTCTCTTTCTTCGATGATCTTCCTCAAGAAGTCATCCTGTTGCTGCTTCTCTTTAATCTCTTCAATCAAAGCCGGTTGAGCAGAAATAGCAGCTAAGGTTCCACCTTGTTCTCGCAAAACAATTTCAATTTCAGACTTTTCAAGGTCACGAAGCAACTCTTTCTGTCCGGTGAGTAAGCAGGCTAAGTTCCCAATTGATTTCCGACTCAAAGCATCGGCAACGGTGTTGGCTTTTCCCGGATGATACAGAATCTGTAGGTCATAATCTTTAATCAGTTCTAGCCATCTCCGCTGTCTCATGTTCAATTCTTTTTGTGTGAAGAAATATTTCAGACTCTTGTGGTCGGTGTACACTTCACATGTTGCCCCATACAGATAGTGACGCCAGATTTTTAATGCAAATACCACTGCAGCAAGTTCCAGATCATGGGTTGGGTAGTTCTTTTCATGAGGCCTCAGTTGTCGGGAAGCATAGGCAATTACTCTCCCATTCTGCATTAAAACACATCCAAAACCCTTATGAGAAGCATCACTAAATACAGTATAACCATCCGTACCTGAAGGTAGGGTAAGAACCGGTGCAGTCACAAGTCGAGTTTTCAACTCTTGGAATATTGTTTCCCTTTGGTCAGTCCAGTCAAAAGATATCCCCTTCTGTGTCAGTTGAGTCAATGGTAAGGCAATTTTGGAGAAGTCTTTGACGAATCTTCTATAATATCCAGCCAATCCCAAAAAGCTTCGGACTTCTGTCACATTCGTTGATCTAGGCCAGTTCACTACAGCTTCGATTTTCTGTGGATCAACTGAAATCCCATCTTTGCTAATAACATGTCCCAAAAACATAACATGGTCAAGCCAAAATTCACATTTAGACAGTTTAGCATAAAGTTTCTGTTCTCTTAAGGTCTGTAGGGCAAGTCTCAGATGATGTTCATGTTCCTCTCTAGTCTTAGAATAAATCAGGATGTCATCAATGAATACAACAATAAAGTCATCAAGGTACGGTTTAAAGATTCTATTCATGAGGTCTATAAATGCTGCTGGTGCATTGGTAACTCCGAAAGGCATAACTAAAAATTCGTAATGTCCATACCTTGTTCTAAAAGTAGTCTTATCAATGTCTTCTGGTTTGACCTTTAACTGATGATATCCGGATCTGAGGTCAATCTTAGAAAACACTTGAGCACCCTGTAACTGATCAAATAGGTCATCAATACGAGGTAATGGGTATTTATTTTTCACAGTTACCTTGTTCAATTCATGATAATCAATACACAGTCTCAGTGAGCCGTCTTTCTTCTTCACAAACAAGACCGGTGTGCCCCATGGTGAAGTACTAGGCCTGATGAACCTTTTGTCTAACAGTTCTTGCAGTTGTACTTTCAATTCTTTCAGTTCTGTTGGAGCCATTCTGTAAGGAGCTTTAGATACTGGCTGTGTTCCCGGAATCACGTCAACGGTGAATTCAATCTCCCTGTCAATCAAACCCCCTGGCAGATTCTCTGGAAAAACATCTGGGAACTCTCTGACTATGGGAATGCTATTCACATTAGCACTATCATCAGTAGGTACAGTCAAAACAGAACACAGATATCCTTTACACCCCTTTCTAATCAATTTAACAGCTTTTACGGAAGAAATCAAATACGGAGGAGGTACTACTCCTACCCCATTAAACACGAATTCAGGTAAACCAGGTGGACAGAAAACAACTTGTTTTGTCACACAGTCAATAGTAGCATGGTATTTTTGCAACCAGTCCATCCCCAATATTACATCAAAATGATCAATGTTCAATGGCAGTAAATCAATAAACAGATGCATATCCCCAACAATAATCTCACAAGCAGGATACATCTATGCACATGTCATAGATCCCCCAACAGGTGAAGATACAGCTAACAAGTAATTCATGGGTTCTAAGGGTCTATTCAATTTTCGCGAAAAAGCATGCGATACATAAGAATGTGTAGACCCCGAATCAATCAGTACATATGCATTTTGAGCACAAATAGAGAGGATACCTGACACAACAGTTTCAGTATTTTGTACGTCTCCCGGTACTAGGGCGAACACACGGCCCTACCTCATAGGCTCTTTCCCGGTAGCTTTGGGGTTCGGTTTTGGTGCCACGGTTGATGCTGCGGCGCTGCCTGCAGCTTTACTATGGCTCGGAGCATTGGAAGGGCAATCTTTCACCATGTGGCCTACCTTGCCACACCTGTAACAAGCACCAGATAATTTATACCAAACTCCCTTATGATTCTTACCACATTCAAAGCAGGGCGGTATGGAACCACTCCCTTGGCTGGGGCTATTTGTTGACCCCGTATTCTGTTTCTTACTCAATGGGTTATGCTTGCCTTTCTTGAATTTAAAATTTTTCCTTTTACCCCGCCATTCAGACGCTGGTGTTTCAGTTTTCAGTGCCTCGATGTTTGCTTCAGCCATCAAGGCTCGGTCAAGGACATTCACATAAGTCGGTAATTTCAGAACATTTATTCTATCCAATATCGCAACATTCAGGCTGCCTTCAAACCTTCTGGCCTTCTTATAATCGGTGTCCACCATGTGTGGTGCATATCTAGCAAGCCCGGTGAACTTCGTTTCATATTCAGCAACAGACATTGTGCCCTGTTTTAACTGTTCAAATTCAGTGACCTTCCTGTCCCTGACACACTGAGGGAAGTACTTTTCAAAGAAGGCTACCTTGAATTGTGCCCAAGTTATGGCAGTGTTGTCATCACGAGTAAGCATCCACCACCTTCTAGCCTCTGCTTGCAGAGTGAAAGTGGCCAGCAGTACTTTATGTGCCTCCGAGCACGGAAATACCTCAAACAATTTTTCGGTCTCTAAAACCCATGCTTTAGCCTTTAACGGTTCAAGACCTCCCTGAAAGGATGGCGGTTTCAATTTGCTGAACTTCTGGGTAAGAGCAATTATGTCCCCATCATTATCATTCACATTCTGGTCCGGCTGTACCGGAGGAGGAGGTGGGGGCTGTTGGTTCTGTTGTTGGTCCAACCTCGCAGTCAACAGTTCCATCATTCTTTCCATTCTGGCCATTCTGGCCTCAGTTGATGAGGATTCAGATTCATTTGAAGTTCTTGCGTTATCCATTTCACTATAAGCAGTTATAACAGTTATAACAGTTATCAACATAGACAGTCATTTCTTTAAACAGTTTAACACATTAACATATAATCAGTCATGTCATAACCACACACTTTTCATGCTCATATAATGCCCTATTTCTTTTCTAGGACACCATATAGCTCATTTGGACACGTGTGTGCGGTATGACTCGTGGTTATGTATCGCTCTGATACCACTCTGTTACGACCCAAACCCGCCCCTATGGGTTT
Source organism: Camellia granthamiana (assembly GCA_036172215.1). Classification (NCBI taxonomy): domain Eukaryota; kingdom Viridiplantae; phylum Streptophyta; class Magnoliopsida; order Ericales; family Theaceae; genus Camellia; species Camellia granthamiana. The sequence goes on from CM069912.1 coordinate 67,705,910, forward strand.
AGCACCGTAACCGGCCAGTAATCCGAGATTACCGAAGGCCTACTGAACAGTAAGACAGTAAAACAGAGTACAGGGGCATGGCGGAAGCCAATACAGTAATAAAACAATGTCCAATGAGCTGTGACAGTCTGTATGCCAAAAATTTTTTTCATGCATATAAACATTCAGTACAGAACAGTTATGCACAATATTTACAATCATTCAGTACAGGGGCTTAACCCCTACTAAACAGTACAGTCTATACGGTATTACAAAAACGGTACAGTGACAGACGGGGAAGTAAAAACGCCCTTAAGCCCTGGCTTGGCAGGCTCGGAACCTCGCAGTGAGGCACATTGGTTGGCTTGACAAAACTAGGACTCTACCCCGACGCTTCTAGCTTTGATTCGGTGCCTGTACACCTACATATATATATGAGCAGTGAGCTAAAGCCCAGTGAATAACATAATGCGTAAAGGGGGTTTAGAATGAATGTCCTTACAGTAGTGAAAACAGTTCATTTCAATCAGTGTTTCAGTTATTCAGTACAGTAAACAGTCATATGTGGTACATCCATTAGCATAACAATACAGTAAGCAGTAGGTCTTAAAGACCGAACAGTAATGATGGCCATCAATCAGTAAATAGTAGTGGTTCCAACATGGGAACCGAATCGATTAGACAAATCCACCCGTTCATAGACCGTCGGTGGGGCCATCCGTTCACAGACCGTCGATGGCAGAGATTTCTCAAACGGTAGTAGTAACAGGAAACAGTAGTTGCTAAGGATGCCACAATACAGTTCAGAATATAGGACATGCATTCATTCAATAAACAATATCAGTTCAGTAAACAGTTCAGAAGATAATCATTTGAACATATCTTTACACAATTGTTACTCACAGAGTTCTGGGCTACAGTAGGCTAGAGCGTCCTCTTGGAATGCCAACCCTATACAGTTAACAGATTGAACACACACTAAGTTCCACAGTTGGGAAAGATAATAACTTAACCCCTAAATTTGCCTCGGTGTGGTTCTACATCTATATCCTCTTAAAGATGCCTTAAATATGCCCTAGAAATGCCTAGGATGGAAAGAGGATGCAAAGATGCACTTTTGAACACTTTACAAAATTTTCAGAAAACAGGGGTCTCGCTCGAGCATAGATTTCTACGCTCGAGCGGACATGCAGACAAAGGGGCTCCGCTCGAGCGTGAGCTTCGTCGCTCGAGCGGACTGCGTGCTACAGTAAAAATGCTGGATGCTCAGATTTTACGCCCGATGGACGCTCGATCCCCGCTCGAGCGTAAGACACAGGCCCTCGCTCGAGCGTGGGTTTCCTCGCTCGAGCGGACTGTGAACTCATGCAAAGTACTGGATGCACGTATTTCACGCTCGAGCGTAACTTTTCTCGCTCGAGCGGAAGGCACGATCACAGAGTGTACGCTCGAGCGTAGACTTCCTCGCTCGAGCGTAGGCTCAAAATCTGGAAATTCCAGATTCGAGTCCCAAGCTCAAAATCAAGTTTAAATGCCAAAATTTCGATCCTCTTGGGCCAATTTACTGGAAAACATAAGTAAACTCACAAGATAACATGATACAATGGTCAATTTGAGAAATCAAGGCCCAAGGGTGTTTCAATTAAACTCATCTCCAAATCCATTTTTCATGAACATGCATGAACATGCTACAAGGTGACATGCATGAGATTTACTCAAATCAAAGCTTCCAAAACATGCTCTATTGAGCTCATTCTTTTCAAAACAAGTTGAAAACATGGACTTAAGCTTATTTATAAACATGCATGTGACAATTTACCATGAAATCAACTCAAAATTCATCAATACACACATGCATGCAAGAATTGAGCTATAATTCAACATGTATGAACTAAAACATAACTTAGCTCTACAATTTGACATGAACCATGCAAGAATTAGCTTAAACTCACAATTAGATGGTTGAATTCCTTACCTAGGGCTTGAATTAGAGATGTAGGAGCTCAAATATGCAATTCTCTAACAATTTCTACAAGTCCAAGCAAATTCTTCAAGAACACATCAATTCTCTCACTCCCTCTCTCCCTAGATCGGTTTTGTGCAAAGAAATGGCTGAAGAGTTGTTTTGTTTGAGTGTATGAAGCTCAAGGATAATAATAAACAAAGGCCCCACTAGATGGTATGATTGTAAATAAGCCAACCTATGCAATTCATCTATATTTAACCTAATTTAAGCATACCAAATCACATTTCAGATAATTACACCATAAAATCACATAAATTCTCACGATCCTAAATCATCAATCAATTTCTAATTCGGCCGCCGATAAGGCCTACAATTAACAGTTTAACCAAAACAGACTGAACAGATAATTAAACAGTTAAACAGATAAAATGCAATTCAAACAGATACAAGCAATCAATTCAGTTCAGATCTCAGTCAGTCAGTTCAGTATTTCGATCAATTCAATTATCAGTCTTAATCAGTCTTAGTCTAGCAGAAATCGGTAATCAATCAGTGATTTATCGGTAATCAGTATGGGGGTTATTACAGTATTATTACCCCCCAGGTAAGGGTCTTGCGCTAAGGATACCTTAAATACCTTTATATAAATGAACAATCATTCAGTGATTCAAAACGTAACATGTTAAGAAATAGGGCATTTCTTGTCATATCATGTTATTATCGTACGCTTAACAAAGATAGAAATAAATCACATTCTCATGAGGGTTACATAAACATGTTAAACTTTTGCCCTTATGTCGTGGTTTCTGAATAATTTCCCATTCACGCGAATACACATAGCTTTCCAATTATTCTGATTCATCGCAGGTGTATACTCTTGATCACTTATAACTGTCTCATATTTACTCAAAATTCGTTCTTCAAGAATGAACATAATTTCTCTTTCTTCTTTAAGAAACGGCGTAGTTCACTTGATCTATTAATCAGTAGCACATAGAAGCATACACCTTTGTTTGATCGTTCGTCTATGTTAACATAGTTGATTTGTAATTAACAAGGTACTAACGGTAATCATTACACCAGTCATATGAGTTAACTTAGTTAACTTAAGTCTAACAGGACATTCCTGATAAATATTAACAAAAGGTAAGCACATTATACAGATTGAATGATATCAGAGATACGTGAATACCATGGTTCCATAGTGCTTATACGTTCCCTTGGTTCGTCATGAATCACTATAGCTATTTTGCAAACAACGTTAGTATTCTTTATCAACAGTAATAAAATGTACTGTGCAATAATGCCCTTAGAGTTTCCAATCAACATACTGTTAACATGCTTATAAGAATCATTAACGATAATTGAACGTACGACTACCGTACTACTACTCACAATGGTAGGTATCTAATAGCGATGGAACGATGTCCTCGTCTTGACCTACAAACACAATGCACATAGCAGATTATGAGAATAAAACCAATCTCTTTTTATTCCTCACCCAATAGCTATGATGGTTCTAGACTCATTATTCCTCCATAGGTTATAATCCATGCCTCATAAAATAGGAGAAATCGATAGGAGAAAGGTTCAGGCGAAGAAACGGTACAAATTCAGTAAACAGAAAGTGAACAATCGTCACTAATTTGGGCATAACTATTTTTGTACTTAGACTTTTGGAGTGAGACCACCACCATTGGAAACTAGACTTCCGGGGCTTGATTTTAGGCTCAAGAATCACTCAAAACGGAGTCTGGATGCAAAAGATATGCCTATTCAAAGTTACTCAGCATAAGCTAAAACAGGGGTGGCCGCTCGTGCGCCCACTTTGGCCGCTCGTGCGGCCCAATTCCGCTTGAGCGGAAGAACCCGGCCGCTCAAGCGCCCAAAAACAGAATGAAAACCTATTTTTTTTCCTCTTCTCCGCACGTGCGGCCATGGCCTCCGCACTTGCGGCATGGGCCCTGTTTGACAGTCCGAAATTCATACCAAACCCAACTTGGAGAACACTTAGCAAGGTTCAAAATAGATCAATTCAACACAAGAATAAAGCTTAAAATCACATGAAAAATTAATCATAAATCAACTTAGGTTCTTACTCACTTTAAATTCATGATTCACAATCCAATTCCATGGAGTTCCCAACTTCCTCCCACAAATATACATACACTTAGCCATTTGTTTACATAGATGAGTTCAAATAGATAGTTGAAGAAATAAAATGTAAATTCTCACTAATTGGGTCACAATAATTCCAAATCCACCAAACATAAGAGACATCAATCCAATTAATCACTTAATACATGCTTGACCCTTATTATAAACCCTAACTTACATAACATGGAGGAATTTCTTTTCAAATCAAAGAGAGGAATCAATTAGAAGAGATTAAACATACCTTGAGTTGAATTCCCTATAAACCCTCTTAATTTCTTTCCCAATTCCTTCCTTGTGGAACTCTCTTCTCACTCTCAAATTTTCTTCTCCTCTCACTCTCTCTAGGATAATTTCTAAGTCAAATGGTAAAGAGAACATAGGTGGATATAATAGGTGAATAAGACAAAAATCAATCGTTTAATCATTACAAATTAAAATTTCACAGAAATGCTTATTATTACTTAAAAATTATGCTGATTTCAAATATAAAATCAATTTCAGAAAATTAAGTCTCTAAGGCTTCCAATTTCTGATTCCAACTTCTTAATTGTGACAGATACTTCTTTAGTAAACAGATATGAATCAATTTTCGTAAGTTTTGCTTAATTAAACCTCATTTCACATGAAATTTCACAGAAAGCAAGTAAATGCGCAAAATAAAGGATCGAAAATATACCAGAAACAGATATGAGGGTCGGGTTATTACAAGAAATGATCCATCTTTTTATCTTTTTATCTTTTTTCCATCACATCACCTCTTTCCTTTTCTGTATATCTTTTCGTAAAAAGATAAAAAGTACACTTATTTAGGTCATCCCAAACAACCCCTAATTCAAAATTTCAAGGGAGTTGTCTGCTTGTTTATGAATCATAGGGGAAGTAAAGTGCATGGCTTTAAATCACGAGAGAGTAACTAAAAATTATAATGTAATTATATTAAAATAAAATTAAATATTATACAACTTCAAAATAATAATAAAGTCTCAAAAACTCAAACAAAAGACCCAACAAGAGCTATAAAAAGCAAGTTATGAAGTCGTTAAAAAATTGAATCTGAAAAAATCAATCAATCTTTCCACAAATATAATTTGGAAAAAAGAATATTTGTATCAAAATCAAGCTTAAATCTTCCTCCATCGTTGTTGTCATCATTATTACCATCTTCATGAACTTCAATCACCACTAGAAGTCAAAGTCGAAAAAGAAGAATATCCACAATATTAATATACGAGGATTGAGTCGAGAGAGGATCACTGAAAGATCAAAAATTTAAAAATCTATGCTAGAAATCGGAAGAAAAGCTCTCATACTCCTCTTCTTAAATATAAATAATTCAATTCTATATTTTAAAAGTGTTTTTTGGAGCTTGTAGGAAACAAGTTGAAAAGTTGTCGGAAGAGTCACTATAAAAAAATTAAGGTTTTGTCGAAAAATATTTAAAGACAGAATCACTTTTTAAGAATAAAATATCTTTATTGTCAAAAGTGTTATTATTTTATTTTTAGATGAAATTAGATATTTAGTAATGAATTACTAACCTTTAAGGACCAAAAATTTTCTTAAAAAATAAACTTTTTTAGGTCCAAATTATTTTGTCCCTAAAAGTACAATTATTAGCGATATTTTCAAAATTTTATCTCTAAAAGCTCATTTTTTTTTTTTACGTTTTAGGACGATTTTTTAGCGATTGTCTTCGTGACAACTGAAATTGGTCTATAAATATTTTTTACAACAAAATTTATATTTTTAGAGATAAAAATTTAATTTTTAAAACTCTTATATGTTATAGTAAGGGTTGAAAATTGTCTATAGAGAGGGGCACTTCATCAACCTCTATGCTGGGTCTTTTATTTATTTTTTAGTTATATGTATATGTTTATATATTGTAGAGAGAGGAAGGAGAAGTCATTTAGTAATGCCAAATACAGTTAAATAGTGTCTTAAGAGTGTTTTAATTGATGAATAAGATGAGACTCATCAATTTGTTTTAAGGAAGATGAAAATTACATAAAAATTTGATATTTAATAATTGGTTTTAGACAACCTAGTAAGTTTTCAATAGAAGATAGTATATTGCGTAGGTCAATTAGGGTAGGAACAATAACTCATCCCTTTAATTTGGGAGTTTCAATTTAATACTAATAAAGTAGAAATTTAAAAAAAAAAAAAAAAAAAAACAAGAAACCAATAACTAAGACCAAAATATCACATCAATAAGTGAGACCTATCCTCTAAAATTCTTTTAGAACTCATAGTTTCGAGCTTCCAAACAATTTTCTTAAGTAGTTTCGGAGGTATTTAATACATTATTTTACTATGAGGTATGAAATCCACACACGGCTCATATAATAGAAAAAGTAAAATAAAATAAAAACAAATTTAGGGTAATTTCAGAGGTGTTTAATATATTATTTTACTCCCTCTTTTAGGTGAGGTATGAAATCTATACACGTCTCATATAATAGAAAAAGTAAAATAAAATAAAATCAAAACAAATTTAAGTACATATAGCATTATCCGTTCAATTAATGTGTCTATCCTCGTCTGGAATAGATTTTTTTAATAATTTTTTAATTTTTTGATTAAAATATAATATAAAAAAATTATATTTGAGATGATTTTTTAACTTTTTACGAAAAAATGTATAAAAAAAAAAAAAAAAAAACTTTAACCTTGTAATATAAATTATTAATTTTTTAATTTTTTTAAATAATTTTTCAACTTCTTAACTAATCTCAAACCACGCCTAACTATTTAAGTTAGTCAATGGTCGTCATGGGCCGCTGACACGATGCATTTGGCAGTTTTTCCTTTTTGTAAGAATCAGTGCCCTTTTGTTCATGTGATAGAACATTCCAGATAATTGGTTGAAAAAAATAACAATAATAAATTTTAAAGTATTTTATAAACACATTCTTTGAAATTTACTTAAATTACAAATTACTCTTTATAATTTTAAAAATTACATTATATCTTCTAAGATTTCTAATTTCATAACAAATAGATTATTTTATTAAGAGTGCAATTCAGACGGGCTCAACCCGAGCAACCCATACTCAGCTCGAGTTTTTTAAGGTTTAGGCAACAATATCTTGTAATCTGGACGGGTCTGGACTGATTTTTGATGACCGAATTGTAATTCGAGCTGAGTCTGGGCAGAGTCAGTGACTAATCTGAGCAACCTGAACCCGAATTGCATTTAATATATTATATAAATTATATAATATATGTATAAATTAAATAGTTGGTCCTTAATTTATTTATTTTTTTTGGTGGTCTTTGGCCCTTAGATTAGCATTTTTTATTTGGACCGTTAGATTAAAACTAAGAACAAAACCCTACCTTATCTATTCTTTCTTCCCTCTCTCTCAGACTCTCATTTCATTTCTTCACGAGAGTTGAAGAACAGCGAACGATGACGACGACGCAACAAACGACGACGACGCCATCCTTTCAATAAGTTTCGACGCCACACAAAACTGGTAGATCCTTTTCTGTGTTTATATTTGTGCTTCAATTTGTCTATTTTTGATCATTCGTCGTTCGATTACCACTCAAAATCGATGATATTGATTTTAGAGGACTTTAGACTAATTCCATTTGGATCTGGTCGAAGAGCATTGTGAAATCAATCTGGGAGTTGCAACAGTAAAGCTTGCACTTGCCAATCTTCTTTACTTATTTGATTGGGAATTACCTGTTGAGATGAAAATTAAAAGATATTGATACTGATGTCAATCATGGTCTTACAATGCATCAGAGAAATGCTCTTTGCCTAATGCCTAAGAACTACTCCGTTTGTTGTATGGAATAATGAAGCATTGTTTGTTGCCTTGTGAAATTTACTTTTATATGTAGCGGTGTTTGTGGTTGGGATGATGTTTAAGTTTGTTGTATAGACTAATGGACTTATGTATATAATGAAGCATTGTTTGTTGTATGAAAAAATTCAAAAGCTGTTTGTTGCCTTGTGAAATTCGGGCAATTCGGGCTAACCCAAGTTCAAATTATGAAGCTTGGTCCAAGCTTGGGCAGCCATGCTCGGGTTGATGGTCGGGCTTGGGCACCGCCAAACACAATTTGGGTTGGTCTTGGGCAAACCTCTAACCCGACCGAACCCACCCAAGTTGCACCCCTACCTTTTATTAATAAATCATCAAGTTAATTAACAGTTTTTAATAATGTTAAAGTTTTATTTCAATTAATAATTCGAATAATTTTATTATTGTATAGGTGAACAATTAAAATTTTCACTTTTTCAATTAATTCTGTTAAATAAAAAATTCTGACATGAAGGTATTTGTAATTTTTCAAACCATAGGGGCAATTTATACTTTAAGCAAACCTCAGGAAGTGTACTTGTAATTTACCCTAAATTTTAAATACATCGCATAAGATTTGCTGAAAATATAAATTATTATTATAGTTTTAAAAATTACAAATATTCCTTTATAAAAAAAATACTTAATAGAATTAAAAAAAAAAAAAAATCCAACCACTCTCCTATACAACTTGAATCGTTAATTGAATATATTTTTGTTATTATTAAAAATAGTTAATTGACTTGATAATTTATTAATAAAAAGAGTAATTTGTTATACGATAAGAAAACTTGAAAGAGTTGGGATGTAATTTCCAAAACTAGAGAGGCAATATGTATTTTAAGCAAATCTCAAAAAGTGTACTTGTAATTTACTCAAAAAAAGAAAAAGAAAAAAAATTATATATAATAACTAGCGGTTGGTATATACGATGCGTGTGCAATTCAAATAAATAAAAATAAAATAAAATGTAAATATATTACGTACCACTTAAGTGATAAGAGTCTTTTTCCTTAGATTCAAGATCCAAAGTTTTAGTGTCACTTCTTTCACCTGTCTAATTTTTATTGTTTTAAATAGAAAGCATAAGGAAAGAATGTTTCAGGACACGAGACATGCTACATTCCCCTAATTGAACTCCTCTCTAATTCCACTCCTAGTGACGTGGTTAAAACCCATGTGAAGTGATCCTCTCTCTCTCTCATCTATAGTCCCCATAATTCCACATCATTTGAGAAGGGGGCAAAATTAAGAAGATGAATCATCTTTTCTTTAGAACACTACTAAAGGTATTCACTTTATAATAGTGCAAGCGGTTGGCAATTCAAATAAGGTTTGAGTCTCATTCCTCCTATTTATATAATTTTTTTTTAATTTTAAATATATTAATGGACCTTTGGCTTTTAAATAGAAAATATGTATACAATTCAAGTAAGTAAAAATTAAAATAAAAGATAAAGAAATTAATATCAAAATATGTGTGTTGCTCAAATGCTAAGAACTTTATTTCCTAAACTTAAGATTAAAGTTTCAAATCTTGTGTGTTTCTTTATATAATTTTTTTATTTTTTTATTTTCATAGAGAAATCGGAGACACTTCAACCATGACATAAGGAGAAGCAAATAAAGATTTGAACACTAAGCCAAACTTTGTCTTCACTTAATATAATAGTATAGATAAATGGAAGATAGATAATAGTAATTAAGCTGCAATGCTTTGCAAAATTCAATTGGAAATTTGCTATTACTAGTTACATATGATATGAATGACACTTGTTTCATTTAGTTTTTTATTTAAAAAATGCTAAACATACAAATTATATATATATATATATAAGTCATATAAAACGATATGATAATGATATTTATGTAATTATAGTAGGTAATGATAGGCCTTTTAATTTTTAGTGAACATCTATAAATGAGTTACATCATTTTGTACAAAAATTTTTGTAATTTATTTATTATATTTTATTTTTAAATTGAAAAACCATTCTTTTATCATCTTTTTGATAATGTACCTTTTTTTTTAAAACTTAATTAAATTATTTTTATTTTATAAAAAAATAAGTAAAAATTATACTAAAAATTCTAACATAAAATTTTAAAATTAAAAAAAAATGATATTTATAAAGACCTATATGTGCTAAAATCTGACCGGACCACACACAATCAATAAGATCTTCTCATTCTTGAAAATTTGGAAACAAATACGATCTTCAAGATGAATTCACCAAATCTACAAGATAGAGAAATGTCAGTGCGAGGGGTGATCAACAATCCAGTTGACTTGCCTCACCCACCCGGTCTGACCCAACCCAACTAGTTTTGGGTGGATGTGTGACTTTTGGCGGACTGATGCAAGTGAAATATTTCAAAAATTGTGGGTGTGGGTCGGGTGGCGGATCAACCACCCCTGAACCGCATGGACTCGACCGGACCGCAAACTAGTATTTTTAAAATTTTTTTTTTAAATCTCTAGCTCGCAGCAACAATCCCACAACACAAACAAATTCATTTCATTTTGAGCCCTACCTCTATCATTTTGTTCTCTTTCTCTCTCTCTTTCATCCATTAAATCGATGTCAACCAGTCGACAAGTGGCGAGGCTAGTTCTGTTGCACACGGCAGAGGTATACTCTTCTTTGTTTGTGGGAGTGTGGTGTAAATCACTTGTTGGTGGGAATAGGAGTGGGAGTGGGAGTGGGAGTGGGAGTGGGAGTGGAAGTGGGAGTGGGAGTGGGGTAATTCCATATTTTGGGAGTTGTTTAATCAATATTAGGGTATTAGAAATGATTCCTAAGTTACCGAAATCGATTAGGGTTTGCGAGTTTTCGCTTCTTAGGATAGAGTTGAAATTATTTAGGAAACCAAGGGTTTTCACAATATTTCAAAAGTAAAGGACTTTTAAGAAAATAAAATTTTCAGGGGCCTCACAACCTATCCCCCTTAAAACAATTTCGTTCTCAAAATTTCAAACATTCTTAATGTCTTGAAATGTTATAGGTAGTTGGTTCATATTGCATTCTTGCACTCCTGGGTAAATTCTGCCAATGTATATTAATCAACCGAATCATCTTCTTCTCTTAAGTTCTTTTCCCTTTTGTCCAAAGCCATCATTGGTTTCATTCTAATAATAACATTTTGAATTGAATTTCTCCCCCAATTAATGACGTAAGGAGATGCGTTAATCTTTTGCGTTATTTGAAAATTCTAAATTGTTCGTTGCTTCTTTAGTGTGAGGGCATGTATTGCCAAATTCCCGATTTGGTGATCTATACTCTCGTTAAGAATTGATCCTTTGGTAATTTGCTGATGCCGTTGTGTTTATTGATTTGTTGAATCATGAAAACTAATATATCCCCCTTAAATAATAAAAACGTTCAATTGGATGGGTGAGTCATCTCCTTCTTTTGGTAACTATCGATAATTGCTAAGATACGAGTAACGAATCTATCTCTAAGATAAGGTCGGAGTCAGGTATCTTCATGCCTTGAAAATTGCACAAATAATTCCTATGACCTAACACATATTGTAGATATGAAGGATTGCGACCAACAAAATATGTACCCAAGATTTCTAAGACTGGATTAAATGAAGGAAATTAACACCATCTACGTTCAAGTTACAAAAAGTCACTCCAAAAGAGTTCTAACTACTTAGTTATATTCTTTTAGATTAACCAAGGCGCGTACTGTAGTTCCTTGGGTCCATATGTGTTATATCTCTCGCTCTTAGGGTACTACTTAGTGAGGTCTTTGTCTTTTTCTCCTTGTAGTGCAAATATTCTGCTGGTTGGCCTCTGATTATTATTGAGCCCAGGCCTCTTGTTGCCTCATTCCCTCTGGTATTGTTGACTGGCTGGTCCTGGCTTGTTCTTCCATGGCTTCTGCCCGTCAATCCCTTACGTGTTTGTTTTCGTACCTTCTCCTTGATTTCCTGGCTGGATAAGTTGGGGACACTCATTCTTCTTGTGCCTTATTTGCTGGCAATAGTAACACTAGATCGACCAAGCTGATCTTTTCTAAAAGCTTTCCTTCTGGTACTGCTATTGCAATTATTGTTATAGTTGCAGTGCCCTAGAGTATGGATTTTGTACTACATGCCTTCGGATGTTCCTTTCTGGTCCCACATAGGATTCACTTTCTTTCTTCAGGCTCCAAATCCGTCTGGTATTTACCACCTCCTGTTATGCGTATAGTGTTGTGTCCACCACATCCACAAAAGTAGGAAGTCGCAAGGGCAAAACCCTTTATCTGATTATAGGGTCTAGATCCCACTCAAATTTCTGTTCTTTCTCTTTATCATCGGCTATGTATCGAGTCGCATAACGAGCCAACTCCTTGAACTTCGCTATGTATTGGGCCACCGTCATCATGCCTTGCTTTAGCAATTGAAACTCACGAATTCTCTCTTGTCTAACAGTGTTTGGGAAGTACTTCCTCATAAACAATTCTTTAAATTGCACCCAAGTCATAATCGTGATGTCCCTAGATTCTTTAATTAAGGTCCACCAATGGTTTGCCTCACCTTTCAACTGGTAAATGGCTAGAGCGATCTTATTTGTATGCTCGACTATTCCCATTGTCTCCAACATCTTTTCAATTTGTCGAATCCAGTTTTTAGCGATCTTAGGATCGGGCTCACCAGCGAAGATCGGCAGTCTATGTTTGCGAACCTCTGAGAATAGATGTGTTCTCTCATTCTAACATGTTCTCCCCAGCCTTCCTAATTCTTACAGAACTTGATTTCTGACATTCCTGGGTAAGTTGGTCGTGGGTGCATGGATGTGATTATTGACCCCGAGTGTCCCGTTCCTATTAATATTGACGTCATCATTGTGGTTAGTGTTGTTGCTGTTACTAGTGTAATTGTTTGCTCTTGTATGGTTCACCATCTGCTAACGTACAGTTAGGTGCAGGTTAGGGTTTTGCTAACGCAATTAGTCAAGGGAATTACTAAGGTGAAATGTCTCTAATTCAAGTAACTCCTAATATGCTTCCTAACGTAGTCCTACTCAACTACCTATTCCGTCACCATTCTCAGTCATTCTGGGACAAACTACATGTTTTGATTCATTAATCAAGGTTCTCCTTCTTCATTATGAAAGTGTGGTTTTGTTGGTCTTATTTGAAATGCTTTCTTCAGCTCCTCGATTTCGATGCTGGAATTGCTAGCGCACCACTATATAGCTTCACGAGCTAACATTGCCATGCCCGAAATCCGAAGAAATGTCCTAAGGTTGGTTAGGCAAATTTTGATTTTTAATGTCTTTTGATTAATAGAGTAAATAGTGTTATAATAATATAACATAGTCAAAGCAAGGTAGTCTCTAACGGCAGGTCAAAATGTGTGGGTAAGGGTTGAACCTAGGTTCTTATACCGAGTTGTGGCGCTCCAAAAACCGAGAACATTAGATAATATATTAGCAAATAAACATAGGGTTTATCTAAGGTTACAAGAGAAAGAAATGTCACTAATGAGTCCTTTGGTTAATAACCAAGTAAGATCCTAGGAAGGTTGGACAAGTCAATATAGCCTTCCTTTTAAGTCCAACCACCTTAGATAGCAAAGCTACCTTTTTGACAGATCTTGACAAAGTATTAACACAAGGCCTACATGAGTTGACAGAGTATAAGGATAGGTAGCAAATAATATATATAATAATTACAAAATCATGTCTTAAATACAACAAGCGATTAATCACTTACAATCTTAAAATGTGTTTACAAAACTAGTTCCTAACTCTCATAGGCTGGCCATACGTCTTCAAATACTTAGCTTTGCCTTTGACCAATCTAATAGTCTTCAATACCTAGTATCAAACGCCATAAGCTTTGAATGCCCAGTAAACGCGCACACACCCCATTCCTTTTTCCAATCCAATACACAATAGCAATTACAACAATAGGGGAAAGAAACATGATATTCAATTAAATAGCAATGGTTACAAGGTTAGTTGTTAGTTGTCTGGAAATCCCCCAAAGAGATTTCATCCTTCTAACCACAAGAATTGGACACCGGACTATTCGAAACTCCCCATTTTGCTACTTTGCAGAACTCACCACGGATGCCTGCAACGGTTGCATACTGCGCAATGCCATCGGTGGACCTCAAAAGGGACAACGAAAAGAAAAAAAGGTTTTATCATCTCGAACCCAACCTTATCCTTCCAAAAAGTTTTTATCCTCCTGAATGTGCCATCTGGACCCAACCTCATCTCACCAAATCAAATCATTGCAAAGAGTTCGAATACGTCCGTTTCATTCTAGGGTTTATGTGATAACTGCTTGCGCAAGACTTAACCTTTAATTAGGAAGCACATTCCATCAATCCATACATAGCACATTATCATTTCTTCATTATTCAAGTGATCGAAAACCCAATACCACCCCAATTAAGGTTTCTGTTGAGTTAGATGTCTTAAATTAAAGTTAGAACAACTTAACAAGATAGTAATATTCACATAAGCATGAGTATGACCAAATGAAGAAGATAAGGAGCACAACCATAACACATGTAATAACATACCAAGACATTATCACATACTAATAAGCACATTCATGAAGACAAGAGCATAAATTTACCAACAAAAGTAAATTTTGAAATTTGGTGCACTTTAAAGATTGCAATTAAAGAGGTAATTCTAGATTTTTCCTAGCCTTGGGCTTCTTGTGATTTGTAGAGAATTTCATCTACTTTTCAGAAAATCTTTCAAAAGTGGCATAGCTTTCCTAGATTTTTAGTTATTCAAGAAATACTCAAAATAAAAAGATTGGTGAGAAAAGAGGCCAACTAAGGGAGATTTTTCACTTCTTTTGTGATGAAAACATACTAAATAATGTATCAATAACTCAGATTTTTAGAGTGATGGTGTGTCTTTGGAAATAATAGAGGATATGGAAAGAAAAAAGGTAGTTTTGCATCTATTGAGAGAAAATATGAGTAGAAGAAGGATCAAAGCTCAACTCATCAACTCTGAACATATGAACACCATTACAACACATCTGAAAATATGATTTTAAACTTCTAATAACATGTATTTGAAAAAGGAAATAGAAGAAGAGATGGTGATGTGGCTTACTTGAGGCTTGGTTGAATTGCTAACAAAACCTTCTCTTTCTCTCATTTCCTTCACCAAGCTCACTCTATTTCCCTCTTTTCCTCTCAACCGAATATGTTGTTTGAGTGTGTGTTCTTGTGTGAAAAAATCCAAGGGAGAGGTCTTATTTATAATAAAATTGGTGTAAAAGGTCCAAATTGTCCATTGGTTGGAAATGGATTGGATATTTTGGATTTAGTTTGAGCTTAATGGAATAGTGGATGATTAGAGGCCGTAATTATGCAATTAATCATGATCTAGTTAGGTTTTAGTTAAGATGAAACTTGAGGTGGAAACAAAGTTCCATGTTTTGGGTGTATTAGAAAACTTTTCCATGAATTCATGGATTATGTTTGAAAAGGTTGTATTCATTTCTTTTCCCTAGGGTGGCTGGCCATGTGGGGTGGATTTGAGGGGATTTTTTTTTTCTTGTGTACAATTGATGGAAATTTCAAAATATAGTGTATAATTTATTTAAATAGGTTTAAAGGTACAAGTGTATATATATATAATAGTACTAATTTGCAATTAGTAATTTAATAAAAATGTGAGGGTTTTGGATTTAATTTATGAATTGGAACATTATTTAAGTGTAGAATTAAACTAAATTAGGGTTAGAGAATCTAATTCGGTTTACATTTCTTGTTTCGAGTAAAAAGGCTATCAATCGACGAACATGATGAAAACTGAAAAAATCTAGGGTTTCAAGGGGTAATTCCATATTTAGGGAGTCGTTTAATCAATATTAGGGTATTATAAATGATTCCTAAGTTACCGAAATCGATTAGGGTTTGCGAGTTTTTACTTTTTAGGGTTAAAGTTGAAATTATTTAGGAAACCAATAATCTAGTCATATGTCCGTAATCTAGTCATATGTTCTGCAAGAAATAAGCTCCACTTCTTTGATCTTCACATGTTCTCTGATGAAATGATAGCGGGTGTCAATATGCTTGCTTCTTTCATGATAAACTGGATTCTTTGCTAGAGCAATTGCTGATCGATTGTCGACGTAGACTTTTGTGGGATTGTTTTGTGGAATCCCAAATATTTCAACACATTCTTGATCCATATACAATGGCAGACAACTGAACTAGCAGCAACATACCCAGCTTCACAAGATGACAAGGTCACAATAGCTTGCTTCTTTGCTGACCATGTAAAAGTTGTATCTCCCATGAAAAATGTAAATTCAGTTGTGCTTTTTCTTTCATCCAAGTCTCTTCCCTAGTTGCTATCTGAATAGCCAATAAGTCTGAACTCTTGACTCCTTGGCCCTGTTTGGTAGAGCTTATTTCCAGCTTATTTCAGCTTTTAACTTAATTTAAGCTATTTTGATATGTTTGGTTCAGCTTAACAATATAGCTTATAGCTTTTTGTAAGTCAAAAATCAACTTATTCTTTGAGTGGGGTAAGAGAAGCTTAATTTATAAGTCAAAAATCAGCTTATGTTCACAATTATAAGTTATAAGCTATAAGCTGTTAAGGTATAAGCTATAATCATTTTCCCATAGCTATACCAAACGGGGCCCTTGTATAGAATAGTTTATCATCGATGGTACCCTTAATGTGACAAAGTATTCTCTTTGCTGCATTTAAATGAGACTGGTCAGTGGTCTCCATGTACCTGCTGACAGGTCTAACTCTGTAGAGTATATATGGCCTAGTACAGGTCAGGTATCTCAAGCTTCCAATCAAACTCTTGAAATATGTAGGATCAACATCTCCTTGCTCATTTTTTCTTAACTCCAATCCTATTTCAACAGGTGTTGTGACAGAGTTACAGATCTCCATGCCAAATCTCTTGAGAATATCCTTCGCATAATTACTCTATGAGATGAAGATTTCATCATTGCTTTGAACTACTTCGATGCCAAGAAATTGACACATCAATCTAATATCTGTCATTTCAAACTCTCGGACCATATTCTTCTTGAAGGATTCAAACATTGTTGGATTGTTCTCGGTGAACATCAAATGTAGAGGCATGCATACAACAAGCTTCCATCAGCTTCTTTCTTTAAATAGAGTGCATGCTCATAGGGACACTTCTCAAATCTATTCTCTTGGAAATATTCATTAATCCTCATGTTCCACGCATGAGGAGCTTGCTTAAATCCGTACAAGGCCTTCTTAAGCCTTTGTTTTCTTGGTCTCTCTGTACATATCCAGGTGGCTGGTCCATTTATAAATGCTAACTTGACATCTAGTTGGTAAATCTTCCAACTCTTCTGTGCTACTAATGATATTAGTAACCTGATATATTCTAATCTGGCAATAGGGGCAAAGACTTCTCCATCGTTAATTCTTTCTTTCTGCTTGTAGCTTTTTGCAACAAGTCTTGCCATGAATCATTGAACTTCTCCTTGAGCATTTCTTTTAGTCTTGTAGACCCATTTCACTCCAATACTTTTGCGGCCCTTCGGGAGAGTAGTTAACTCCCAAGTCTTGTTCTTCTCAATGGATTTGATTTCTTCATCCATCACTTTCTTCCATTTATCTTCATTGTTAGCTTCCTCAAAGCTAACTAGATCACTACTCTTTAGTAGATAGAATAGATTTATATCTTCATCCATTGTTTTTATATTTTCATACAGATCTTGTAGATTACGAATCCTTCTAGACCTCATGTCTGAAATTTCTCGTTCTATTGGTGATTGAGTTTCATTCCTCTGTGGTGAAGGAAAAACAAGAGGATATATATCTCTTATTCTCTGGATGATGGTGGCTCTCTAGCCATTTCTCTTGGCGGATTTGATTCTTCATCTTCAATTGTTAGCTCAGCATTTGTGGAGGATTCAGACTTGTCCCATTTCCAAGACTCATTTTCTTCAAAGATGACATCTCGACTAAAAAACATCTTCTTCGTGATGGGTTTGAATAGTTTGTATCCCATTATACTGTCACCATATCCCACAAGGATGCACTTCTCTTATTTATCTTCAAGCTTTGTTCTCGTCCTTCTAGGAACTTGGTATAGGCAATGCTGCCAAAGGTTCTGAGATGACTCACCCTCAGCTTGTGAGTGCTCCATGCTTCATGCGGTGTCTTCATGTTCAAGGATTTTATGGGACATCTAATCAAAAAATAGACTGCACACTAAACTGCTTCAGCCCAAAGACTCTTGGGCATATTCTTGTCTCGTAACATGCTTTTGACCATGTTCTGGATTGTGCGATTCTTTTGTTCAACTACTCCATTCAATTGGGGAGTGTAAGTTGGTGTAAATTGTCATTTGATTCCTTGCTACATAAGGAATTCTTCAAACTCATCCATTTTGTATTCTTTACCTTGATCTGATCGTAATGTCTGGATATAATAACAGCTTTGCTTCTCCACAAGAGTTTTGAACTCTTTGAACAGTATTTAGAAATAGATTATCCTCTTTCCTTTAGCAACATCTTTATGAGTCACATGGAGAGTTTCCCAGATTTCTTTCATTGTTTTGAAGGAGGCGATGATCTCGAGTGTGGATGCATGCAAGACCTTGATATATGATGGATTTTGCTTTGTAATCATTCTTTCGTTTGGCTTGAAGAACTGTTTTCTTTGCTTTGTGCAAGGCACTTTCTTCTACTTTTGAGGCGGGTTCTACATATCCGTCTTCCACGACGTCCATGACGTCTTGAGCACCTAGCAGTGCTCTCATTTGGATGCACGAACTGTCATAGTTGTCCTTCATAAGCTTTAGAATGAGGGCTTGCGAGCTTCCTTTGGCCATTGGTTGACTTTAATCTTAAAAAAAAAAATCTACAAATTTTTAGAATGTAATTTGCAAATTCTGACTGTATGGATATGTCCGGAATATCCCAAATAGCTGGAAAGCACTATTGGATCATCCAAATAAGACTTCGGATGACTTAGATCAAGCCAAAACAATTTTGGTTGGTTCAGATCTGTTGAATCTATGACCTGCAAAGCAACGTATAATTTCTTCTGAATTACAGTATGATGACGTCAACAACAGCAATGCTAACGTCAACGACTGTCGTCTTCTTTGCTAGAGTTGGCTTTTGTGGGCAAACTTTAACTAGCTCGTATAGCTTTGTTTTAGCTCCGTTTTTGAAGTGATTTTTTTCCAGAATGATAATCTCGACAAGGGCTACACACTGGTATAATTGAAAGTTGATTTGAAAAACTTTGAAAATTTTAGATTCTAAAATTTGTTGTGTTTTACAATTTGTTTTTGCGAAATTCAGCCAATTCTTAGCTTTTTTGGCTTTGATACCACTTGTTGGTAAGAGTAGGGTGTAAATCAGTTGTTGCGATTCACAAAGCGAGGATTAACACTAAACCAAACTTACTTTAAATTCACTCAAATATTTTATAAAAACACAAACAGAGCATATATTACAAATCACTCTCTCTCTCTCTCTCTCTCTCTCTCTCTCTTATTTTTCTTTCTCCCACACTCTTATCAAACAACTAACTACTCAATCTAATTATGGGCTAAACTAACAATGTTAACAAGCAATCTAAACACAAGAAAAAAACACACAACAGCAAATCGAAAGCAAATTGAACTGTTCTTTCTAGGAGGTTTTTCAACCTTCATTCTTGACTTTGCAGCCTCCAAATACACAGGGATGGATGGTGGTGAAGGTTCTGGTGAAAGCTTTGCTTGAATCAAGCTTACAATTCAACATTCTTCTCTCATTTTCTGTTTTTGTATGTTCTTCAAATCTTCGATTTTAGAAATTATTTTCTAAATCTATTTTTGTTGATTTTGGATCTAATTCTGTTTCTCATTGATTGCAAAACAAGATATTATTTATTCCATTTCAAATCCATTACTTGATTTCAGATTGTTAGTTGTTTTGATTGATTTTTCTTGTCAACGAAAGAGGGATATTGTGTTTGATTTACATTTTGCTTGATTGTTGCTTGGTATTTCTTAAAAGAAAAGAAAAAAAAAATGTTGTGTAGATGAAGTTCAAAATTTAAAAATAAAAAGATAAATTTTTTTGTTGTGTTAAAGTAGCTTGGTAGGTTGTAAAAGTCACCCATACAAGGGCCAAACGTGCTTTATTATTATTATTATTTCGGTTTAATATATTAATATTTATGTCTTTTGGCTTTACTCATTAAAAAATTGAAATATAGGGCTTTATTTTTATTATAAAAAATAAGGGTTTATTACACATTCTATACCTAAATTATTGTCAAATTGTCTATTTACATCTTGAACTATCGATTGATTATGTTTAGTACTTAAAGTATATAAATCAAAGTCTATTTAATTCCAAAATTATCAATTAAATCTATTAAGTTCCTAAAGTATTTAATTCAAATAAATTTAGCCCCTAAAAGGATTACAAAAATAAAAATATATGCCTATAAGCATTATATATTAGTAAAGAATATTACCTAATTAAGATTTTATTACAAAAATTTTATTTTATCTTTAAAAAGTGTTTTATTTCTTTGTGTTTAAATTAGTAATAAAGTTTGGTTTTTAGTCTTCCCAATAAAAGTATATGAATATTAAATATATTGAAGTAGTAAAATTAAATAATTCAAATAATAACACTTCCTTACAAAAAATAATAGAACAAAATGATACATTAATTAAGTTATAAAAAGAACTTAGTGAAAATTTTAAAAATAATCAATTAAAAATTATAAAAAGAACTTATGCTCACTTTTCAACAACAAAATAAAAATAAAATTTTAACTAGATAGGTTCTTTTACTAATTTATAATACTTATGGGCTTATATTTTATTTTTGTAATCTTTTCAAGGACTAAATATGTTTGAATTAAATACTTTAGGAATTTAATAGATTCAATCGATGGTTTAAAAACTGTGGAGGTAAAAAAATATGAGCCCAGGCCTAAGCCCAATCACGCTAGCCTAAGACAAAAAATGGTAAGTCCAAACCTATCCCTTGGAGCCCACAAAGGATAGCTGATACCAACTTGGCATTCAAATAGGTAAGCTAACAAAGTACAAAGGGACAAGTGAGTGAATCCAATCTATCCCAATTATGCTCAATCTTAATTAATTTCTACTTCAGAAATATTTTCTCTCTTATATTTATTCACTATGGCCGATCAGTGTACTAACTTGATCGTACTTGATCGTCGGAGTATCCTCCCAATCTATCCTAGCTGGGAGTGATCACTAACGTTTGGTTTTTCTTTACAAAGTGCAAAGGATTGAGCGCATTATCTTGCTGTCTATGTGGAGGTAATTTCACCTTTCACAATTGGTGTCGTCTATGGAAATGATGAGCAGATGAGTGCCTATCCTTTTGTAGAAGGGATACCAAGTGATCAACAATGCACTTTAATTGGAAACACGCTCGGCCAAAACTTTGGCTATGACTCCAAAATGCCACTAGAAGACTCGGTATGCATAGCCCCCTAAGAGAAGATCATTGAGAAAACTAATTAGTCAACTAGCTCACTGCCCAAATTGAGACCCTAAAAGAAGAACTATTGCAAGCCTAAAGAAGGGAGGACTGGAGAAAGGCACATGGGAAACAAAACATCCGAACAAAAAAGGACGATACGAGCCAAATAGCTAGCAGCCACCCTAGCCAAATGTAGAAGAGCCGTCTGACCAACTAGGACGATTTGCTTGATCCCCCGAAAAGTGACTGAAGGAGCTGGCTCAATCAACGTACTAGAGGAACCCAAAACTGGTTCGAAAGAAGCATTTTTCAAAAGAAACGACCTCTCCCTCTCCAAAGCCATCGTCAGTGCCGACCCACCATACAGAGTCACTCCTCCAAAGTTTAACTTGTATAACAAAAAAGGAGATCCGACCAACCACATATAGTATTACACGCAAGCTATGACTTTATGGAGCAACAATGCTTGAATCATGTGCAGGATGTTCTCTTCTTGTCTAAAAGAGATGGCCTTGAGATGGTACTACAAATTGGAGGCCCGATCCATTAACGACTGGAGGCAGCTGCAGCAGGCATTCATCTCATGCTTTATCACCAATAGCCGAGCACCAAAAGAGGTGAGTGTGCACCTTACGATGATGAGATGCGAAAGTAAAAGCCTAAGAGAATACACCAACAGATATTGGGTGGTCTATAACGAAATCAACAATTGCAATGAACAATTGGCAGTTATATCCTTCAAGTTATGTCTACACCCAACCAGCAAGATCTGACTGTCCCTGACCAAGAACCCCCCCACTGGCGTAAGTAGTCAATGAGCCACGTGGAACAACACTATAAGATTGATGACGATCTAAAGAGAACCAAGAAGCCTCGTCCGACACAACCCCATCCTAGAACTTAGAGAAAGGAAGAAAAGAAATCCTTCGACCAAAAGAGGAATGAGTCAAATGCGATCACCGAACAAACTAGGCCTAAGAAGAAAGCTTATAAGGCAATTGTCACCACCTTCATAGAACTAATGTATCAGATCTTGATGAGAATCTAGAATGAGCTGTTCTTTCTATGGCCATAGAAGATGGTTGGGGACCCATCTCTCATAAATCGGAGGTTGAGGTGTTTCTATCACAAAGATTATGGACACCTCACCAAAGATTGCAAATCTCTGAAGCAATTCTTAGAAGAGCTTGTCTAGAGGGGACACTTGCAAGCATTAGTTGATTACTTAACAAGCCGCAAGAGCAAGCATGGCGACAAAGACAGAAGCACTCAACCAATCCCGACCATTAATATGATATACTCAATCTCGCCAAAGAAACAGATAAACCAAATAAGATGAGAGACAAGAAGGTCTGCACACCTGAAGGAGGTCATGTTTCTATTCGAGACCTCCACAACACCATCTGAGCTAAAGATCTCATTTTCCAATAATGATCTCACTTGGATCCAACATCCACATATCGATGCCTTGGTAGTAACCCTTCAAATCAAAGGATTTGGCGTCAGAAGGGTGTTGGTGGACCAAGGAAGCTCCTCAGAAATCATGTATTATGAACTATTCAAGAAGTTGGGTTTGTCACATGACGACCTACATCTAGCCAATTCACCATTGTTCGACTTTAAATCAAGTTCAGTTTATCCCTTGGGTAAGATCTTCTTGCTGATAAGAGCAGGTGTCATTATTTAGCAAGTGGAATTTGAGGTATTAAGCGTCTCTTCTCTATATAATGCAATAATGGGAAGAATGTGGCTCCACAAAATGAAGACAGTTTCGTCCATTTTTCACCAAGTCATAAGATTCTCGATCGGAGATGACATTGGAGAAATCAGAGGAGATCAGACATCAGCTAAGCAATGTCTGACAGTATCTCTGTCTAACAAAAGAATCTATGAAGTTTACATTGAAGAAGAATGTGAAGAACCAGTTGGCACAGAACCCACCACAAAGAGCGTCGAAGAGCTGGAGAAGGTGCCCATTGACCTACAAGATGAAAATAAATTCTTTCTCATCGGGAAAAGTTTCAGCACGACAGACAAAGATCAACTGACCCACTTTTATTTGCAATATAGGGATGTGTTTGCATGGACTCCCTACGAAATAGAAGGTGTTGATTCGGAAGTGACATGCCAAAGGCTTAATGTAGACCCAAAGTACAAACCGGTAATCCTGCAAAACAGAAGGTCGACTCCTTACCACACTGAGGCTGTTAAAGAGTAAGTAACAAGGCTATTAGAAGTAGATGCCATCAGGGAGGTTCAATACCCAGAATAGCTATCCAATACTATTGTTATGCAGAAAAAGAATGAAAAGTGGAGAGTATGTGTGGACTTTACTAGCCGGAATAGGGCTTGCTTAGAGGACAACTTCCTTGTGCCAAAGATCGACCAACTAGTGGATGTCACATCGGGGCATCAGAAGTTGAGCTTTCTTGATGTATATCGAGGATATCATCAGATAACAATGCATCTGAATGATCAGTAAATGATGACATTTATCACTCTTTTAGGATTGTTCTGCTATAAGATGATGCCCTTCAGATTAAAGAACGCGGGGTGACCTACCAGCGATTGGTGACAAAGATGTTCCATGACCTAATAGGACGAAACCTGGAGGTGTACATTGATTATATGGTGATCAAATCTCAAGAAAACGGTGAGCATTGATAGATCTTTGTGAAGTATTTGAGATCTTCTAAAGGTTTAGAATGAAGTTGAATACAATGAAGTGTGCCTTCGGGGTAGGGTTAGGGAAATTCCTTAGCTATATCGTCACTTAGCGAGGAATAGAAGCAAGCCCCGATCAGATAAAAGCTCTACTCAACATTGGAAGGCACTTACAAGGATGACAGTCGCACCCAACAGATTCATTAGTCGATCATCTGATTGCTATAGACCCTTCTTCTAGTTGGTAAAAAAGAAGGCACAATTCATACGGACATCGAAGTATGATCGGGCACAGAAAGAACTAAAAGAATATCGGGCTACACCTCTCTTGCTCACTAGTCCTGAACTAGGGGAAACATTATACGTCTATTTAGTAGTCTCCGATCATGCCGTGAACTCGGCACTCGTTAGGACATTGGAAGGGAGGCAATTACTCGTATTTGATGTGAGTAAAACTTTGGTCAACGCAAACTTGCTCGACATGGAGACAAGGTAAAGACTTACTCGATGTAGAGACAAGGTACCTACTCCTAGAAAACTTGTTTTAGCACCTGTAACCACTTCCAAAAAGTTAATGCATTACTTCCTATCTTATCTCATTGTTGTATACTCCAAACATCCATTCAAAAGGATTCTTCACATGCCAGACTTGTCACGAGAAATCTCTAAATGAGTAGTTGAGCTCAGACAATATGATATACATTTCAAACCAAGAACTGCCATCAAGGGGCAGATCCTGGGAAACTTCATAAATAGAGTTCACACTTGAACATATGGTAGAAGGGATGAAGATTCAAAACCATGGCCTATCAAATACACCGTGGATTTTACGGTGCGAAGGGGCCTCGAATAGCAAAGGATCAGGAATTAGGTTTGTCTTAACTACTTCCAATGGCGAAGTACTTGAGTGTTTAGCTTGGCTGAACTTCTGAACAACCAATAATGAATGTGAGTATGAGGCCTTGATTAATGGACTTGTAACTACAAGAACACTTGGGGCAAGGTCTGTTTAAGTTTTCTGTGACTCTTAACTTGTCACAAAACATGTGAAGGGGGAATATTCTACTCGGGATGAAAGAATGGTGAAATATCTAGCCAAAACAAAGGCAATAGCCGAGCAATTCTCCTTGTTTGAAATACAACAGGTTGAAAGAGATCAAAATAGTCATGGAGATGCATTAGCTAGCTTACCCTCTGTAATCAGCCCAGATGCAAAACGAAAAATCGAGATTGGCATCATTGAAACAGAAAGTATTAAAATGGAGGTTAAGATCTTGAACATCTAGACAAGTGAAAGTTAGATGAGCCCCATCATGGCATACTTATCCGCATGAGTATTACCGAATGATAAAAAGAAAGCACATTGGTTTCGGCATCAAGCCATACGCTTTTGGCTGAATTAAGAAAACCAGTTATTCAGAAGGTCACAATCAGGGGCCTACCTTAGATACATGCCTCTAAATAAGGTGGAGGGGCTATTAAGAGAAATTCATGAAGGATCCTGTGGAGCATATGGAGAGGGAAGATCTTTAGTACGTTGGGCCATCACCCAAGGATACTAGTGGCCATAAATGCAAAAAGACGTCCAATCATTCATCTAGAAGTGTGAAGCTTGCTAGAGGTATGCATCGATCATCTAGTAGCCATCCGAAGAGCTTAACCCCATGGCAAACCCTTGGCTATTTGCGTAATGGGGGCTGGATTTGGTCGGACCTATGCTAAGGGCACCTGGTAACAAGTGATAGATTATTTCACCAAGTGGATTGAGATGGAGCCCTTAGCAAGCATCATGGATGTGGATATCAGGAAATTTGTGTAGAAAAATATCATAACCAAGTTTGGCATACCAAGGGCCTCATATCCGATAATGCCACACAATTCGATTGTGGCTTATATCGGGAGCTATGTGAGCAATATGTGATCAAGGCCTACTACTCCACTCTTGCCTACCCACAAAGTGACGGGTAGATGTAAGCATCTAATAAGATGATTTTGAATGAAATAAAGAAGCAATTGGAGGCCACAAAAAGAAAAATGGGCCGAAGAGCTTCCAACAGCGCTCTGGGCCTACAGAACTACACCAAAAAGGGCAGCAGGCGAGACTCCATTTGCCCTAGCAGAGAAAGAAGCTGTTATCACCCTCAAAGTTGAGCTCCCTATGGAAAGAGTGAATCTAGTAGAGAAATGAGTGAATGAAGATTTAATCATGAAAGAGCTAGATCTATCCGAAGAAAAAAAGGAGCAAGCCTCCATCCATCTTACGCAATACCAATAAGAAATAGCTCAGGCGTACAACATAAGAGTTCGGTAAAGGGGATATAACAATTGTGATTTGGTTTTAAAAAACGTTTTGCCAAGCGATCGAAGGCGATCGATGGAAAACTTGGGCCAAACTGGAATGGATCATACCAAACCACCGAGATAGTTGGAGAAGGGGCATACGAGCTCATTGATTTGTATGAGAATGTTCTTCTTAGGCCATGGAATGCACTACACATAAAAACGTTCTACTACTAGCCTTGTAATTACAATGTAATAATGCTTAGATATGAAAGCATAGTAAATAAATACAAGGTCTAAGGACATTGTTTGTAGGAAAAATTGCTTTTCTATTAATTGTAAACTTTTTTACATTGCAAAAAGAAAAAGCACGGCTGCCCACAAAAACAAAGATTGGGAGCTCAATGTAAAAGGAAAAAAAAAAAGTGGAAAAGTTACAAGATCACAAATCTTCTAGCTCAGCTGGGATAGGAATGTCAGGATTGGGAATGGAGACTTGATTGAATCAATTCCGGTTGGTAGTTCGAAATTAGCATGGCTCGAATGGCCCGACGTCAAAACGACGTCGTTTTGATGTTTTTTTTTTTTTTTTTTTTTTTTTTGCGTTTTTCTGCAGATTTTTCTAATCTATGTCTCTTCTTCAACAAAGAAGAAGAAGGAAGAAAGAAAGAAGAAAGAAGAAAGAAGAAAGAAGAAAGAAGAGGAAAGAGAGAAGAGGAAGAGGACCAGGTCTATCATCATCATCAACACAGAGAGAAAAGGAAGCTGGGTTTTTACACATTATCATCATCAACAAATTTTATTTTATTTTTTTTCAAATCCAGATCTGCTAGAAAAAAAGAAGAAGGAGAAAACAGAGTCTGATCAACAACTTCATCATCATCATCATCATCAACACATTCAACATCTTCATCAACATCAACAACAACATTAGAAAAAAAAAAAAAAAAAGAATCTATACACATACATATCGATATATATATGACAGACATCTATACATCATCATCACCGTCATCAACATCGTCACCATCGCAAAACCCTTGCCATCACCGGTGATGGCGCCGGTGGGTGGAGCTTTCTCTCTCTGTTTCCCTCTCTCTCTTCTCTCTCTCTCTCTCTCTCTCGCCCTCCCTCTGTTTCAGATCGGTTTCAGATATAAACGAAGAAGTGAAACGAAAAAGAAAAAAAAATAAATTTACATCACTGTTTACAGTGAATGATGAAAGAAGGAGCAAAGTAAGGCATTTAGGGGCAATATTGGGTAAACATTTTTGTGCAAAAACACAGCTTTCACATCACTATTTGTTTGTGAGGTTTGATTGTTGTTTGAGTTGAAGCCAGTCGCCTGTCTGCTTCTCACCAAGCAGCCTAATAGCCTCTTTTACGTTAGTCGCCTGTCGAGCTTTGACTTTCTTTAAGGTGGCCTCGGTGGCTTTGAGCTCAACTCTAAGTTGATTGAGTTGTTGGGTAACTACCTGAAAGTTATTCTCGGTCGACATTTTCTGGATTCGTTAATAGTAACTCTCTATTCTACTCAGGCAAGATCCTCTCCGATCTGTTTGCTTTCCTCCTTTCGGCAGTTTCTCTCCCCGGCCACTCAAACACCAGCCTCCATGAAGTAAAATAGCCAACTAAAATAGCTAAATTCCCAAACAAGGCCTATATTCAATCAGTAGAACATGCGTAATGTGTATCTCAACCCATACAATTATACTCTTTATATATCAGTGTCATGCCTCACCCTAAGTTTCCTTTTCCATCTAGGACTCTACTTGCGTAACAAATATTCCTTATTTAAAATTCCTCTTCCTAATTGGGTTGAGTTTAATGCCCTTAAAAGTCTTATTCTTACCCAACTTAGGAGTCACATCTCCATTGGAATTCCACCACCTAAGAGTCTTACTTTGACTAAGGTTTGACCAATGGCACAACATTAGCTAGTATTATTCTGCTACATGGCACTAACATCCAAGGTCGTACTACATAGACGAGATCTTGAACCCACATGATCCCACTTAAAAATACATCCCGACATCTGCCCCTTAGTTCCTATTGCACTTAAGAACTCTGGGGTAATGGGAACTCTTCAGTCTAATTGAACTCAATCACTTCGGATAGACAGTTGTCTTCGACTTTGATTTATCTAACTGATTTCTTCATCTACTTGGTTGCATCATTGACATCTTCTCATCTTGTTGTTTTCCCCTAGTAGAGGTTTTCTTTAAACATTGTCTCAATTCTCATGCCCCTCAATATGTGCATGTCATCACACCATGCCCTCCCAATATGAATGGTATACTTAGGTCAATTTCAAGAACTTAATCCAACAACTCTAAGCCTAAGTTACATACATCAGCTTAATCATTACTGTTTCCTTAGGAAACTTTTCTTCTGATGTAATTGGCCTACGTTTGCAACATCCAGATGTGCTGATCAGATTAAACTACTCTTAGAACCCAGGTTGAGAGATTCATATTTTCAACCTAGTCGACCGTCAATTGCTCATAACTTCTTGGTGCAACTACGTCAAATCAATCTAGAGTCTTACCATTCAACAACTTACAAAATTTAGGTCCAAAAGTAACAAGCTACCAGAGTATAAGCCAAATGAAAATCTGTTCAATCTAGTTAGCCAAAGTCTGCCTCACCTTTTAGTTAATATGTTATGTGAGATTTGAAGAACTATTGTAAATATTGGGTGATTTGGGAGGAAAAAAAAATATTTCCTTTTATTCATATCACTTATTTGAATAAGTTAAAAGGCGATAAACAAATGAAAATTGGCAGAAATTCATTTATGCTATAATTCTTATTTTGAATATATTTAAAAGTTGAGAAATTTGAAATAAAAATAAACCAATTAATTATTATTTCTATGATACTAAAAGTTGTCCTTTTAGATGTAGAAGAAATAAAAAATGTAACACCTATAAAAAGTTATTTTGATAATATAAGATCAGAAGCATCCTTTTTTCTTTTTTTCTTTTTTTTTATATAGTTCAACCAAACAAGATACAAGATAAATCAAATTTATTCATTTATTTTTTTTCAAGAATGAGAGAAAACATTATATAATCTCTTCTGGTTTGTTTTTTCTTTCCTAATTTACGGATAATATGTATTGAGAGTTTCACGAAATGAATAATTTAAATTATTGAAAAAAAACTCATAATAAACCTCACATATCCTTCAATTTAAAAAAAAGAAAAAAAAAATTAAAATGTGAACTTAAAACGACGATACTTTTTAGCTTAGCATGGTTAAAAAAATTATAATTTGAATGATAATTGACCATTTTTTAAAATCAGTTTGATGATTGCAAAAAAAATAAAATTATAATTTAGATATGATATTTTATTTTATAAATTATTTTAATTTAATTAATTTTTATTAATTATTTTAGTAAAAAAGAAAAAGTCTCAGAATCCATGTTCTCAAACAGGCCAAATAGATTCTCGGATACAACCATTTAGAAAAGGGCCTGGCTTTGGTCCAGTCCTTAATCGGATTGGACGGTGTTGTTAGGTCCGTGGGGGTGCACCACGGGTCCCGTTTTGAAAATCTGAACCGTTCAATGTGTAAAACTCGTCGAGTACTATATGCCTATGAAAAATCACGTTGATCAGATATTGATAGCTATGTGATCAAATCAGTTTTTTATCAACCGTTAATTTATTCACCGTCTATTTTTTTTTATACAAAACTGATTTGATCACATAGCTATCGATATCCGATCAACGTGATTTTTCACAGACATATAGTACTCGACGAGTTCTACACATTGAACGGTTCAGATTTTCAAAACGAGACCCGTGGTGGGCCCCCACGGGCCCAACAGCACCATCCAGTCCGATTAAGGACTGGACCAAAGCCAGAGCCTTTAGAAAAATGCTTGAGAGCATTAAAAAAGGAACATTAGAAAGAAGGAGCATTAATGATGTGACAATAAATCCCGTCCACTTTCTATGCCTTATTTTTTTTTTTTACCATTTTTAATGTATGAGTGCTATTAATAATATATTTTTTACGGCATTGATTGGGGGCTCGAATGGGGGAGCCCCGAATCCCCCGAATTCCCACTTAAAAAAAAAAAGAAAAAAAAAAGAAAAAAAAAATTAGGGGGATTAGGGGAGAAAAATTAGGGGAATTTTTCATTTTCCTATTTTTTAATAGTCTAAATCATTGTCACAACCATTTAATGGGATGGAATGGTTCTGAATGTCAAAATGGTGGCTTGTCAACTTCTTTTCAGCA
The DNA here is from genome assembly GCA_036172215.1 of Camellia granthamiana. Taxonomy (NCBI): domain Eukaryota; kingdom Viridiplantae; phylum Streptophyta; class Magnoliopsida; order Ericales; family Theaceae; genus Camellia; species Camellia granthamiana. The sequence continues at coordinate 67,736,486 of CM069912.1, forward strand.
TGTGGCATCGCATTGTCTTGTCCAACTCTTTTGATAATAAAATAGAAAGGGATATTCTCAATTGATGATGACATACACACGCGGACAAACCCATATATATATATACACACACTTTAGTTTAAAAATACTCGTATAACTCACGAGTTATTGTTATAATATATTTAATTTTTTTATTTTAATAATATTTTAAAAATTAAAATATTATTTTATGAAATTGAGCGAATATTTTTTTGGGTATTTATTTATAAGTCCTAATAAGTGAATTTATTATCTAATAAATTCTATGAAAAAAATTTGTCATAAAAAAACGTTATTAAGGCCTCGTTTGGGAACCCTCTCTTTTAGTCAAAAAGTCAAAAAATTATTAAATTAGCCAAAAAGCCAACAACCCATACCAAAAAGTCAAAGATTTTCTTTTCTCTCTCCTTTTTGCACATCTTTTCGTAAAAAGTCAAAAAGTCATCCCAAACATACTAGTTGTTTTTAGCTTCTATTTTAGCCAAATAGCCAAAAAGTTACTAAATTAGCCTGTTATTATAAGTTTTAGCGGCAATTTATAAAAATTATGACCAAAAAAATCATTAATTGTCAATTTTTAGTGACGTATGTAAAAAATTATCACAAAAAAATTATTTTTTATGACAATTTGACGAAGATTTATTTTCAATAAGACTTGATGGGAATTAAATTAACTATCAGGACCTATTGGTAGTTTATCCTATTTTTTTATATATAAAATACTTCAATTGTATTACTATATTATTTTAGGTGAATTTATGAATTTTTAATATTTCTTTCAAATTTACAAAAATAAAAATAAAAATTGTAGGGTGTAATTTTTCTCAACAAATATATATATAACAAATAATAAGGTAATTTTGTTATCTAAACAAAACTACCAAGATAATTCATTAAATTAATAAAGAAACAAAAGAAAATATATATATATACAAATGACTAATTTTATTAATACATAAATCATATTCGGATAACAAATGATTACTTTTATTAATAAGTAAATTATTAAGTAAATTAACAATTTTTAATGATATAAAAAATATTTTCCAGTTAATCATTTTATTGATAAATAAATCATTAAGCCAATTAACAGTTTTTAATAATATGAGAAATATTTTTCAATAAACAAATTTGATAATTTATTATTGCATAGAAGAATAGCCTTTTTTCCCTGAGTATTGTGTTAAATTAAAATTCATAACAAATGATAGTTGTAATTTCTAGTATTATAGGACCGATTCATATTTTAAACAAACCTTATGGGTGTATTTGTAATTCATTAAAAAATAAAATATTTATGTTTCATAATTGACCAAAAATATTTCGATATTACGGGAAAACACGTTTCATAATTGACCAAGAATGTTTGTGTAATTATAAAAAAATCTATTTCATAATTGACCAAGAATATTTACATAATTACGAAAAACCTTCACTCTATATATAAGCCACCATTAGTAAATTATTTAAAATAAAAAGAAAAAATCGAGGAAGAAAGATGAATATGCAACAATTAAGGGCATTTCCAACGGTAATAGGCATTTTGCCTATCTAAATATTACTATAAAGTATATATTTTATTTTGCCTATCAACTATTTTATGTTTCTACTCCAACCATGCTCTTTATTTTAGTTATTCATCTAAATACTATTAATTTTATAAAATGCCACATCAGCAACAAAGATGGAGGGAAATGATCATAATGATTAAATATATTTTGCCTAGTCTTGAAAGCTAGCTACATGTAGCTAGTGAATGTGAGTTGAGCTAAAATGCCTAATCATATGCCTAGTGCATTGGAGTTGAAAAAAATGAGTTATACTAGGTATTTTGACTAACAAGTATTATATACCTAATGGGTTGGAGATGCTCTAAGAGATTCTTATATATATATATAGATATATATCTATATAAGGTGGGAAGGCCCGTGCAAGGCACGGGCGAGTTGCACATTTTTTTATTTATTAAAATTTCTTTTCTTTTCTTTTTTTTATTTTAATTTTAAGGTAGTATTTATTTGATGGAGTAAAAATATAGTGGAATAATTAATTAGTAGAAGTTAAAGAAGAATAATTTTATTTTAATTCATTAGTATTTAGCTTTCATTTCAATTAATTAAATATTATTTGAGATTATTATGTTGAATTTTTTATTTCTATTGGAAGTGAATGAAGTAGAAGATTAAATAAATAGAATTGTTCATATTGCAGGTTTCGTTGAGCATATCTTTTATAAAACTCTCAAGATATATAAGGAATATATATATATATATTTATACATAGAATATGAAAATTCTATGACACTACACATGGAAATTAAAGATATATATAGGATAATTTTATGGTATTATATGCTCTTTAGTTACAATATTTGAAGTTTTTGGTTATAATTTATTGGGAGGTTAGTTATGAAATGTCATAACTAGTATATGGTGCACATTTTTTTTTTTTTTTTTTTATGTTTTTGGATCTCTATGCAAAACATGACAAGTTTTAATATTAGAGAAATAAGTTCCAAAAAAAAAAAAAAAAAAAAACATAATTGCTTAATTTTTAGAAAGTGTTTATAATTGGCTAGTTGTAGAGCTGTTTTTTTGTTTTTGTTTTTTAACACTTTGCAATTTAAGTAGAAATATATAAACAATAAATTAGTTACATATTTTTCATTAAAATTTTTGGCTTTTTAGATTCACTTATTAGATAATTAAGAGGAAAGATGACTCAATTAGCATGTTTTACAATTTTCATTAATCAAGAATATCATATGAATAATGTTACATAATATTTTTGAAAAATATTTAATATGCTTTTTTGCTACAAATTCATTGATGTTCAATAGATTCCTTTTTAGGGTGCCATTGCCATTAGCAATATAAAAATTAAAAGTTACAATTTTTAAAAAAAAATTCTAAATTTGTATATTCAACACTTTTGTTTTTGTTTTTGTTTTTTATTTTTTATCAAGCAACTTTTCAATTTAATAAATTTAGCATTTAATTTTTTGTATTTAATTTTGAACATTCAGTTTTCAATTTTCAATTTTCAATTTTCAATTTTATCAAACAACACCTTACAATTTAAAGTATTACAATTAATCTCACATTGACAAGATATGTGTTATTTTTTTATTTGTTAAAAATTCAATCATGCTAGAGTTAAAAATGAAAATAGCTTTCAGTGGTAATTTCATATTTACAAATTTATACAAAAATTTATAACTTTAATTATTAAAATTAGTAAAATTTATCACTATTTTAAAATTATTTTTGAAAACATATCAACTTTTCCAATAAAACAAAATAAATATGTAACAACGGGTATACCTAGCATCCATTGTAATAAAGTTAATGGCCTTTGGACATTTTACCATTCTTTCGGAATGGCTATAAATCAGAGGGGAAAACAGGAAAAGAGGACAAGCCTCAAACAGGTAAGAGCTTTTTATATATATAGATATATATAAATAAAAGTTATTCTTATAAAAAAAATTAGGGCAAATTACATATACACTTTTGAGATTTACTTAAAATGTAAATTATTTCATATAATTTAAAAAATTACAAATATTCCTTTATTAAAATTTTTTATTTAACATAATTAACTGAAAATATTAAACCCCTAACTACTCTCCTATATAATTATAAAATTATTTGAATTATTACGTTGAATACATGTTCATATCATTAAAAACTATTAACTAACTTGATAATTTATAAATAAAATTGACTATTTGTTATGAAATTAGAAATTTTAGAAGGTGGAATGTAATTTGTAAAATCACAGGAGGTAATTTGTATTTTAAGCAAACCTCAGAGAGTGTATTTATAATTTATCCAAAAAATTAATATATATATTTTTATAAAATCATTTAAATAGTGATATTTTTGTAATAAATAATTTTTAGTAATTTTTTAATTTATTTTGAAGTAAAAGCCTACCATAGAATAAATTATATATATGTTTTTCTGTTTAATAAGATTACTTACATAGTATTAAAATTGAAACGATCTGCATACAAAATTGTCATAAAAAATTTATCGCAAGAATAATATGACAACGGTATATTTATATATAAAATAATTTAAAGTGAAAGGCTCCTATTGAGCTATATCATTTTTTACAAAAAAAAATAATCTAATTTTTTTTATTTATATGTTATTATTATTATTTTTTAAATTTCAAATTTTGTAGATGCATTATAAAGTGGGATGGAAATGACCCAATTGTTCCATTATTGATAAAGAGTTGAAACCAAAATCACTAAGTAATGAAGGTAATTCTTTGCATAAATTTTCTCAAATGTACGCAAGTTAATTCATAAAAATTTGAGAAATCACAATTTATGTATATTTGTGAGAACTTACATAATTTTGTGTAGTAACTTATGTATATTTGTGAAAATTTATACAAATATATAGGATATGGAAAATGTTTGGTGGCCTAAAATTTTGTGGTTAAAATGGCTCAAATCTGTCAAAACGACGTCATTTTACACTTATTTACACTCAAAACGACGTCGTTTTGAGTGATTTAAGCCATTTGAGTCACAAAATTTTGAATTATCTAACATCGTTGTATATGATATATACCTTATACACCCAAATACTTCTCGGTAAAGAAATGGTTGGTTGTTACTTGTTACTTCTTGTTATCATTACTAGGGGGTGACAAATGAAAAATATTATAAATCTCAAAATTTTTATTAAATAAATAATAAAAAATATGAATGTGGAGCCGTTGCAAATTTTGACAAATCCACTATAATGATTTGAAAAAATTGTTAAATAGTGTCTTGAAATAGAAGTGATTGATGATGATGCTGTATTAGAGCATCTCCAACCCATCCTCCATATCTTCAAATATGGAGGATCCTCTCCCAAAAACAACTCCAACCCATCCTCTATATCCTCCTCCATTTGGGAGGAGGATGAATTGACCCTTCAAATATAGAGGGAGGATGAAAAAATGAAGGAGACTCTAAAACACTATTCACTCTATATTTCTTAATTATATTCGAAATAATTTTTAATGTGTAAATTTAATTTTTATAAAATTGACATCAATAAAAAGTATAAAATCATACCTTTAAAATGGGTATAATATTAAATATGTTTTACAAAAATTTTAAAATTAAATATTTATTAATGAACAAAAATTACTTTTTGATTGGAGTTTGAATGAAGGAAATGAAGGTTTGTGGTTGGAGTTTGAATGAATAGTGACCTCCTCTATATTTACTTTTTGAATAAAAAATATTATTTCCATCCTCTTAAAAAGAGGAGAGGATGTGGTTGGAGATGCTCTTATGCTCTGCAGTATCAATCCAAAAGAATAAAATAAATGAGAAAAAGGTGTGCAGGAGTAGGAAGTGGTACCAACCATGGAATAAACTGGTCATCAATTCCCCCACGTTTTTATTTGTTTAAAGTGAAAGTGAAGTTTGAAATGGAGACAACGATTCAATATTTTTATACGTACCTTTTGAGCATCCCTAAATTAACATTAATAATGTTAATCTTTTTCAATTTTATATATGGGTAATGCTCCGGAGCTCTAAAAAAAGAGTATTAAAATAGCACTAATTTGTCTTTTTCTCCACTTTTTTTTGTCTTCTATTTCACTGTTTTTTTTTTTTTAAATGGGTGACAGCTCATTAGAGCTGTCCTTTTTCAGCTCTAATTAGAGCTCCGGGGCATTTTCCTTTGTATATCAATCAATCTTATCTGCATACTTACAATGATTAGATATTAATCAAATTTATATGAAATCCATCATGTTAATAGTTGTGATCATCAAATAATAAACAAAAGCAATAAATTATAGAACTATCTCCTCTTTAATCCTTCATCTGCATTGAAGGGTGTTGTTCAAGTTCGTGTGGTTCATTACGAGTTCTGTTTCAATAATTCAAACCATTTATTTTGTCAAAATCCCTCGTTTATATCATCCATATAAAAAATTAGATATATCTGATAATTGTAATCTATTTAATTTACCGCATTTGTTTTAAAAAATATAGACTACAAGTATGTTTTTAAAAATAGATAATTCAATTTTATTTATTTATTTATTATTTTTTTTGCACAAATGGGATAAATCGAATAAATTAAAAATATCGGATCAACCTATTTATTTATTTATTTTTGAATGATATCCACGAAGAATTCTATAAAATGAACAATTCAGATAAGTAAAATTAGACCTGTGATGAGCGCATAGGCTTGGACTTAAAGTTTGTGGAAAAATTTTATTTGAAAATAATTTTTCAAAGAAACACCACTTGATTATAAAATCTAAAATACCTCAAACCAAGTGTGTTGTTGTTAGTACCTCACCAAGTGATTCAAGTGTCTCGCCTCCAAAGTAATTCGCCTTGCACCCTCTTGCTTTTATTTTTGCGTGTATTTTTCTACAGACCTTAAAAATTCTGATGGCCATTTTTGTATCAAATACATCTGATATTTACACAACACATAAGAGAGTTTGCATGTAGGTGGGATCCTTGGGGATCTATCTTTTAATTATGGAGATAAAATAAAAGATGTATTTTTTATTTTGAATTTGCAGGATACACCTTATCAAATTTTTTATTTAATTATCTTTTAAATAGATAATATAGAACTTCCACTAATTGCAATAATGTCCATCAACACATTACAATTAAACCCCTAAATGTAGATAATTGCAAGTGAGGCCTTTTCTTACAATTGGTCGCAAACTTCTTTCCACCAAACTATATTTCACATGAGTTACTAGGTATGGACAAGTTTATCACTATCAAAAACCCTAACTCATGTAGGTGAATTCTAAATCTTTCCTTCTTCTAATTGGACCTCAAAAGCATTTTTGAAAATAATACTTTTATAATTATACATGTACAAATACAAATATTTTTATGAAGAAGTTACCGACCAGTTTTCTTTTGGTCCAACATTAATAGGGAAAATTACTTGAATATACTTTCTCACTTTGAGAATGGTGGATTCCATGTTAAGTACCTATATAAATCAATTATCACTCACATAACCCAACATGTCTATGTATAGCCTTTGGTTCGACGTCACCGATTGACAATATCAAAGTTAAATGAATAATTAATTAATTTATACAACCGTCTCAGGTCAAAGGAAAATAAGTGCATTATAATAGGACTATCTTTTAAACTGACAGTGATCATTCCATAAGTGTTATCAAAATCGATCATGTTCAGTACATGTACTTATTGCATAGCACCCACTTATTTGCCTAAAGTCACTACCTTAATGATGGAGTTAATTATTCTATCATATAGCAAGAAAATAGGTGTAGACCATAGTAGTGTGATGCCCAATCAACACCCATAGCCTAGAACATTAATTGTGTCTACAAGGCACCGAAAAATAATAACTCCCAACTTTTAGTTCATTAACCATTAGCATGTTTTTCTACAATGTTACCAAAGGGACCTTATGTTCACATCATATGTAACATTAAATATAACATTACCCAGAATAATAATATACAAAAATGCAAAATAAAAATGGCAAGCAATTTATTTAATCAGTTAATAAAGTCAACAAATTAGTTTTTGAGGGCACAAATGCTAACATTCTCCCAGTTGCACTCAAAACCAATTATACATGTATTTAATACCCATAATCTCCAAGTGCTTCTCAAAAACCTTCTGAGTTAAGGCTTTTGTGAAAGGATCTACAAAATTTTCAGCTGATGTAATATTTGCTATTGGCATATCTCCTCCATGGATGATATCATGTATCAAGTGAAATCTACGCTCAATGTGCGTTGTCTTTCAATGTGACCTAGCTCAATAGCATGTGCAATAGTGTCAGTGTTGTCACAATAAACAATTATAGGAGATTCAATTGTTCAGACAACACCTAGTTCTTGAATGAACTTGTGAATCCAAAAAGCTTCCTTTGTAGCTTCACTTGCAGCTACATACTCTACTTCAGTTGCAGAATCTGCAGTAGTATCTTGCTTGCAACTTCCCTAGCTTATTGCTCCATTTCCATGAGTGAACACAAATCCAAAAGTTGATTTTCTATCATCGGTGTAGCCTTCAACAACTAAATTTTCACTACCAAACACAGGAAAATAGCGTTTAGTCCTTTTCAAATATTTCAGAATGTGTTTCACTATTGTCTAATGCTCTGGACCTGGATTGGATTGGTATCTACTCACAACGTTCATTGCAAAACAAATGTCAGGCCTAGAACAAAGCATTGCATACATGAGACTTTCCACTGCCAAAGCTTAAGGAATATTTCTCATTTTCTCTCTCTCCTCTTGTGTTTTTGTTGCCATTCCCTTAGGGAGATGAATTCCATGCCTAAAGGGTAGGAATCTTGCATGCTAAATCTTGCCAAGATTTTGTCCATGTAATTGACTTGGGAAAGACCGAGTAATCTTTTCTTTCGGTCTCTAAACAATTTGATCTCAAGTATATAACTAGCTTCACCAAGGTCTTTCATTGCAAAGTGATTAGATAACCAAACTTTGACTGATGACATTGCTCTTACATCATTCCCAATAAGTAGTATGTCATTAACATAAGGAACCAAAAATACTTTGGCACTCCCACTGACCTTCTTGTAAACATAGGGTTCATCCATGTTTTGCGAGAAACCAAATGATTTGATTGCCTCGTCAAAATGAATATTCCAACTCCAAGATGCTTGTTTGAGACCATAAATGGACCTCGTTAATTTGCACACTTTATTTTCTTCACCATGAGATGTAAAACCTTATGGTTGGTGCGTATAAATTTCTTCTTGAATATAGCCATTGAAGAATGCAGTTTTAACATCCATTTTCCAAATTTCAAAATCATAGTGTGCAACAATTGACAAAAGAATCCTTATGGACTTTAGCATGGCTACTGGCGAAAAAGTTTCTTCATAATCGATACCAGCCTTTTGGTTATACTCTTTCGCCACTATTCTTGCATCATAGGTTTCTACCTTTCCATTGGGTCCTAATTTTCTTTTATATACCCATATGCAACCTATGGGTTTAATACCCTCAGGTTTATCTACTAAGGTCCAAACCTTATTACAATACATTGAGTCCTTTTCAAATTCCATGGCTTTTTGCCAATGCCCAGCATCTTTGTCATTAATTTCCTCTTCGTATGTAAATGGATCATCATCAGACAATTTTGATTTCATCTGATAAATCTCATTTAACAACAATAACTTAACTGAAGGTCTAATAATCCTTTTACCATGCCGAGGTTCTTGTGCAACAATTGGTTTAGTGGGTTTACTTATTTGTCCTTCACTTTGACTACTTGCCTCATCCATTAAAATGTCAGTTACTTCTTCAAGAACAATTCTTGTTATATTTTCATTGAAAATATAAGCCTCTTCTAAAAAAATAGCATTTCTACTAGGAATAATTTTTTGTTCTTTAGGATAATAAAAATAGCAACCAAATGCCATCTTAGGATATCCAAGGAAAATTTATCTATCAGTTCTCAATTCTAGTTTACCAACATTTTTCTTTTTCACACGTGCTAGACAACCCCATATCCTAATACGCTTTAGACTAGGCTTTTTCCCAGTCCATAATTCATATGGAGTTTTAGGAACTAATTTAATAGAAACTCTATTTAACAAATAAATAGCAATTTCTAATGCAAATCCCCAAAAGGAAATTGGTAGTTCTGATATGCTCATCATTGAACGAACCATATCTAATAAGGTTCTATTTATTCTTTTAGCCACCTCATTATTTTGTGGTGTGCTCGTGGGGATTAATTGAGATATGATACCATTCTCTTTTAAATAATTTCGAAAATCATCTAAAAGATATTCTCCTCCACGATCTGATCGAAGAGTTTTGATGTTTTTTCCAAGTTGCTTTTCTATTTCACTATGAAATTCCTTGAACTTTTCAAAGGATTCAGACTTATGTTTCATTAGGTACAAATAACCACACCTAGAATAATCATCGGTGGATGTAATGAAATAGTAAGAACCACCTCTTGCCATATGATTTATTGGACCACAAACATTTTTGTGTATTAATCCCAAACCTTCTGTGGCTCTAATTCCTTTTCCTAGAAGTGGAATTTTAGTCATTTTTCCTTACAAGGGGGGCTCACAAATTGGATAGAGCTCAACTTCCAAAAAATCCAAAGGCCCATCCTTGACCAATCTATTTAGACATTCTAAATTGATATGACCAAGTTTCTAGTGCCACACGTAAGTTTGATTAACATCCCTTTTTCTTTTAAGGGGTAACATACCGGTGGATGTATCATTCTTAACATAATTAATAGAATTATCAATAGGACTAATAAAATAAAGACCATCTATTAAAATGCTAGAAACCACAAATTTATTATTGTGCTTAATAACAACTTTGGAAGAAAAGGAAAAACAATATCCTAATGAAATTAAGTTTGAAACAGAAATTAAATTTCTACAGATGTTTGGCACAAATAGACAATCTTTCTAAAACTAGAGTCCTATTAAATGATAATTCCAAATAAAAAGTTCCTATGGAAACTACAACAACTGTTGTATTTGTTCCCAATTTTATTAGCATCTGCCCTTTCTTAAGCCTTTTGGTCTCCTTGAACTCTTACAACATATTGCAACTATGTGAGGTCGTACTAGAGTCTACACACCAAGCATTAGGAGGACCAATCAATAAATTGGTTTCAATAACAAGCAAATTTGACATACCTTCTGAAGGTTTGTCCTTTTTCAGTGTTGCTAAATAATGATAACAGTTTCTCTTCCAATGGCTAGGCTTTTCTTAACGGAAACAATTTCCTTTAATTTTCTTTTTATCTATGCCCTTTTTAGAAGCACCTTGTGTTTTTCTAGAGAACTTAGAGCCCATAGGTTTCTTATTAAAATTATTCTTGCCCTTAGGCTTGAATTTTCTAGGACCTTCCTTCTCATCCATCATCACAGTGGGTTGGCTCTTTTTAATAAGATTCTCTGCTGCTTGCAACATATTGAGCAGATCTAATGGTGCAATAGTCATCTTATTCATGTTATAATTCAAAATAAATTGATTATGAGAATCTGGTAAAGATGAAAGGATCGCATCAATTTTAGTTTCACCATCAATATTTGCACCCAAAGTTTCCATTATGTTAATAAAAGATATTATTTTTAGGACATGTTTTCGTACTGGAGTACTTTCCACCATTTTGGTGGACATCAAACATTTCATGGCAATTTGGCGTGCACTTTTGCTCTGTTCTTCAAACACTTCTTTCAAATTAACCATCATGTCTTTTGCAGTAGGAACACCCTCATGCTACTTTTGCAACACATTGGTCATTGAGGCCAATATGTAGCATTTTACAGCATCATTCGCCTTATGCCACTTCCTAGCAGCCTTACATTGTTCATCAATGGAATTCAGTGGTTAGGACATGGTTTAGTTTTTTAGCTGTGAGGACAATTCTTAAATTTCTCTTCCAATCCACATAGTTCGGTCCAGTCAAACAATTATCATCAAGAATTTTGGACAAAGGATTAAAGTTGGTCATTTTGAACTACATATGTTAAAAATTACATTAAAAAAAATTAAAAACATATGTTAGAAGAATATAAGTATTGCATTGTATATAAAACCATATGATGCGGGATTTTGAATCTACTATGATAATGCTAACTAGAATTATCATTCAAAAAATCATAAGCAATTTATAACCCTACAAATATAACACTTATATTTAAAACATTCATAGTGAGCATTGGGAAACCAATCCTGCATGTACAAAAATTTCTTTTGAAATAAATGAACATACCTTGAATGGGTGGGTAGCCACTGCCCTTCATAATATCATCTCATGCTATCATTTTTCTTTTTCTTTTAGAAAAACTAAATTTATATGACTCCCAATATTTCTTTTGGGCTCCAAATCAACTCATATGACACTGTAGACACCCCATTTGGACCGCTCTTAAGACTTGGGCGCCTCACTCTGAACACTCGATGATGAAATGTTACGCTGTGCAATCGTTCAATTCTTCACCAAAATGATTTGGTTTCAAGCTTTAAAACCTAAACCTTGCTCCTCCTTTGGACCAAAACCTTATTTTTTTTCTAGTCTGACCACTCAGAGAACAACTGGCCAGCAGATGGCCGGTAGGTCATTTTCATTGGGCCAGCCGTACATCCTCTTAGCTGGCCGGCCATGTTCAGCGTAGCATATATTTTGACAGCTGCCACCTACTCCCATGCACATGCTTTGGACTAGCTATCTTTGATACAGATATTTCCAATGTGAGAACCTATTTTTCTATAAGTACAAGAGCCCAAAGCTTGACAAACCATCTTCTCTACCTTCTTGCAATATACATACACAATACATACACCTTACAAGCTTAAAACTTGAAGCTTTTGCTGAGATTCTTGAACATAATTTTTGCTCCTTGAGAGTGCTTAGTTTGTGGTTTGTGAACTATGAAGCTCTTCCTCTCTTTCAAAAGGTGATCTTTCCATCATCTTTTTTCTATCTTTTTCTTGTATTTACATAGTGATTTCAGAGTTTTTTAAGCTTAAAATGTGATTAAAGCTTTGTTAAAAGTGAGTGAGCTAGCCACCCTTCCATTGGCTAGCTCATTAGTTGTGCACCTTTTTGTTTTTCTTTCATATATATATATTTTTTTGGTGGCTTTCTTTTCACTTTTTTTGGTAAATTTTAATACTTTTTTAGTATTGTTTTTGGGTTGTTTGTGTGATATAAATCAAATACGGGTTTACAAAAAGGTCCTAGTCCTCCCCACTACTTGTGCTTTTACTTTCTATGCTTTAAATATCATATTTGTGTTGTTGTACGTCCTCTCAGATTTGGCGTGTTTGGGATATAGTGGCCAATCTATCGAGTTGATCATTTTTAGCTTTCATTATGTCTCTTAGAACCATGTGGTCATGGCAGGACTAGAGCTTAGGCTTAGCCACCCCGCCACAAGTTTACTTATCTTGTGTAAATTTCTTGCTTTTATATTATTGTTGTTCACCTTGAAGCTAGGTAGTATCTTCCATTTTCAAAGTGTTGAAAAAGTCTCTTATCGATCATTTTCGATACATGGAAATGGATGTCTCATCCTTGTTCCATGAAAAGAGGAGTTGTCAACAACCTTCGCTAGTTGTGTGTTTAAGCTTTGATAGATAGCTTATTTCTTGTTTTATTCCCTTGCTTGCTTTAATACTCCTAAATAGCTCCTTATCAAGAAGTGTTGAAAACTCTCTCTTGGTTCCATTTTAAAGCATGGAAATGGATGTTTCATCCTTATTCCATGAGTAAGGAAATGAGTTGACAACACTTTTTGAATTATTACTTTTGTTCATTTTGGTTGCTCTATGATCATCATGTATTGTCTTGTGACTTGATGATTTGTGAGTTAAGCATGCCTACCTCTTCATTGACCAATTTCATGATAGGAAGGAGGTAAGGAGAATAGCTTTGTTTTGTGTTTAGCCAAGTCTTTTCCTTTTGCTTTTAAAGATTATCATGCAATAAATTTGCAATGATTGATGATTTGGGAAGCAAGCCTACTCTCTCCTTTAAAATCCATATGACAGGAGGGAGCAGGAAGGATTAACAGCTTTCGGAAACCCTCTGTTCTGTTTTGTTACAGTTCTGCTCCGGCAAGGTATTCTCCAGAAACAGTGGCCGGTAGGCCATTATTCTGTACGGCCAACCACTTTATCAGGCTGGCTGACCACCCATTTTGTACGACAATTGTGATTTTGTAGCAGAACATAGCAGATATTGAGGCCAAAACAAAATATTTTTCTAATTGTAATGCAGAAAGGCCCTAAAACGCCTAAACCTGGCCTTGCAACAAGGAACCTAGATAGAAGAGCAAAATCGTAGCCTTCAAGCTGACGTCTGAATATCTCATTCATAATCCGACGAGTTAAATGAGAAAGGGGTGGTTTCATAGCTCTAGTTTGCTGCGTCAACTAGCCCTTCGTCATCCCTTCTGTGAGGTAGCTTGTCTCCTCCAGCTTGTCTGGTTAATGGGGCTCTCTATTCAAAGATTCAAGAAGTCATTCTGCTTTTTAGGATGGAGAAGTTTCCCTTTCTTTGATTCATTCGCCCTACGTGATCATTTACTTTCTTCTAGTGGAGAAGGGACAAACCTTCCCCGTCTAGTCGAATAAGTCAAAGTGATTTTGGTCACAGAAATGGGAAAGACAAAAGAAAATCTCAAATCTTAGCCAATCCCTTATCAGAAGGTAATCTTCCCTCTCGCTTGTGCTTGTGCATTCCTATCTCTTATGAATGAGTCAACCGGATCGTGAAGATCTTACTTTATAGAGGCTGCGGAACCTAGAGTTGATCTGCTCTGAATCCTCAACTTCGAACCAAGGGCTTCTTTCTCAAGATCGAATTTAAGGCTGGGGCTATATAGGCAAAACGGGGGTTGGCGGCATCTGACATCAAATCACCTTAGCTTCATTAACAAGGTCTCTTTCAAGGCCTAAACCCCTTCCTATGAGCAAGAGAAAAAGCAGACCTTTAAGCCAAGCCAAGCTTAACAGATCGAGTCCAGCTAACAAGCATGAGCTATGAAAGAGATCAACAACTTCTATATCTATATATGAATTATTGAGAATAAAAGCGAGCGAAGCGATAAGACAGAAAGCACTTATAGCCTTATAGTTCAATTCCTGTATGCAATCAAGCAAGCTATAACTTGAAATGAGAAAGAAAGCCTACGGGGGCTCGTTCTACGAGGAAGACTAGCATACTTGGAAGAACAGCAATCCATAAGGATAACCTGAGGATATATCTATTATACAGAGAATCAAAGTTAGGGAGACTCGTAAGCTAAGCTCTAAGCAAGCACTGATAGCTAGTAATGATTTTATTCTAAAGGCTAAAGGAAGTAATTCATGCTAGTACGGATTCTTAAGTAAGCAATATAATAAACACAATAATGCCAAAGCAATGGAGTTGTGATTCTTAAGTATGCTCTTTCAAGCCAGTTGTCAAGTAAGTCAAGAATGCCTAAGCATAAGTAAGGCTAGCTCATTCCAAGCAAGAGAGACAAGCTCTCCTTAATTCCATCTATAAGCTAGAGAGGCAGGCAAGAAAGGAAGCATAGCATGCAAGGCACTTCTCGCTCTTTAATAATGCTAGTGGTTCTGCTCCGGTAGGCAAGATATATGAAAAGCTAACAATGAAAGCTCTAAGCAAGGCAAGGAAGCTTAGCTTCTCTACTAAGCATTTCACTCTAGTTGTTATGAGAAAGTAAGCTAATGAAAGCAAGCAAGGAAGATAGAGCTTCATTTCCTCTCCCTGACCTCTAGCTGGAAGCATCGGAATCAAAAGATTGAGAAGGAGGTGAAGGAGAGCTGCGATTCCTTTGGATCCAAAGATTAAGATGATACCTAATGGCTCTAGTCAGTTGTTTCTTACCCTCCTATTCCCCCACCCCCCGAGTCCTTTTGATGGATTCTTTGTAGTATACCTTTGAAAGATGTTCTATTGGGTCACCTCCTTCGATTGGGAGAGAGATCGGGAGAGCTGGGTTTGGTAGTTCTTGTTAGCTGGCAGGGATACGAATACAGGTAAAGGAATTGGTTTATTGGACTTTGAATGCTGCCTGGCAGTGGAGCTGATGGAAGAGAAAGAAAAGGAGGTGGGCCAACAGAGGAACTTGAGAATGAGATGTTTGGTTCTTCTCCGGGGTCATTGGATAGGGTAAAAGGCTAGCTTCTGAATCACTGGTTCCTGGTTCAGATGTCGTTGTATCCGGTTCCGGTGCCATAGATGTTCCTAGTCCGAGCTCTGTGGATAGCAATAAGATAAATCCTAGTTATTCGTGGCGTTAGGGAGGGGATGTAGGTGGGTCAGTAGTTCCCCTTCGAAGGTCCTAGTTCCTGTTTCGGGTGAGGGCTTCGGTCTATGGGAAGCATAAGTCCTGTTAAAGTGCTCCTCTGGTTGGTGTAGGTACTATTGCTAGTCAAAACTCTCACTAATAAGGCGTAAGAAGGCTTTTTCGTTCGATGGAATCCTGTCCTTTCTTTTAGAGATACGATAGCGATTCCCTTCTAGTGTTATCTAGTAAACTCTTATCTGAAAGTACTTTTCCTTCTCTTTGTCAAGCAAGGAATAACTAGCCTGAGGGAATTATTCGTTAAGCAAATCCGCAAGCAAATAGGGAAAGCAGTTGAATAGGGAAATAGAAGCAGTCCAAGGTAAGTTTCAATCGGGTGGAAAGAAAGTGAAAAAGAAAAAGAAAACCCCAATGAAACCACGAGGAAGCATTTTCGGGGACTAGCCCTATACGGACCAGAAAGACACCAAATTATCCTTATTGGGGCTTAGCCTTACTAAAAAATTGGAGATATATACTCCTTACTCTCAGCATAGTCAATTTTGTTAGGCTAGACTAGACACGTATGCACCTTCTTTTTACTTCAACGTTGAGCAAAAGGTTCGCCAACCCCAGATCTATTTATAAGAGGTAGTCAAAGAGGTTATCTTACTTACCTGCAGCATGCTTCTATTTCCTGCTCCAAAAGTAGGTTTTCTTTTCCTGTGCCCCATGCCAAGAGGCTAGATTGTACTAATCCGACTAATCATACGATGTAGATGCAACGCTATACCTAGAGTCTAATTTGTTTTCACAGTCTGAATCTCAGATTGAAATTCTACACAAAACCTCCGTAGGGAAGGGCATCTAGCCAAATCGAGAAGAACCTTCAAATGGAAGGACTAGAGTCGGGAGCCACATAGATAGGCACGATAGAAGGAAAAAAGGCCTTGGCTTTAGTCCCGTACCCCTTCCCCTTACTTTATAGGGGTAGGGAATCCACAGGAAGAAGCTGGAAATCACCTGAGGAATGCCTTTATTTATGCCTGGCGAGGAGCCAACTTATTTCTTTTACCCCTATTCCAGCTTAGAGGAAAGAGGCCCCTACTTTAAGGGGACCAGCCCTCTATTTAGGAACAATACCAACCTAATCTGTTCCTATTCTGTTAGCAGTTAGTAGTTAGCAAGCGATTCGATAAAACAAAAAAGATGTTATTTATTAGGATAGGTGGTTCGGAATTCTAGTGATAGTTACCTTGGGTTTTCTTCTTAATTTAATTAATGGCAGGACAAGTCCACCTTTATCATCCCGATCGGGCTTACAGGACTAACTTGGGTTTACCGGGGCAGCATACATTCTCAGAGTTAGCGGGGTTCCTTCTGCCTACTTTCGTTAGGGGACCTTATTTACTCAGATTGCTAGCGAACTATCGGGATAGTAGAAGAGGACTCACTTCAAGAGTGAGGTTTTCAATCCTGTATATTAATGTCTTTCCCCAGGGCGATCTAATTCCTCTTCTCAATCTTTTGATTATGCTCTCTTAACACGTATTTAGATATGAATGAAGGAATGAACTTTCTGGTACGACTTACAACTTTAATCCGCTCCTAGCCCCTAGAATGGAAGGAATGTGAAGTGGGAATAGAATGCCTTGTCGGCTTGGCTGCAGAAGTCCTGGTGGATAGATAGAAATCCTGATAGAAAGATCCGGTCGATGCCGAGCCGGAGAGACAGGAATGAACTTCCTAGCCCTATCACCTGGACCTCTTCTAAGACCTTCTTTAGGTAATTGTTGATACCACAACAAGAGGTACACTTTCCTTTGGGCTAGGGGGTGGAAAGAAAGATGGGGCTGCCTGCATCTTCACCAAGGAATGGATATTGATATTGCCCTTGAGAAAGCCTACTGGAGATCTGCTGAGCCGGGGAGACAATTTTGTGTAGTGAATATATATTTTGCATCTCCTATTCATTCCTTATTGAGTGAATGAACTCAAGAGGAGAGCAGCGGTCTACTGGGATTTTATGGCCTGAACGTGTAAGATACGCATTTGATCGGAATAAGTTCTCAGGTATCGATCTTGACACCTTTGAACGGACTTCCCTTTGGCTGCAGCTACAAACTAGGGACTTGGAACTTGCTAGAGAAACTCGAAGCCGCAGATAACAAATGGGGACTACTTGTCCTAGCTACTGGGTATTAGGATACCTTTACGGACTCTTCTAAGACACTTGGCTTCCCGAGAGTTGACTCTTGCATTCGGTCAGACGGATAGCGGCTAACTCATAGATACGAGATACCATACACTAACTAACAGAGCTCTTAGCTCTAGCTTCCTTAGAGGCTAGCCACCTTCACTTTCTCTGCTAAGAAGACCTTTAGCTTACTCATAGGTGGAAAGCAAACAGAGAGGTTTCCAGAGGGTGTTCTCGGTTGTGTACATGCGGTTCCTCACCTCCCATTCAAGTCCCCTTTAGATGTTTTGATTCATATATGTAATTAATTAGTTGCTTTGCTTTCATTCGAACTTGAAATAATTAGTTAATTAATTAGTTTATTCATTTGTGTTTGTAATAAGCATTCGGACCCTCTTATGCGAGGGGCAAATTTGTAGTATTCGTATGTCTTCCAACCCCCATTTCTTTCTCCCTTTTATTTTTATGCTTATCGTGGTTGCATATAGTGTCATGTTTTCATTTCATATCATTCCCATGCTTTGTATTCATTTTTGCATAGATAAGGTTCGGTTCATCATTCTTGAATGTTATTGGCATTGCCTATTTTCTTGAATATGTGTGTTATCTCATGCTTTGAGTTAATCCATATGACATGTTAAATAGCTGAACCTAGTAGTTGCATTCTTGTATGTGTTGCATTAGTCATGTGCATTGTTAAGATCATGCATTTTTCTAATTATATCATTTTCTTTGGCTTACCTCGGAGTACTAGGTGAGCATTTTTGGCTTTAGCATATTTATGTGTGTGATTGTTGCTACACTTAGCATCTTACCATGAGGCTACGTGCTTACTCGAAATAAACTGTTTGAATACCGGTGGATGAAGGTTATTTTACTTGCATAGGGGATGATTTTGATTAAATGTATGTATGAGCTCATTTCTTTCATTTTGAGTTGTGTACACTCAAAACTCTTTCAACAAAAATCACATAACATCAAAGTCATTTCCAAAGCAAGCGAAACAGTCTATACCTTGTGTGCCTTACATAGTAAGTTAGCACATTAATAATCAAAACAAGAGCATATAATGTTGATAAAAATCACATTATGATTTGTAGAGGCCGATCTTTGATCGGGTGAGTGGGGTGCTCAATTCATGACCTTTACCTCTCATACCTAAATTCCTGAGCCGAGACACTTTGGTTATGACGGACAAGTGGCCTTTGGCACGAGTCACGGGTTTCTTAAATTTGCCAAAAATATTTAGGTGGCAACTCTGAAATCTGGAAATGCAGTCCATTTTTCGTATCTCTGATAATTAATGAATTTTCTAAGATTTGTCGGATTTGGACTCTCATTTGTTTTCTGTTTCACATTGCACTTCTGAAACCAGATTCAGAACCACGGGAGTCTGAACTATAGGGCTATCGGAATTGTTATAATAATTAACGGGATGAAATGATGGATGGTGATATTGGAGTAAGGGTCCTGTGACGCCCCGATTCTACACTATTGGTTGCAGTCAAGGGAGAGTCACTAATGAGTCCTATGGTCAATAACCAAGCAAGATCCTAGATCGCCGGAGGAGTCAAAATAGCCTCCCTTCTAAGTCCAGCTTTCTTAGGCAGCGCACTACCCTTTTGACAGATCTTAAAAGGTATTGACACAAGGTCTCATAAGCAACGATAAGGTTCATACATAGAATATAAATACATAACAACCACAATATACTTAATTCAAAAAATGGTCCCATTACATTACATCCCAAAAGAAAGCTTAAGTCCTCACATGAGTCTTTACAAAAAATCCAATAAGAAACTTCTAATTTTTCTAGGATAGCCAAAAGTCTTCGAAAGTTTCAGGCTCGTCGTCTCCAGCTATGAGTTCCTCTTCGTCACCTGGCATGATACGCCGTGAGTTTTGAATGCCCAGTAAACACACACACACCCCATCCCTTTTTCCCCAGTCCAATACACAATCACAATTATAACATCAAGTAGTAAAGCATGATACTCAAATAAATAAATAAAGGGTTAAGTTAGATGTTAGCAAACTAGAAATCCCCCAAAGAGATTTCGTCCTCCCAACCACAAGAATCGGACGCGGATTATTCGGTATGCCCTCTCTTTTGCTGCTTTGTTGCAGACCTAACCTCGGATGCCTACCAACGGTTATGTACCATGTAGCGCCAACCGCAGGGCCTCAAAAGAGACGGTAAAATAGGGCTTTGCCCGAATCCCTCCTTACACTAAACCACCTAGGGTCTGAATACAACCGCTCCGTTCAAGGGTCCCGAAAACCACTTGCGCAAGACTTTAACTTCCAAATAGGGAACGCATCCCAACAAACCATATATCACATAATCTCATCTTTTCAAGACTCATGTGTTCAAAAACCCAATACCCTCCCAATTAGGTTTCCCGTAATGTTTTACATCAAGGTTTGTCCAACTTACAAGACAATAATATCCACATAAGCATGCATCCTTAAGATGAGGAAGATAAATAACATAGCCATAACACATATAATATCATGCCAAAATATGCTCATAAGCTAATAAACATTTTCATGAATACGAGGGCATAAAACATCCATGCATAATGAAATTTCCAGATTTAATATCACATAAAGATTAAAATGAAAGGACTATTTTAGATCTTTCACCGGACTCGGCCTTCCTATGGTTCGTAGAGAATTTGATCTAGTTTCTAGCACATATTTCGGAAATGGGATTGCTTTTCTAGATTTTAAGTTATTTAGAAAACATTCCAGCGCTGTCCAGATTCTGTCCAGATCCGTTGACCGTTACGAAAATTTGATTTTCTTGCAAACTGCTTAATGTTTTTCGATGAAACCAATTTTAGTTGAAAGCTAACTCCTTAAGAAAGATTCTGACATAAAATAGAGGTCCAGAATAATTTTATACATTTTTCTGGAATTTTGGGAAGTGGGCTGCGAAAAACAGATTCTAAGGTACCATGCCCAAAACAAGAAGATTTATGAGAAAGGGGGGTCCACCAAGGGAAAATTTTCGTTTCTTTTGTGATGAAAACATGCCAACTAACATACGTTAAACTCAGAAAATTTACTTGGAAGTGTGCCTTTGGAAAGTTGAGAGATTGGTATAAAAAAATGGTTTTGTGCCAAAATGGGGAAAATAAAAGAGAGATGGAATCAATACTCAACCCTTAGCATTTTTAACATAAGAACTCATTAATAACAGATCTGAAAACATCATTTAGAACCCTTAGAAACATGTATTGAAACAAGGAAAATGAAAGAGAAGGTTGTGTTTGTGGCTTACCTACTAAGCTTTGCACAAGAAGGCTCTCTTCTTCCTCCCTCTTCTTCTCTAGACTTCTCTCTCTTGCTCTCCTCCCTCTCTCTAGCCGAAAGTGTGTGTGAGTGTGTTATTTGTGCTTGCCAAGCTAGGGGTATGTTGGTATATATAGACAATTTTTGATGTAGAATGTCCTAAAAGCCCATTAGTTGGAAATGGATGGAAATGTTAGGATTTGTTTGAAGTTTCAAAGGAATAGGGATGATTTGGGAGGCTTACTCATAGGTTTAGGCAACATTTAGTTGTAATGAAACTAGTTTTGGAATTAGCATCCTAGGTCTAGGGTACTAGGTTTGTGTTTTTTTTTTAGAATTTCATGATGATAAATTTTGAAAATTATCTCCTCACTTTCTCCTAGAATGGCCGGCCTTAGGGAAGGGTGAAGGGGCTATTTTTTAATCAATTTAGGTTCTAGGGCACACTCCTCAAGGTGTATATATATATATGTCTTTCTTGATGGATGGTACTCATGATACAAAGGTACAAGTACTAGTCTTTGGGGTAAATTTTGAATTTAAATAAAGAGTGAGGGCTTGGAGTTAAATACATGTGTTGGAACCTTACTCATGTAGAATTGAATTAAATTAGGTTAAGGAACCTAATCTGGCTAGAAAAATTCCTGTTTTGCTAAAAAAAATAAAAATAAAATGCTAACCGACAAGATCTGAAATAATTCAAATAACTGAGGGGCTTTAAGAAAATAATTCAACATTAGGGTCTCTAAAGTGAATACATATTTTAGGGGCTTCACAGGTCCGTTCCTTTTGGCTTGTGATTGGCAAAGCGTGGCACTTAATAGAGGTTCCGTCTTCCTTCTGGAGTAACGCCCAATAAAGTATGTGGTCTGTTGAGACATATTGAGGTTCTACTTTCCTTCCGACTTGTGACTGGTAAAGCATGTGGTTCCATATTCCTTCTGGCTCGTGACTGGTAAAGCATGGTGCTTAACAGAGGTTCTGCATTCCTTCCAAAGTAGTGCTTGGAAAAGTGTGTGGTGTGATGATGTGACTTGGTAATGGAGCCGGTTTCTATTTGGATATTTGTGAAATGATTATAATATGAGATCTATACATGCGATTGTGATAATTGGAAATGAATAATTTAATTGTGTAAAGTTAAACCATTTTATGTGGACTATATTGGGGTGATGGTATGTTGTGAATTATAGAAGAATGAATGGTTCCTATAGTTGGATAATGAGGGATTCTTGAGAAGATTTTTTTGTTTTTGTTTTTGTTTTTGTTTTTGTTTTGAAAACTATACTAGAATGATACAGAAACAAAAGAAAGAGTTGTCTTTGAAAAGTTTTCATGGATTTCTTATGAGCAAAGTCTTACCTATATGTATAGTATTTTGAGTATGAAAAGAGCTCATTAATGATATTTGTATCATTCTTTAGCATTCATGATCACATGTATCTAGGGATCTTATTGTTGAGAATCTTTGAAAATCCTACTGGACTTCATGTTCATTCCATCTACTTTAACCATTTTCAGGAACGAAGTCCGAAACACCGGTTTGACGATTTAAGGAGTTTATTTTCTTTTTGTGACAAAGTGTAAATGAGAGATGTTTATTGTGATGTGGAATTTATGAGTGTTTTCTCATGTAACTATTTATTGTGTGTATTTCAATGTAAATCTTGGCATGTGTTATTGTTGTATTTATTCGAGAGAGAACAATATTTCCATTACTCAAGTGTAATTGTTATTTGTATTTATAAATGTATTGAATAAAAGGACTTTAATTAAAGGTTTTGGTAATATTTTTGCAAAATAAAATTTGGAGCATAACAGATTGGGTGAGCGAAGGTGCTTAATTCATGACCTTCTCTCCCTCATACCTAAGGTCCGAATTGATGCATCTTTGGTTATGACGAAGAGTGGCCTTTGGCACAAGTCACAGGTTTCGTAATTTCCCTAAAAGATTAGGTAGCGACTCTAAGATCTACTAATATAGTCCGTTTCTGGCATATTTTGCAATAAATGGATTTTCTATAAAATTTTCAAGATTTGGACTCTTATTTTCTATTTTACATTGCACTAGTGAGACTAGATTAGGAGATCAGGAGTTAGAACTGTCGAGAACATTTGGGTACCCCTTGGGACACCTATAGATCCCCCAAATGGTCTGAATGAATTCTTAATTGTCCTTACAAGACTGTTTGTGAGTTTTTAAACAAAATTTCCAAGAAGATTTTTCTGCAGACTTGCAAGGATAAATTTAGAATTGTGCATGATATTCTACATTGTTTTGGGAGTTCTCCTTACATTCTAGTGGCTACGTTGGAAAACACAAGTTATCCAAACCTCATAAGGAAAAATTTCCTCTCCATGGCATTTCCAAGTTTACTTCATGCCAGAAAATAAAAGAAAATGAAGGAAAAAGGGAAAGGAAAAAAGTAAAAAGAAAAAAGAAGAAGAAGAAAAAAATTCACCGTCAAACTAGGAGCACCCATGGAATGAAATCAAGTCAATCACGAGGAATGGGAGTTTTTCCATTAGCATTTGAAGGAGCTAATGTGAAGCATCATTGCCATATGGAGAAGTGAAGGCAACTAGCCATTCAGAAAGCTTTCTTGTTCTGTTGCACAATTTGAGAATGCATTAAGCTCAAACCAAGGTGAAACATGTTAGATTGCTAGGGTAAGGACAATTGTTGATCACATTCATTGAAATTGTTATAACACTACCCTTGAGAGGCTCGTTGGGCTAAAAACTCAAAAGGGCGATCTAGGCAAAACTTAGAGTAGAAAAAAAATAATGAAAGAATAAGAGCTCGCAAAGCCGAAAACTCCAAAATGGTGATCTTGGCAAACGTTAGCTCCAACAAGGAGAGTGTCAATACCCGAGTGAACCTTAAACAGAAACTATATCTAACCTGATTCTCGCCTTGAGATACGTAGGCAACCTCTCCTTAAGGTTTGGCCCTATGTCCTTACCCCGATATACATCATTAGTTTTGTAATCATTCATGAGCTACAATCACTATCGTGCATAACTTGTTTTGTGTAAGATAAGAAAGGACTAGTTTTGATCAATAGTTGGAATAATTTTCAGCACTTAAACTTATCAATGCAATTTCTAACTTGAGCTTGAAAGGTTGAATTTCAGAAGAAATTGTTGAATAATAAGGAAGCATAAGGAAAGCTAAGGGCACAATGAATGATCATCCACTTTGAGTTTTGTCTCTTTCTTTGTCATTTGGTTTAGTTGCTAGTTGTGTCTTGTCTCGTGTCGTGGGTATGTTGGCTTGTTGACTTGTCTTGTGGATTCATCGCTTTATCGCTCCTGGTCATAAGCATATTGGAATTTTGTTCCTTGGTATCGTGGATGCTTCATCCTATTGTTTTGCATCATGGGTGTGTCGTTGTTGGCTTCATATTCCATTGCCTACATTGAGTCTTTGTCATGTCTCTCAAACTGCACTTAGTTTCAATCATAAGAAGAAGATCAACATTGCTAGTCACCTCAATTGGAGAATCCTTCATCTAGAATATTACATGACTTGTCAGCTTTTGTGGTGCCAAGATTTTGCGAAATCCCTGCCAACACCATATTCTTTTGTAAACTATTCATTCAATACAATGTAAAATCCCAAAATAAGGGTATGTGTGCAAAAGAAAAGAGAGGTGTGAGGCAAGTGAAAAGTGAGGAATTTGCATCAAACAAAGAACAAAAGTGAAATCAGACAATGTAAAAGCACCACATTACCAACCACTTGGGTGATCGCCATCGACAAAAAGCTATATCGACAGGTACAACAAATTGGAAAGATGGAGTAGAACAACACCCAGCATACTGGAGGGCTATCAATTTTGAAGAATGCTAGAAACAGTTTTGTGTAGTTTGAGGTCTGTCGAGTTATTTTTCTTTGTGAAAGTAATTTTTCCTTGTCAAGTTTGTCCTTGGCATGTTTACCAGTGTTAGTTTGTTAGCATGTGTACAACTCAAAGTTTGATAGAATGGCATGGTTAACATTTCAAAAGTTCAAAACGAGTCCTTATGTGAAATTCATAGACAAGCAGAAAGTATCCATACAAGGGGGCACCAAGTTTATGATCATTGAAAATCCATCATTGCTCTAAGAATTTAGATGAGTTATTGACAATTGGGTGCTTAGCAGAAGCATGGGTTTTGATTGCCTGGTAGCCATAGTAGTGTGTCCTTCACTATCAATTTGTGAAGTGCTCGCTCTCACTACACGAGCTTGTAAAATGTGGAATGTTATGAACAGTTTGAACAATGATTGAACACTAGGGGCATAAACATCTCTGAATGAGTTATCTACTAAGCAAACGACAAGAGCCATACATTCGTCCAATATGTTAAAGCCATTTGACAAAACACTTTTCCCTAATTTAAGCAAGCTCATTCCCATGATGATTATGATATGATTAGGCTTTTGAAAGTTTCTAAGAATGATGCTCAGATTCTCTCTAGTTATTTTTCCCTATTTGCTTGATTTCATTTGGACTCTGATTGGCATGATTACAGTAATTCTCTCTGCTTGATTATAATTCTCTCACGTCGTAGCATGTGTATGGTAACTGCTTTTATAGTTATTTGCGTCGTAGTCAATCTAGTAATCTTGTTGTGGCACAAAACAAACTTATTGTTAACTTTGTTTGTCATATCTGGTTATTAATATGTTGAAGAACATACCTGGATATTAACCTTGTGTGTCATAGAATACATCCGGTTATGCGTAGTAGAATGTGTTTGGTCTTTATCATTGTAACCTTATGTGTTGCAGAACATGTTTGGTCATTATTGGTGTTAACCTTGTGTGTCATAAAATACATCTAGTTGTTAACCTTGTATGTTATAGAACATATCTGATTCTGAATATATCGTAGAACATATAACCTTTTGAGTTGTGGAATACATTTGGTTGTTAACTTTGTATGTTGTAGAATATATTTGGTTGTTAACCTTGTATGTCGTAGAACATATCTTGTTATGTAACTCCAAATTATATGTATACATTTATTTTCTGGTCAATTGATAAGATAGTAATTATAAATAGGGTAAATTATATCGGTACTCCTTGCATTTTGTACTTTGTATCATTTTAATCCATGTAATTTCAGCTAGTTCGATTTTGACTTTTAAGTTTAAATTTTGTGTCAATTTGATCTAATTGATAACCCTGATTAAGGTTTTTAAGGAAAATGATTACTAAGTTAGTTGAAGTTAACTACTACAAATTGAAAATTTTAAAAATTATAAATTTTATTTTATTATTCAAGGTTATGATCTTTAATTTCATGTTTAATTAGGTTTCCTATTTTTTTTATTTTCTTGTTCTTCAAGAATAAGATTGTTTGTTTTACAAGAATTATTTTTATTTCTTATATTTTATTTTTCTTTTTAGTGGTAGTTGGTTTAGGAATTATCTTTTATTATAAATAAGGTTGTAAGCATTGGGGCAATGTGTAGACCCGACTTTCTTCGCGCACCCCCTTTTTAGAGAGGCGCAAATTGGTCTTACCACAGTTTGGACTCCTATCTCAGTTCTAAATCTAATCTCACAAAGTGCAATGTGAGATTGATAAATACCAAAGAGTCCAAATATCACAAATCGTTTTGGAAAATCGATTTTGAATAAAAAAAGGCACTAAACATGGACTGCTTTGCCAGATTACAGAGTCGCCACCTAAATATTTTATTTTGGGAAATTTAGGAAATCCTGACTCGTTGCCAAAGGCCACGTGTTCGTCATCACCAAAGTTGCCTCGGCTCGGGAACTTGGGTATGAGAGGGGAAGGTCCTGAAATAAGCACCCCCGCTTGTCCGATCAAAGGATCGGCCTCTACTAAGCATGATATGTTGTTTTATAAACATATGTGTTCTTATTCTGATTATTAGCTAACTTTACTATGTGATGCGCACAGCATACAAGTATAGACTCAATCACGAGAATTGGAACAAAATAATTCATGTTTGTTTTGGAAAATGGTTTGAAAATGCTACTCGCAAGTAGGCTAAAGCGCGGATTTGACACCCTCAAGTGGGCTTTAAAACATGATTTTGCCACTTCGCAAAGTGGGCTTAAAACTCACGATCATCGAGTTGTTCCAATTCAGGCAATCAAGCCTTCACCCACAGGCATTCATCCAGTTAAGCATTTAAGCAAATAGCCTCATGGCAAGCATGCTATCATGGCAACACTCACACTCATGCAAGTATGCTAAAGCGTAACACTTACAGTGTACTCCGAGCCAAAACAAAAGCTAGTTAGAAATATGCATGATTCCTAACTATACAAGATGCCTAATGCAACACATGCAATATGCAATTAAATAGGCTTGGCTATCTAAGATGGCATATGAATGTAACAATTTGATACACCTATTTAAGTAAGTGTATTGAAATACAATGCAGTTTGAATGATGCGCCGAGCCCGGTGCATGCAAGACAAATGAATGATGCAAACATGGAAAGCATAAGGTATGCTAATCAAAACGTGCCCTAAACAAACCATCGAAAGCAGTTAAGCAAAAGGGAGAAAGACGTGGGGTTGGAAGACATTCACACACGCACGCACCCTTAGTACAACAATATGCCCTCGCGAAGGAGGGTCCGAATAAGCTAAGCTACACTAAGCTAAGCTAAACAACTAATCTAATTAGGCTAATTAGACTAATTATTACAAAACCAAACGAATAACTAACAAACTACTTACTAATTATTACAACACTTTAACTAATTAACAAATGAATTAATTAAATTACAAATTCAATGCTAACTAAACAAGTAAAGCACTAAACTACTCTGCATCAGCTCTGCTTGAAGAAGTTGAACATGCATGCCTCGGTTTCCATGCCGAAAAGCTCTCCGGTTTTGCTCTTTAGAGGCTCTGTTTACAGGGTGTCTTCAAGAACTTTCTGTTGAACCTTACCAAAACAATGCTGGGGAGTGCACCAGTGGCTTGCCGGCCATGAATGGTGGCTGTCGGCCATCTGCCAGCCAAAAGTGTGCCTCTACTGGCCAACAATGAAAGGGTGCTGGCCAACAATGAAGAACTGTCGGCCACTGATGTACTGTGACACCAAACTGCAACAAAGCACAAAACAGAGAAAAATGGAGGTTCTTCCAGGGACATGTTTAAACTATGCCACTCCTTATCATCTCAAAACATCAAGGGAGTAGCACCATTGGGTCTAAAGCCACCAATCAAGCATTTTCAATGCATGATGGCCAAGGATTCAACTTGCACAAATTCAATGAATGCACAAAACAAAGACACAAGTCCATTACCTCATCATGAGACATCAAAGGCAATGGAGACAAAGGAGATTAGCTCATTTCATCACTTCAAGTATGAAATGAACCAATCTTCCTTGTGTTCAATATAACGTCAGATTGAACACAATGCAATGCACACATAACATGCTTAACTTGTCATGTTTTACTTGGCTCAATTCTTGTTTACACATTTTAAGTTACCAAACCATCCCTTAATTGATTTGTCCGAATGTGAAAGTCCTCTAATGAGGGGAAGGTCAATCAGAAGAATGGTTTAAAGCATGGGAGAGACCATGCCTTCGACTAGGAGGAACCTTCAAAAGAGGGTTAAAGCCATTTAAGCATAAGCCTTAATCCCAAGCATTAAACACAACCTCAAGACTAACCAATCCTCAAAACAAATGAAAAGATGAAGAAGTGACGGAGGTGGCAGAAATTCAGTACTAAAGTGGCATGAAACACATGACTTTAACATGCAAACAACATATGTACAACATGTTAAAGGCCAAAAGCATGGAAACCAATGAAGGACACAACACTAGAGACATGCAATACAACGCTCAAAAAGGACCAACAGTCCAAAATAGTCCTAAAACACCCTGAATTGAGTTCTAAAACATGTTTGAAATAAGCCAAGAATAGCTATAATAAGAGGCCAAAACTATAGCACATGCTAGCCAACTTAGCACAATTGCACTACAAGCATATAAAGCAAAGCTCATGTGGTCAAACCAGCTCAAAACAGAGCTTAATCACGCCAAATCAGTGACCTACACATGTTGGGATGGCAGCCAAGAAAGCAAGAAAATCATGCTCATGTATTAGCTCATAAACAAGGCACAAAGTATACCTCTCAAAAGCAATGAAAGGGTGGAATATTTGAGAGTGTGACAAGGCTACATGCACTAAAATCATGTATGAAATAATGCTATGGCATGCAAACATCACAAGCAAAGCATGCTAGAGACCGTGAAACTCAAAGCTAGTCAAGGCACTTACACTACAACCGTACATAACAAGTCTTATATGGCTAAGACCATTCAAAACAGAGTCAAAGCATGCTAAATCAGTGGCAAAAACATACTGAAGTAGAGCTAACACAAGCTAGGATGATAGGCTAAAACATGAAGCATGTTAGGTCAACAAGCATGATTGCACTACAAGTACCAAAAGATTGCAAGAAGTGACCGAACTTGCCAAAATCAGAGTTAAAGCATGTCAAAAAAGCCAAAAACATGCTTGAACTAAGTCACAAAAGAGTAGAAAAACATGCTCAAGTATGAGGCCATCAACACAAGCAAACAAGATACAAGGAGAGGGGATCACCCCCTCCTATTTTGAGCCTCAAAACCAACTTTCTACCACTGAAATTCTTCTGAGTTTCAGTGGTTAGAAGGCCAAGCAAAGGTTATTTCAAAAGCTACCAAAGATGGCTCAAAGGGCTTTACAAGCCAAAGAGTAAAGGAGGGGAACCACCCCCTAACCACACAAGGCTCAAACCAACATTTTTAAGCCTTAAAAACAGAACCTTTTTTGAGACTAAAACCAACTTCAAAGTAGCATACAAAGATGGCCAAGCTATGAACTAGAACAAAGCTTAAAAGAGGTAGGTTCTTACCCTTGAAGCACAACAACAAATCAGCAAACTTCTAAGCCAAAACCAAGCCAAAACCACTCCAAGGAGCTCAAACAAGGCCTCTAAGATCCTCAACACTAAGGTGAAGGTGTTTGGCTAAGGGTGCTAGTGCAAAGGTGAAGAGAAAACACACTTTCAAGCACAAAATATATAGAGACAGAGTATTCTAGACAGAGATATAGCTCAGCTCAAACTTTGTAACCCTTTGCATGCATATAGATAAGCTCTATATATAGGAGATACAAGAAGCCTTCAAACAAATCCAGCCATCCACGTCAACAAATCCAGCCATCCACGTCAAGCAGATGGGCTAATTTGTGCAAACAGCTGTCAAAATATCTGCAAAAATATCTAATAAAACATTGGTGCCGGCCGGCCATCAGTGGTGGCCGGCAGTACCTCATTGATGGCTGGCAGGGCCTATTGATGGCCGACAGGGCAAAGCCCATGGCCGGCAGTCCATCAAGAAAACCACTATACAAAGACCAACACATGGTCCAAATATGAGACAGAATGGAAATATGGTCTAGAGGATCAAACCTGGAGCATTTCGTCGCGAAAGTCGAGTACTCGACGAGTGATTAAACTTGTTGCTGGATGTACCCTGCAAGAACATCCAAGTCTTGAGGATAGTCAAAAATGGGGTGTCTACAGTTGCCCCTCTTTGACAGAACTCGAAAGTCATGAAATGACGGGAGTGAATGTCAAAGCCCAGAGACGACCCATTTTTGACAAGGCCGAAGACTTAGGCAAACATTCAATGTAACAATATAGATGCTCCCGCAGACTGGGACAAAATGCAAATGACATGCATGATGCAAGAGCACAACTTACGATTATGCAAAGAGGGCTGTAATGGAGCATTTATGCAAAATAAATACAACATTTTAAGCAAACCGACAAGTTACAGCAGCCTCACACATTTCAATAGAAATGATGTAGGAAAATTATACAATCTTCACTGCGCCTCACACAGGAAAGGCTAAAGGCGACTATCAGAAATATCCGAAGTCTCAAACGAAACACCTCTTAGCGTATCACACGCGAGAGGGAAAAAGGAAGCACCTCTTAGCGTATCACACGCGAGAGAGAAAACGGAAGCACCTCTTAGCTTATCACACGCGAGAGAGGGAAAATGGAAACACCTCTCAGCGTATCACACACAAGAGAGGAGAAATGGAAGCACCTTTTAGCGTATCACACGCGAGAGGGAAAATGGAAGCACCTCTCAGCGTATCACATGGGAGAGAGGGAAAACGAAAACACCTCTCAGCGTATCACACGCAAGAGAGGGAAAACGGAAACACCTCTCAGCGTATCACACCTGAGAGAGGGAAAGGAAACACCTCTCAGTGTATCACATGCGAGAGAGGGAAAGGAAGCATCAGGCACACGACCCAGACACTTTCAACAGGGTGTTAGTGTAAACATCGGGCGTACCAGGGTGTTTCTAGCCAGTAGAATGTCAGTGTAGACATCGGGCGTACCCGAATGTCTCTAACCAACGAGACATCGGTGTAGACACCGGGCGTACCCGAATGTCTCTAACCAGTGAGATGGGGAAGAGGAATGGTTTTACCCAGAATTCCTCTAAATGAACCGTACATACAATATCGTGCATGTATGAGAAAGAAACTTGATAGGTGCAATGCAATACAATGCATGTCTCATGCGAAACGAATGACCATAGCATGATGTTTGAGGTATGTTCATGCACAACATGCAAGAATCGAAACCGAAGCATATTCTATGCAAAATAATCAACAATGCATATTTAATGCAAAACGCATATTCTATGCAAACATGATAATGCAAGTTCGATGCAATAATCAATGCAAGAAAATCAACGATGCATATTCTATGCAGACATGGTAATGCACGATGCATACTCAATGCAAGGATGAAAGCATGTTCAATGCAACGGTGAAAGCATGTTCAATGCAACGATGAAAACATGTTAGAAAAAGGATACACCTTGTGTGTGTTGACGAGCGATGATCGTCGTGCATTGGAAACGCGATTATGAGCTTCCGCGGAGGCATTTTGAGTCAAACTTTGAGCACGCCTTGCATTTCTTGGAATCCAAGGACACATATCAAGGTAAAAGAGGCAAGGGGAGCTGGTGGAGGCATGCCGGCCATCAGGAGATGCTGCCGGCCCCTGTCGGTCATCGATTACACGCTGTCGGCCATCGATGGCAGATTTGGCAGTTTGGTCTTTTCAGCCATGGCTCTTTAAGTACCAGCAAAATCACTTTATTTCCTCACAACCCCTTGCACGAAAATCATTTCCCTTGCTGCCTAGGTGTTCCTGCTCTCTAGATCCGCGCGTTCTACGCGTCTTCCAACACCCTAAACAAACTTTATTTGCGAAAACCCTATAGTTCTCTTCACTTTGAACCGATCAGAATTTGATTTCGACGCTTCTTTCGTCATTCCCACCGTTTAAGACTCATTCCCACCGTTCAAGACTCATTCCCCTCGAGTTTCACCTAAGGTTAGTACACTTTTCTAGGTTTCGGCTTTCTTTGACTTTTCCTCTCTCCTAGGGTTGGACCTGTTCAAAGTTTTACCATTTTCCACATTTTTTCCTCACTTTTGCTCATTTTGCAACCATTTCAGATGGCAGGTGATGTCCCACATGACGGGGCCTTCCCCACACTTCCTCCGGTAGAGCTTGCAGCCGACTTTGCGGCCGAGCCGGAGGCCGAGCCTGAGCCATTATTGCCGAGCATACACCCTTTTGATCCGGCGAGGTATCACCCCGACACTCATGTAGTACCTGCTGCGGGAGGCATCAAGGCCTACACTAACTTTGCCGAGGACATGCCAGACGACCTCTTACTGAGAGAGCCTGCGTCTCACTTGTCAGCTATCGCCGTGGAGGTACGAACTTCACTTTTCTGCAGCACTGCCTTTAGCTGTTCGTATTTCTTGCACTGTTTTGATCTGACTACACAAATTACATTGATCTAACTGTATCTCATACATCACTGATTCACACTCAACTGTACTTTCATTTGTACCTTCAACTGTGCTTGCAACTGTACTTGATTTGATTGCATCTCATGCATTACTACATGATGGATCCCGCTCCTTCAGAGGCTATGGTACCACGACAGCTTGAGATTGGTACGGCGAGCTCCCAGCCAAGGTCCGCGACATCATCGACGAGACCAGCTTCAGTCTGTTTCGCTCCAGCTTGACACGGATCGTAGCGAGCCGCCCTCTCTTAGGGGCTCTTGTGGAGAGGTGATGGGATACCATCAACTCCTTTCATTTCTCCACCACAGGAGAGATGATAATGACTCCTTACGACTTTGCCATGATCACAGGCTTAGGCACAGAAGGTGATCCGATCCCTCTCGACCCTGACATGAGGGAGTGGGAGGCTGCATGGACCGCACTGCTTGGGGCACACTCGCAGACACTCCGGGCAGGCATGGTCAGATATAGCTAGTTCGAGGAGCAGTATAGAGGAGCTGAGCCCAAGACAGTTGAAGAGACAGAGCAGTATGCCAGGGGCTTCCTCATGTTCCTTTTCGGTACCACCTTGTTCTCGAACATGTGGAATACCGTAGGCTTGTACATTCTGAGCGCATTGGTTGTACTTCATTGAGTTTGATTCTTCGACTGGGGCGGAGCCGGCCTTACCACTCTGTATGGATACATGAGCTTGACTTCTCGCATGAGTGGGACCTTGATAGGCGGCTACTGGCGGGCTTGGGAGGCACACATCTCAGTTCCCTCTTTTCCTTTTACATTTTCTGCTTAGCATTTCTTGCTTTACACTTGTTCAACACATGTACTTTCTATTTTGCACTTTTTACATCTGCTCATACACCGTATGCTTTTTGCATTTTCTATATCTGCTCATACACTGTACTGATCACATTTTCCTTGCAGCTGTGGGTGTACGCATACTTCCTAGCTCTTGCTCTAGAGCCTGTAGAGGAGAACCCGATTACAGTCCCGTTTTCTAGGGTATACGACGGCCAGTTCTGTCGTAGGACCCGGGAAAACTTCATGTTTTTCCGTCAGTACTTCGGCATAGTCATGGCGCGCGAGGTAATCCAAAACAAAGCATCCCACTTTCCAAACAATTTGATAAACACATTCATCAACACATTCATTAATTGACAACGACTGATCATCTATTCATTCCTATTTCAGATCACATGGCAGCCGTGGGATGCAATACCATCAGGGCTCCGAGCCTAGTATGACACAGCTAGGATCGTCGCTCGCTATTATATTCTCCTCGAGGGCCCGATCTGTCGTGCTTGGTTCTTAGGCGAGCATTTTGCGCGACAGACTCTGAGACTACTTGCCCCATTCGTACCGATGGCGCCTCCAGCATCTATGAGAGAGACACACAGACTTTCTACTAGGGAGGTGATCCAGTTTATGGTAGGCCTGGAGGTGGACTACTTCTGTGCAGAGGGCGACTACGTGGCCTTTATTCAGACTTATCTGATGCCCCTTCTGACTGGCGTTCGTGGAGGTGAGGGGGCGAGAGCTCCAGCTGCGAGGGAGAGAGGCAGAGGAGCCAGAGCGGTTAGGACTCGTGGCAGGCGGGATCCCAGAGTGAGACAGGAGCCAAGATGGCCAGAGCTGCCTATTTCACTGACTTATCGGAGACGTTCTGGAGAGACTTGCTAGATCCCCATCAAGCCTGCACCAGCTGGTCACGCACTTGTCAGAGCTCGAGGCCCGTCCCTGGTATGCACCAAACTTTACATTTTACATATTTATTTCATTTCAATTTTGCTTTATAGAATACCGATTCCTTCAATGCACTTGCAGGCACCGATAGAGTACACAGGGCATGCCCTTGAGCTAGTGGCTTCCTTGACAGAGATGATACAGATGAGCTTGGATCTGCTCAACCTCTATAGGATTCCGGTAAGTTTTCAACTTGTACTTCATGCCATGAAACTCTCTGCTGACGCGCTAGCATTTCAACTGTTCCACACTGCACTGATCTAATACATTGCTCTAAGACACTGCATAGATACACTGTTCCCATACACTGCACACATACACTGCATCGATACATCATCTGATATACACCATCTGATATACATCACAACTAATACATCTTCATAAATTGCCCTTTTCAGATTCCCTTCGAGATGCCAGCCCCATCGGACGCCCCAAGAGGAGCAGCGGCAAGACCTTCAGTTCCTCCCCTAATAGCAGAGAGAAGAGGGAGACAGGCTCAGACACACAGCCGAGGTAGAGCCAGGGGCATCCACAGCGAGAGTGGCCCTTCAGAACCCATTCTGGGCGATGATGATGACGAGACGAGCGAGGAGGCTGAGGTAGCGAGTCCACAGTCCGAGTCAGCTGGTGGGGGAGATGACGACGCCGGCTTGGATTCTTCGAGTAGCGAGGCTAGAGAGGCTAAGGAGGGTTCTAGTTCAGGCTCTGATCCAGCTTTAGACAGCGGTGCCGATAGTGATAGTGCTCCAGAGTCTGCTCCACCGAGGAAGAGGACAAAGAGGGCCTCTCGAGCTTGAGCTAGTCAGCAGCGATTCGGATGTTTTGCTTTGTCTTCTTTTTGCTAGTAGGATTAGTACATTGTACAGCGTTAGGCAGTTTTATTTTCTTTAAAACTTGTACTCTTTTGCAAAAAGAAACCGTGATTGGAAATGAAAACTCAGCTTTGGTTTAAAAAGTGTTGTATTTTGTATTCTAAGTATCGCATATCATCGCACAGCATGAAAATGAGATTGATCTTTTGAAAACTGCACAGCCAAATTGCATTGTCTTAATCAGGTAGTGAACCAACTAACAACTGAAAAGAACAAAACAACTCAATAAACAACATAAGGCCTTGACAGGCCAAACAACTCGATAAGCAAATTGCAACAACTCGATAAACAAAACAAATATGATTACAACTCGATAATCAAATAGAGACAATCACAACTCGATAAACAAAATGAAGACTATCACGTCTTAAACAAAACACACCCAAGTCCGACAGGACCAAAACAAGACCTTACAAGGTACAAATAACAAGACTCCACTGCAGCAAACAACTGAATCTGCACAAAGGAGATCAGTGAGCTTGAGGGAGAGGTCGCCGGCCATGGAATATGGCCTGCCGGCCATCACTTCCTTCTGCTGGCCATCAATGTGCCCCTGCCGGCCATCAATGAGTCACTGCTAGCCATCGATGGCAGAACCTCCGAAACGTCAACATCTGTCCTCCACTCACTGCCTTATCTTCTATAAGAGTTCCAGCTTCGTGGTTTCATCATTTCAGCTCCATTTTTGACCCAAATGGAACCATTCTTTGCCGAAAAACTCTACAATTGGATTATGACTTTGGGTGGCTCGGAAAAGTTAAATTTTCGGGGTTTCGGGCTAAACGCACTATTCCCGCTGAGCTGTACTCTGCTGTGTTTTCCGTTCCTCTATGCCGCGGCTAGGTGTTGCAACCCGGTTACACATGTTTTCAACTTTGGCGGTTAAGAGATATGTCCCACAATTGAAGAATTCCAAGCTTTGATGGAGTGCTGGCGTGACGAGGAAATCTTGCCCCAGTCTCATTTTAGCCACATCCAAGCTTTAGGAAGGATGTGCAGGCTCACTTTGCACGATGCCCGATCTTTGGTTCACGACGGGAGTTGGATATCCCCAATCTTATTTATCGATTTTCCGATGCCGGCAACTGCAGTGACCACTTTTGGCAAAGTTTTCGGCAACATGCCCTCTGCTTGTGTATGTTGGCCCATTTTCTGCTTGCCCCTGGCTTTGGAGGGTCTAGTGTGCGCTTGATCGAAGTTGCCCAAGGCTTGAAAGAGGGCAAAAGCTGCATCGGGTTGACACTAGCTGAAACTTTGATGGGCTTGGATGCTTTCCATCGTTGGGAGACAACCAAGTTTGCAGGAAGTCCACTACTGCTGCAGGTAATGTTTCCCACCCTTCTCTCATGTGTTTCTCATATCACTCGGCCCTCAGGCGCTGTTTTTCTCTCAAAACCCTTTTCTCACTTTTCTCTCCACGTACACCTCTCTATTCTTTAATCTCTCTTATTTTTCATTCCTCCCTAGGTATGGCTGATGGAGAAATTGAAAGTAGTGGATGCTTGTCCTGCGTATTCAGCGCGCAGCTATTTCTTTTGCCTTTGGCTAGTTGACTTTCCAAACGAGGGATGGTGGTGCCACTGGATGTGCAACAGATCTGCGGTTGACATTGCTTGGTGCTGCCCCTGGTTTGATCTGTCTGAGATGAGCTATAGCATGTCCCGGCAACCTGGCATCCAGTTGGTTGGCTTGATACACTGTGTCTTCTACTTCTCATTCCGATTCAGGCGCCAGTTCAGCCACGACCAGACTTGTCCGGAAGAGGGGTTAGAGTACCCTGTTTCATTTCCAATCTGAGGCCCACAGCTAGCTCGGTATGCCATAGCATGGAGGACGAGAGAACTTCTGGCCCCCGCCCCCACTTTCAGTTGTGCCCTTTCTGGCGAATGCATAGCTTGGCTTGAAGATAAGGCGCAAACTGGGCCTACTTTGGCATCCGAAGCTTCTACAAGCTCTGGGAGGAGGCACAGGAACACTTGACTTAGCCATGCCCCAAGTTTATTGCTTTAATCTGTACTTTCAAGTTTTCATTTTGAATGTAATAAAAAGTGACTTTAATTTGTATCAAGAGCCGGAGAACTCTATATTGAAATCAATAGAATTGAAGGTTGTGGGTATTGAAAATTTTCCGTTTGGTCCAAAAATGGTCTAAGTTGTAAAAAGATTAATTTGAGCAAAATCAACTTTTATTAAAACTTTTCAAAACCATTTTCGATATGGATCACAACTGGACACGCCCGAAATCTATCACTGAGATGTACAACCCCGGATCCAACAACTGGAAAGTTGCCCCTTGTTTGAATAGCACTACACTGGAGATCACAACCGAGCTCTTGAATGCAAAAAAGACAAAAATGACCAACAAAATCACATGGACACAGTTGATTTGGAAGTGTTTATGGCTGGACTTCAGAATGAAGTTGTCTACGTATCCCAAAGATGGGAATCAAACCTTACGTAGTTTGGTTCAGGTTCACTCTTGTATTAACACTCTCCTTTTGCGCTCTAACTTTTGCCAAGGCCGCCCTTTCTGGGTTTTCAGCCTTGCGAGCTTAGTTTTTCTTATTTCAATTTTTTTGTGCTCTAATTTTTGCCTAGGTGGCCCTTTCAGATTTTCGGCCTAGCGAGCCACTCAAGGATAGTATTTCTTCAACTTGTCCATGTTGATAGA
The DNA here is from genome assembly GCA_036172215.1 of Camellia granthamiana. Classification (NCBI taxonomy): domain Eukaryota; kingdom Viridiplantae; phylum Streptophyta; class Magnoliopsida; order Ericales; family Theaceae; genus Camellia; species Camellia granthamiana. The sequence goes on from CM069912.1 coordinate 67,774,976, forward strand.
TTGGGAGAACTCAAGGCCATCTAAATCCATTAGAGTGACAGCTCCACCTGACCAAATAGACTTGATGATGTAAGGGCCAGTCCAATTGGGTCTGAACTTGCCCCTAGGGTCATGGATGGGAGCTCGGTTGTCTTTGAGCACTAGATCCCCTTTTTTCAGATTCCTGGACTTAACTTTCTTGTTAAAAGCCCTGGCAATTCTGTGTTGATAACCTTGAATGTGGTACAGTGCTTTCAGCCTTCTTTCATCGAATAGCATGAGTTCTTCAAACCTGCTCTGCTACTAGTCTGCTTCCGCTATTTGGCATTCAGCCATCACCCGCAACGATGGGACTTCAACTTCAATCGACAGAACAGCCTCCATCCCATAAACCAAGGAATACAGAGTTGCCCCAGTGGGAGTCCGAATCGATGTTTTGTAACCCCAAAGAGCAAATGGCAGCTTATCTAGCCAGTCCCTGTAGGTTTCTACCATCTTCTGCAGAATGTGTTTGATATTCTTGTTGGCGGCCTCAACTGCTCCGTTGGTTTGTGGCTTATATGTGGATGACTTATGAAAAGCCACGTTGTACTTCTCCAACAAGTCGATCACTTCCTTCTTGAAGTGGGAACCATTATCCAAGATGATCTCATTCGGGACCCCATATCGGCAGATAATGTTATTCCTGATGAACTTCGCTACATGCGACGCCTTCAGCACTGCATAGGATTGGGCCTCGACCCACTTTGTAAAGTAGTCTATCGCCACCAGGATGTACTCATGCCCGTTCGACCCCTTCGGAGTAACTGCCCCAATCACATCAATCCCCCAGACTGAAAATGGCCATGGCGAAGTCATGTTGTGCAGCTTCGACGGTGGAATGTTCATGCGATTTGCATGGATCTGGCATTTATGCCATTGCCGGACAAAACCAATATAATCCTCCTCCATGGTTGACCAGTAGTAACCCTGTCTGAGAATTTTTCGAGCTAGCATCACCCCGCTCATGTGCGCTCCGCACTCTCCTCCATGGATGGCCTCCATTAGGCGCTTAGATTCTTCAGCATCGACACACAATTTATGCATCCCAAGATGGCCCCGTTTGTACAATTTACCTCTGCAGATGATGAATTGAGCAGCCATTCTTCATATTGCCCTCTTGTCTTTGGCATTTGCCCCTGGTGGATAAGCCTCCTTTTCCAAGAAGTTCCAGATGTCATGATACCAGGGATTTTGATCTTGTACTTCATTTATGGCGGCAATCAGTTCGTAGGCCGGCACATACCTCTGTTCAATGATGATTGGACGCACCCGGACTCCCAAAGGGATGTCTATCATAGAAAATAGAGTTGATAAAGCATCCGCGAACCTGTTGCTCTCCCTTAACAAATGGGTGAAGGTTAACTTCTCAAACTTGGGAATTAGAACGTCCAGGGTTTGATGATAGATTTTCATCCCTTCTTCCTTCACCTGCTAGTCTCCTTTCGCTTGAGAGACAACCAAGTTCGAGTCCCCAATGATGTCCAACCTTTTTGCCCCTAGTTCTAGAGCGGTTTCTAAGCCAGCGATACATGCCTTATACTCTGCTTCATTGTTTGATACTTTGAACCGGAGTTTGAAAGCTAAGGGTATGTGGGAATTGTCGGGCACTATCAGCAACACCCCTATCCTATACCCGTACTAGTTTGACACTCCGTCAAAGTACATAGTCCAAAGTTCTTCTTCGAGCTATAGAATGGCCTCATCTGGGAACAGATACTCTACTGCTTCATCCCCCTTCACTGGGAGATCGGATAGGAACTCCGCTACCGCTCTCCCTTTCACAGACTTGCGAGTCATGTACTTTAAATCAAATTCAGAGAGAAAAAGCAACCAACAGGCTAGCCCACCCATAAGTGCTGGTTTCTCGAAGAGATATTTGATGGGATCTAATCTCAAGACCAGTATTACAGAGTGAGCTAACAGGTAGTGCCTCAACTTCCTGGTAGCCCATAACAAGGCCAAACAAGCCTTCTCAAACGGAGTGTAACGGGTCTCATATTCCAGCATCTTCTTGCTCAGGTAATAGATAGCCTTCTCAACTTTGTCCTCAGACTCCTGTGCAAGCATGCAACCCATTGTCGTGTCAGTTATTGACAGATACAATATCAACGGTTTCCCCAGCTCTGGCGGTGACAGCACAGGTGGGTTCTGTAGATACTGCTTGATCTGCTCAAAAGCAACTTGGCATCGGTCATCCCATTGGAACTTCTTCCCTTTCTTCAAGAGACCAAATAGTGGTTCACAAGTCAAGGTTAATTTTGCAATAAACTGTCTTATGAATTGCACTTTACCCAGAAAGCCTCGCACCTCATTTTCAGTCATTGGTGGTGGCATTTCTAAGATGGCCTTAATCTTGGAAGGATCGACCTCGATGCCCCTTTGTGTAATCAAGAACCCCATCATTTTCCCTGCTGTAACACCAAAAGTACATTTCTGAAGATTCAGTCGCAACCGATATTCTCTGATCCGTTGGAAGAATTTCTTCAAGGTAGTGTAGTGGCCCTCTCTTTCCGTGGACTTGACAATCATGTCGTCCACATACACCTCAACCTCTTTGTGGATCATATCATGCAAGATCGTGGTTGCAGCCCATTGAAAAGTAGCCCCAGCATTCTTCAGACTGAACGGCATCACCCTATAGCAGTAGGTCCCCCACGGGGTGGTGAAGGCAGTCTTCTCCCTATCTTCGGTTGCCATCAAAATCTAGTTGTACCCAGAAAACCCATCCATAAATTAGAGCAACGCATGCCCCACAGTGAAATCCACCAATTCGTCGATATGCGGCAGAGGAAAGTCGTCCTTCGGATTGACTTTGTTCAGATCTTTGAAGTCCACACATACCCGAATTCTATCATCCTTCTTCGGTACTGGAACTATGTTGGCCAACTAAGTAGGATATTCAGATACTAACAGGAACCCTGCATCAATCTGCTTGGTGACCTCTTCTTTGATTTTCAGAGCCCAATCCTAGTGGATCCTTCGGAGCTTCTGCTTAACAGGTCGGGCCTCTGGGTCAAGAGGGATCCGGTGCTGTACAATCTTAGGATCGATTCCAGGCATGTCTTCGTAGTACCACGCGAAAACATCTTTGAAATCTTTTAATAAAGTGACTAAGCGTTCGCGTTCCTCCGAAGACAACGTGGACCCGATCTGGACCAGACGCGGATCCTTCTCAGTACCAACATTAATTGAGGTGATTTCATCAACCAAAGGTTTTACAAACCTTTCCTGCTCTCTGTCAATTAAATGTTTTAAAACTGGAGGAATTTCTTCCTCGTCGTTTTCATCGAAATTTTGAAAGTCCTGATTAAGGCAATAAACTAAAGGCACAGAAAAGTACTCAAAAGCCACAATAGTACCATTCTCATTAACTTCCAGTTTGTTTGATTCTTCGGTTACAACCGACTTAAAAAAAATGAAAATAACGACCTGGACAACACAACAGCATCCGGGTTATCACCCCCAGGAATATCAGACTCTAACTTAGAAGAACTGAAATCTGATTTCGACTCCACAGACTCTGTGGAATCAGATTCCGGTTCACTACCTGACCCAGAACTGCTAGATAAAAAGCCTTCCTCGTATTGCCAGACGAGGGAAGGTGCGATGGATGCATCTAGAATGCCGCAAGAAGGGCCCACAGTCGAGCTATCTCCAATCATGGATACTGAGAAATCATCCCCCAAACACTCTGGTAAGATCTGAGGATCTGAGAGAAGACAGGCTAGCGCTGCTCCCATCTCAAAACCTGTGCCACTGAACTCATCCTCATTGCACTGCTCAGCCACAGCTGGTGGGTCAGTCTGCTCTTCAGCAACTTCACCCCCTGGTAACTGTAAGTCAAAGAAGATCTCAAAACTCGGCAAGCGTTGCCTCTCTGAATTCAGCCATGGCTCTGGAAAGCCGCAAAATGGGAAATCTTCTCCCTCCCGGACAAAGCGTCCGTTTAGGGTCCCTTGGATAGGTCTATGCACTAACTCATAGTGCTTTCCAGCTTGTTTAGCTGCAGCTCTTCCGGCCATCTCCTTCTCTTTTCTTACCCAATGCTCTTTGGTAGGTGTATAACCTAGACCAAAGGTTTGGAGGTTGTGTGGCACTTCGGCCAATTTAGCGATGCCCTTCCGGCCACCCCTTCCTAATCCCATCCCGGGCATATGTTGAAGCTTGTTCATGAGGTAAACAGATTGCACACTGACATATAGCCCCTCATCAACAGCTAACAGATCCTGCACTACCCGAGCCTCAGCTAAGGTGAACCCAGACAGGAAGACATCCTCTTCGCCATGTATAATCTCCAAGATTGGGGTAGTAACCTCTGGCGGTGGATGTATTGAAGAGTTTCCAAAAACAATAGCCACTCCTTTCCCGTGGGGGTATTTCAACATCTGTGTAGGGTGGAAGAGACAGCCTTTACTTGGTGAAGCCACGGCCGGCCAAGGAGTAAGTTAAAGGTGGCTGGAACATCCTAAACATGAAATTCGATGTCCTGTTGGCCCGGGCCAACCTGAGTTTTGATTCGCACTGTCCCCATCACCTCCTGGCTGGTGTTGTCATAAGCCCATATCACCTGGGCTGTTGATGCGAAATATGCGGGCTTTAACTCGATAGCATATGCTGTTCGTGACAGACACACATTGATTGCAGATCCTGTATCAACTAAGACAACCGGTATCCACTTATCCCTACACTCCACAGAGATGTATAACGGTTTGTTGTGCTCGGAGCCCTCAGGCGGTAATTCTTTGTCTGTGAAGGTCAGAGTCGGTGAAGTGCCACCTGGGAAAACCAACCCCACCAACTGCTCGGGTGTTGTATCAATTGAAAGCTTAGCCTTGTCCATGGCTGAAAGGACGGCTTGTCTATGCACCCTTGAGGCCATAAGCAGTCCCCAGATGGAGATGTCTGCTTGAATTTTCTTTAGCTGCTTTAGTACAGCTTCTTCCTCTTGCAGTTTGTCTTTCTGCCTCTCAGCTTCCTTGTCCTTCCCGGATGCCTCTGGTTAGTCCAGGTGTGGGGGTTTAAAATACCGCCCACTTCGGGTCATGTGGTCCACCTCTTCAGTGTACCAGGTGTCATCTGGGAGATTTTGTCCCCAGTCTTCGTCAGTATGGGCCAGATGCAAATCATCGTCTTCCCACCACATCCCCTCGGCGACCGATAAACAACTGTCCGGTTCCGCAGTAACTGTTCCTGTGTTCTCCATACATTCTGCCCCCTCAGGTGCCTTGGCTTTTCTAGCCCTGTCATCATTCTCGATTCTCTCTTGCTCAAACCGCTTCAATACGGCCTCCTATTCAGTGTCTGCTGTACACAAACTGCCCAAGTCTCGAGCAAAATTCCTAGCACCGGTGATATCTGGCGACTCCTCCTGATTCCTGGCCGTTCCGACCGCTGCAGATGTTCTTGTTTTTGACTAACCCTGTTTTGGCTGGGATCCCTCATCAATATCGGGCTTGTCACTGAGCCACCCAGTAGCATCTGTCGCTCTGTTCGCATCATACCAACCAAGCTGCACTTCCACCAAGTCCTACTCATCAAAGAACTACAGGTTGATAATATCCTCCTCAAGGTCAGCTAGATCATCAAGCCCCTGACTCGGCCCATCCTCCCAGACAACATGTACCTCTGCCCCAATTGGCAACTCCACCCTCGGTTTAGCCTAGCCTGTCGACACAATATAACTGTACGGGTTATATGCTTTCTCAGTTAAGCCCTCAGATCCCTTAGTTTCTGAACCCACGTTTCTATTATTCTCCAAGGTCACCCCAGCTTTGTCTTCGATAGTCACCACCACTGGCTTGGGCTGGGTTAGGGAGGTGCTCATCATGCACAAGTTTGTGCTATCTAGGATGAACACCTCAGGCTTGTGCAGGTGGGAGGGAGTGATGTATATGTTAGGGTCGTATAGAACGGCCATGGTTTGGATTAGGTTTATCTGCCTGGGTGGATGAGGGGGGTTGTTATGTGGTGGGAGAGGGTTAGTGGTGACATTTGGCTTCTCAGGAGGTGCAATCACCTTGTTGTCAATGAGATCTTGGATCTCATGACGCAGTTTGAAGTAGATGTCGGTGTCATGACCGTGCTGCTGGTGAAAGGCGCAATACTTGGCCGGGTTATGTGTTGGAGGGAGGTTATTCGGTAGTGGGCGTGGTTCCAGGGGCCTCAAATGCCCCTTTCTAATAAAGACCTTCAAGGCCGCTGATAAAGACATATAGAGCGGAGAGACAGTCCTCTGACCCCGGGGTGGATTTTTTGCTGGTTACGAGCTGGTTCCAGATGCACCGGTGAAGGGTGTCGCGGTTTTTGGTGTGGTGGTGACCACGCTGACGTCAGAAGTTCTTGCCGCTACACTACTACTTGTAGCTGCATTCAAACCGCGTGTAAACGCCCTCTTGGGCTACTCCTTTTCCTGGTCGATCAGACCTCGCTTCATAGCATCTTCAATCTGTATCTCTATCTCATGCAAGTCAGCAAAGGTGGGGAAGGGTAAGACGATCATCTTCTGCATTAGCTTGGGTTGCAGGTTGCACACAACCATTCTTATCTAATCTTTTTCAGGTGGCTGTAGACACCCCATTTTTGACTGCCCTCAAGACTTGGGCGCTACTGATGGTTTGCTTGGCGGAGAAAGGTGTGCAGGGCAAAGGTTCGATTTCTTCAGCAAGGAGAGAGAGAAATCTCAACTTCCCACCCCATTTTGGACCAAAACTATTTTGAATGATTTTTAGACCTTAAAACCCTTTCTTTCAAAACATTTTTGAAATAAAGTTTCTGCGATGTTTCGAGGCTCGCATTTTGTCAAACGTTGCGCTTTTCGGTAAACCGAGCAAGGACAAAGTGGAAATGAATGAAAGAGAGATGAAATCTTTGAAAAATCTTTCAAAACACCTTGCTTAGGGGTTTGAAGTTGAAGAAAAGGGGAAAGGAGAAAAGAAACCAAGTTGGAGAAGAAGATAGGTAAGAATCGCTAAGAGAGGGACGAGCAGTCCTCGCTAAATCAAGCCTATTTGTCTATACACTTGGGGTTAAGCTATGAGGCCACCACCACTGGAAAGAAGACTTCCGGGGCTTCATTTTTCACTCAAGAATCTCCTAGAGCCAAGTCCGGGAGGGGGAGATATGATTGGTTGAAGTTGGGCATCATCCCGGTTGGATCGAATCTGCGTGGCTTCACCAAAAAGGGCATAACTTTTTGCACAGGAGGAATTTTAATGCAAGGTTTGTGCCATTGGAAAGCTAACTTCCGGGGCTTCAATTTGGACACCAACCGGCCATTTTTTGACCTCACCGGCCATCCACCGGCCAGACATTTAGCCGATCGGCCAGCATAAATAGCAGGTCGGCCAAATATTGTGCCGACCGGCCATTTATTTGGCCGATGACCCTTTTTCTTGGCCGGTTTGACCCTTTTGACTCTTGCAGGCATGGTGCATGCCAGCTGTGCCAGCTGGAGTGCACAGACTTGACCCCCCATGCACATGTGTGGCTGTTTTGCACTTTTCCACCCTTTTGGCACCAAACCTCTTCTAGAAGGTTGACCCCTTTGCTCAAGCTTCTTGAGGAAGCTTGAGCCCTTTGTTTGGCTTCCTTAAGAAGCCTTGGTCCCTTTGTTTGGCTTCCTCAAGAAGCCTTGGTCCCTTTGCTTGGCTTCTTGAATAAGCCTTGAGCCCTTTTGATTAGCTTGCCTTAGAAGCTTAGGCTTTTCCATTGCCTATATAAAGAGTCTTCCTCCTCCTTTGATTAGGTTGAGCAAAAAAAACCAGAGATATACATATATATCTGATATATACACATATATCCCACCTCTCTCTCTATATCTCACTCCTTTGCCTCCAAAACTCCATAGTTCTTGGCCTATTGCACTACAACCCATAGCCCCACCCTTCCATCCTCCATTCCAGCAGCTTGGAGGATCTTCTCAGAGCTTAGGAGGCATCTTTTCTCAAGCCAAAAAGCTGTCAAAGGCTAGGCTACAAGGGTAAGCACATTTCTCCTCTTTTTTGGCCTTATTTTGCTCAATATATTAGCTTCTCTTGCTTGCTGTTTTGAGCTCCGACCAAAACTGAAAGTGGCATTTTTTTGAGCTCTATTTCATCTTTCATTAAGGGTCTTACCCTGTTTGAGACCCCCATTTTGCACTTGCTTCATTACCCCTTTGTATGCCATAATCTCGCATAGTATTTTTGGCCTATGTGTAATCTGTTTTGGAGCATGATGTAAAATGCAGATAGGCTTATTTTGAGCCCTTATTCAACATTTAAGAAGGGCTCACCACTGTTTGAGACCTCCATGTATCACTTGCCATTGTACCCCTCTTTGGTCCCCATTTTTGCATGATTTATTAGCTTATTGAGCTCCTGTTTTTGGACCTTGGTCCGAACTGAAAAGAGGCTTATTATGACCCCCTATTCATTTTTCATTAAGGGTCTATGGCTTTTTGAGACACCCTTTGTATACTTCATGTTATATCTCTCTTGGTGCCCTTATTTTGCATAGCATTTTGAGCATACTTGTATCTGTTTTTGGGGTTTTTCATAAACTTTAATACATCATATTTTTGGCCCCTCTTCAATATTGTAGAAGGCCCCTTCCCTGTTTGGGGCCAGCATTTGTGAGTTGCTTCATTACCCCTCTCTTTTTGGCCAATTTTGCATGCTAGTTTAGGCCCATTTTTACTCACTGTTTGGCCTTGCTTAAAACTGAAAAAATGATTTTTTTGGGGCTGCCTTGATTCTGTATTTAGGTCTCATGTTCAAATAATGCATGCATTGCATAGCTATAGGCCATTCCATGCGCCAAGTTTCATGTTTCGGGGCTGTTTTGCATCTCATTTTGCCTCTGAAATTTGCATGCTTGTATGCCATATTCCATGTCTTTCCATGTCTTGTTAGAGTGGCATTTTGGTGCCTTAGGATTGGTCCTCGGTTTGCGTGCACGCGTGCACGCATCTCGAGTGTCTCATTTCCATCTAATGGCCGCTGATGTGAGTGCGGCTGAGGTCCACTCCCATTGGTGTAAGTCCATCTTACATTGTGTATGCCATGTTACAATGCGTTGTGCATGTTATGTTGTTGCATTGCGTCATGCCTTGCATGCTTGTTCGCATACTCATATTGCATATTTAGCTCGCATGCTTAGGTTGCATTTGGCATGCATCCATTGCCCCTTGATCAAGCATGATAGAGGTTGGGGCCTTTGATGTGTTTTGTGCTTGCATTTCATTTGATATCAAAGTTGCTAACTTGGCTTTTGGGCCATCATGCATTGAAATGCGTGATTGATGGTCCGGAGGTCAAGGGCCATGCTCTCTTGAGTCCATTGCATGATAGGGAGTGTGTCCATGCACACATTTGCTTGAAATTCCATGCCATACACTGCTTGTCCCTCTACTGCTGTCAACTGCAGGTTTCAGTAGGAATTTTTGGCCGACCGGTACTGTTGAGTGCCGACCGGCAAAGAATGAATGGCCGATACATCAAAACAGTGGCCGATGGACATTCCCCATGGCCGGTGGACATTCCCTCTAGCCGATGGTGTCATGCAGTGTGCAGGGAACATGCCCCAGAACTTTGGCAATTTTCAGAGAGGCAGGGCAGTGCAAACAAAGGCAGCAGTGGTATGGTACGGACTTTCCGGGCAAGACGAGTTCGAGCGTGCATCATTCGTGCATCCTGAGGCGGGGGCTGTGGCCTTTTCCTTTCTGCATTCAAATTGTTAATTAATTAGAAGTTGTGTAATAATTAATTAGCTAGGATAGTTGATTCATTATTCGGACTGTATTATTCTTTTGGTCCCTCCAAGCGAGGGCAAATTTGTAATAAGTGTGGGTGAGTGTGTGCATGTCTTCCAACCCCCACTTCTTTCTCCCTTTTATTTACTTGCTTATGATGGTAGATTAGGGCATATTTAAATTAGCATACCTTATGCTATGCATGCGTGCATTCATACATTTGTCTTGCATGCACCGGGCTCGGCGCATCATGCTAACTGCATTATATTTCAATTCCAAATTGAATACATGTCATCTGTTGCATTTCACATGCCATGTTTAGGATAGTCGAGTCTGCCTAGATTGCATCTTTGCATGTGTTGCATTAGCCATCTTAACATGAACTAGGATCATGCATATGATTACTAACTAGTTTCTGTTTTGGCTTGGAGTACTAGGTGAGCTTTTATGCTTTAGCATACCGCATGCGTGTGAGTGTTGCCATAATTGCATGATTACCATGAGGCTAGCTGCTTATGTGATATAACTGCTTGAATGCCTGTGGATGGAGGTTGAATTACCTAAATTGGAATAATACATTAAAACTGTGAGTTTTAAGCCCACTTGATAGGGGCAAAACCATCTTTTCTAAAGCCCACTTGAGGGTGGCAAAACCTGCATTTTAGCCTACTTGCGAGTAGCAAACCATTTTCAAAACAAACATGCAATGTTTTGTTCCAATTTAGGCGATTTGGTCTATACTCGTTTGCTGCGCGCATAACATAGTAATTCTAGGCTAATAACCGGTATAAGAACACATAAAGTTTTCAAAATAAGATATCATGGTTAGTAGAGGCCGGTCTTCGGACCGGGCGAGAGGGGGTGCTCATAGCTGACCTTCCCCAATCGTACCCAAGCTCCCGAGCCGAGGCAACTTTGGTGATGACGGACACGTGCCCTTTGGCACTGAGTCAGGGTTTCCTAAATTTCCCAAAATAAAATATTTAGGTGGCGACTCTGTATCTGGCGAAGCAGTCCATGTTTGGCACTTCTTTCAAAAATCTGTTTTCTCAAAACGATTTGCCAGATTTGGACTCTTTGGTTCAGATTAAGAACCGTGACAATTTGAGTCCGAACTGTAGTAGACCCACACACGAACAGAACGGGAGTCATCCCTCCCGAGGCGTTCGGGGACGTCTACAGTGGCCGAGTTGTCATTGTGGAGGCCTTGGCCCTCCATCGAGTGACAAAGTCAGAAAAGCCTTCCTTCGGCTCTTGTCGGGTCGCCTCAAGATCACGTGTCGTGACCTCGATTTGAGTGTTGTAAGCATATTGGGCGATGAATGCCTCGACCATCTCCTCCCAATTCCATTTCACTGAATCCTCCAGCTTGGCATACCAGATGGCCGCAATGCCTGACAGGGTCCGACCGAAGATAGATAGTTTCTGGAGTCTAGTCAAGCCCATCGGGTGCAGAATATCCGAGAACAGCCTCAGATGAACCATAGGATCGGTCGAGCCGTCGAAACGGTCTATACGGGGCATTTTGAATCTGTCTGGCAATGTCACCGCCGAATCGGTGTAGCCATCCTTTATGTCAGGGATTGAGTTAACTCCCTGAGCTCGTTTAAACAGCTTTTCAAGCTTGCTTACTTTTAAAGCAGTAGGATCAGACTCAAATTCGAATGGCGTGTCTGTTGGATTGGCCCGTGCCTTCGAAATCTGTGGTAGGACTGGTGGTGGGACTGGTCCTGTTGGAACGTCCGTATTCTCCTGGACGGTAGCTGTATCCCTGGGTGTTGGAACCCTAGGTGGGGGTGGGGGTGGGGGTGGATGCGAAGCAGATGCTTCGGCTTGTTGTGGTTGCTGCTGTTGTTGAAGCCTGGCAATTAGTTCTGCCTGTTGAGCTACAACCTTTGTCTGACGAGCGGTAACCTCTGCTTGGCGAGCAGCATCCCGCTGCATGGCCTCCATGGTCTGTTGGAGTTGACACATCATTTCCTCCATACTGTCTGTAAAATGCTGATCTGTCTGAACATGTGTACACATTCTCTCTAAGGTAGAAACAGAAAACTAATCCCAACTGCACACAGGTGAGGTAGACAATGACCGCTGAACTAGCAACTGCTATACTGATACTCCGTGCCTGACTGCCCTCGGTCTTATAACCGGGGGTAATGAAGCAAACACTGGTTGTCCGTCGATTAGATCCTCAGATCGGGAAAGCCTTCTACCTCTAGTCCAGAGTGCTCGGGGAATGTCTGCCTCGTCGGAAGCAATGATGAAATACTACCTTGCAAAACAGAAAATAAAGCAAAAGAAACAAAAATAAAAAAAATGTACAACACCTCAGCTTAGATAAAGACAACACACAGTTGATATCAAAAGCTGGACAAACTGCACTCAACCACTGATTTTTGCCCCTAAATTTTCTGCCACAATACTCATACCCTCAAACCCTGATGTCCTCAGATTGATACCCAAACTTGCAACTGATACATACATTCCCTATAGAGACACACCCTAACAACACATATCAAGCAAGTGAGAGCCAAAACAACCCTATAGTGGGGTAGGGTTTCCTTGTCCTATTTGTCAGGAACTAGGGGTTCACTACGCACGCATGCGGTTTCAAACAATCTTGCATTCGGGTAAGCAACATGTCCTAGTTTGGAACAGTCTCTATGGCTTCCGATATGTAACTAGGTCAAATGGTCAAAAAGCGTGCCTCAGCAAGACCACCTAATATATCTGTCATGCCTAACACCGAGAAGTGAAAAGGTGGATCAAATGGTACGGTGGTGATCCAGATCCAAGGTTTGTGTTCCCATCATGGCAGAGCCCGCAACCGATCAGCCTTATGGCGGGCTTTTCCAAGCACGCCTCCGACAAACTGTTTAGGAATAGCAGATGGCAAACACAGTGTCCTAGGCGCACCAATGCAAATGCAATGCAAAGAAACATATAAGCGTAGATAAAACAACATATCATGAGTTTGAGTCAAGTTCTCTAAATCCCCAGCAGAGTCGCCAGAAACTGTAGACCCGACTTTCTTCGCGTGCCCCCCTTTCGGAGAGGCACGAATTGGTCTTACTACAGTTCGGACTCTTGTCACGGTTCTGAATCTAATCTCACAAAGTGCACTGTGAGACTGATAAACACCAAAGAGTCCAAATCTGGCAAATCGTTTTGGAAAATCGATTTTGAATCAAAAAAACGCCAAACATGGACTGCTTTGCCAGATTACAGAGTCGCCACCTAAATATTTTATTTTGGAAATTTAGGAAACCCTGACTCATGCCAAAGGCCACGTGTTCGTCATCACCAAAGTTGCCTCGGCTCGAGAACTTGGGTACGAGAGGGGAAGGTCCTGAAACGAGCACCGCCGCTCGCCCGATCAAAGGATCGGCCTCTACTAAGCATGATATGTTGTTTTATAAACACATGTGTTCTTGTTCTGATTATTAGCTAACTTTACTATGTGATGCGCACAGCATACAAGTTTAGACTCAATCACGAGAATTGGAACAAAACAATTCATGTTTGTTTTGGAAAATGGTTTGAAAATGCTACTTGTAAGTAGGCTAAAGCGCGGATTTGACACCCTCAAGTGGGCTTTAAAACATGATTTTGCCACTTCGCAAAGTGGGCTTGAAACTCACAATCAACGAGTTGTTCCAATTCAGGCAATCAAGCCTTCACCCACAGGCATTCATGCAGTTAAGCATTTAAGCAAATAGCCTTATGGCAAGCATGCTATCATGGCAACACTCACACTCATGCAAGTATGCTAAAGCGTAACACTTACAGTGTACTTTGAGCCAAAACAAAAGCTAGTTAGAAATATGCATGATTCCTAACTACACAAGATGCCTAATGCAACACATGCAATATGCAATTAAATAGGCTCGGCTATCTAAGATGGCATATGAATGCAACAATTTGATACACGTATTCAAGTAAGTGTATTGAAATATAATGCAGTTTGAATGATGCGCCGAGCCCGGTGCATGCAAGACAAATGAATGATGCAAACATGCAAAGCATAAGGTATGCTAATCAAAACGTGCCCTAAACTAACCATCGAAAACGGTTAAGTAAAAGGGAGAAAGACATGGGATTGGAAGACATTTACACACGCACGCACCCTTAGTACAACAACATGCCCTCGCGAAGGAGGGTCCAAAAAGCTAAGCTACACTAAGCAAAGCTAAACAACTAATCTAATTAGGCTAATTAGACTAATTATTACAAAACCAAACGGATAACTAGCAAACTACTTACTCATTATTACAACACTTTAACTAATTAACAAATGAATTAATTAAATTACAAATTCAATGCTAACTAAACAAGTAAAGTACTAAACTGCGCTTCCTCAGCTCTACTTGAAGAAGTTGAACATGCATGCCTCGGTTTCTGTCCCGAAAAGCTCTCCGATTTGCTCTTTAGAGGCTCTGTTTACAGGGTGTCTTCAAGAACTTTCTGCTGAACCTTACCAAAACAATGCTGGGGAGTGCACCAGTGGCCTGCCGACCATGAATGGTGGCTACCGGCCAAGAGTGCGCCTCTGCCGGCCAATAATGAAAGGGTGCCGGCCAACAATGAAGAACTGCCAGCCACTGGTGTGCTCTGACACCAAACTGCAACAGAGCACAAAACAGAGAAAAATGGAGGTTCTTCCAGGGACATGTTTGTACTATGCCACTCCTTATCAACTCAAAACATCAAGGGAGTGGCACCATTGGGTCTAAAGCCACCAATCAAGCATTTTCAATGCATGATGGCCAAGGATCCAACTTGCACAAATTCAATGAATGCACAAAACAAAGACACAAGTCCACTACCTCATCATGAGAGATCAAAGGCAAGGGAGACAAAGGAGATTGGCTCATTTCATCACTTCAAGTATGAAATGAACCAATCTTCCTTGTGTTCAATATAACGTGCGATTGAACACAATGCAATGCACACATAACATGCTTATCTTGGCATATTTTACTTGGCTCAATTCTTGTTTACACATTTTAAGTTACCAAACCATCCCTTAATTGATTTGTCCAAATGTGAAAGTCCTCTAATGAGGGGAAGGTCAATCAAAAGAATGGTTTAAAGCATGGGAGAGACCATGCCTTCGACTAGTAGGAACCCTCAAAAGAGGGTTAAAGCCATTTAAGCATAAGCCTCAATCCCAAGCATTAAACACAACCTCAAGACTAACCAATCCTCAAAACAAATGAAAAGATGAAGAAGTGAGGGAGGTGGCAGAAATTCAATACTAAAGTGGCATGAAACACATGACTTTAACATGCAAACAACACATGTACAACATGTTAAAGGCCAAAAGCATGGAAACCAATGAAGGACACAACACTAGAGACATGCAATACAATGCTAAAAAAGGACCATGTAGACGCGCCCTCGTGGGCCTCATGCAACAATTCGGACTCGATTTGTGTCAGTTCTTAATCTGATCTCGCAATGTGCAATGTAAGACTGATAAATCACTAAAGAGTCCAAATCCAGAAAATCGTTTTGGAAAATAGATTTTTTTGAAAGAAGTGCCAAACATGGACTGCTTTGCTAGATATAGAGTCGCCACCTAAATATTTTATTTTGGGGGAATTTAGGAAACCCTGACTCGTTGCCTAAGGCCACGTGTCCGTCATCACCAAAGTTGCCTCGGCTCGGGAACTTAGGTATGATTGGAGAAGGTCAGCTATGAGCACCTCCTCTCGCCCGATTCGAAGATCGGCCTCTACTAACCATGATATCAAGTTTTGAAAACATTATGTGTTCTTATTCCGGTTATTAGCCTAGATTTACTATGTGATGCGCACAGCATACAAGTATAGACTGGATTACCTGAATTGGAACAAAACATCTCATGTTTGTTTTGAAAACGTTCTGCTACTCGCAAGTAGGCTAAAATGTGGATTAGCCACCCTCAGGTGGGCTTAGAAAACATGATGATTTGCCACTCTCAAGTGGGCTTAAAACTCACAGTCAATGCATTATTCCAATTTAGATAATCCAACCTTCACCCACAGGCATTCATGCAGTTATATCACATAAGCACGTAGCCTTATGGTAAGCATGCTATCATGGCAGTCACTCACACGCATGCAAGGATGCTAAAGCATAAACACTTACCGAGTACTCCAAGCCAAAACAAAAGCTATGTTAGAAATCCATGCATGATCCTAACTATACAGAAATGCCTAATGCAACACATGCAAAAATGCAACTACAATAGGCTCGGCTATTCTAAAATGGCATGTGAAATGCAACAGATAGCATGTATTCAAGTTGGAATTGAAAATACAATGCAGTTAGTATAATGCGCCGAGCCTGGTGCATGCAATACGAATGAATGTGTGCAAACATGTTATCATAAGTATGCTAAATAAAACATGCCCTAATCTAACCATCATAAGCTAGTAAATAAAAGGGAGAAAGATGTGGGGTTGAAAGACATACACACACTCACGCACACTTATTACACAATTGCCCTCGCTCGGAGGGTCCGAAAGAATAATATAGACCGAATGAATAATTAACTACTCTAGCTAATTAAATATTACAAACCCTTAACTAATTAACAAATTAATTAAACTATTTAGAGTAGTAAAATGGCCTCAGGAAGAGGGATGCATGCAAGCTTGGATTGGTTTCGCCTGGAAATCCATTGCCATGCCACTATTGCCTCTGTTTGCACTGTTTTGCATCTCTGAAAATAGTGCCAACCTCTATGACACTTCTGAACTGCCTTAGAGACATGCTGAGAGGTCATCGACCAAATGGAAAGGCCACCGACCATCTGTAACTGGTCATCGACCATTAATGAAGCCACCGGCTGGATTTTGGTGGTCGATCGACACTGCAAGCCCTGTCCGACCGGCCATTTCTTCCTGCAGAACACTGGATTTGCTGCAACAGAGGATAGACAGTGCATGGCATAGGATTTTCAAAGCAAAATGTTGCACGACCACCCTCCCCATTAGTTATGGACTCAAGGGAGTGTGGCCTCGGTCCTCGGGCCACCAATCACGCATTTTCGATGCATGATGGCCAAAGGAGCCGAAGTATGCAATTTCAATGTCAAATGGAATGCACACAAAACACATAAAGACCCAACTTCTATCATGCTTGATCAAGAGGCAAGGCATGCATGGAAAATGCAATGCAACAAGCATGCCAAACCATGCAATATAGCTTAAGCATGCAACAACATGCAATATGGCTAAGCATGTGCCAACAATGCAAACAATGAGCATGCAAGACACAATGCAACCAAAGTATGCAAACATGAAGCAATGTAACAACATTTGAGCAACATGCAAAGGATGGACTTAAACTAATATGGGTAGCTCTCAAGCATGCCAAAATCAGTGCCAAACATGATGAAAATAAAGCTCCAAAAACTCATGCAAACATGCACAATGCAATGGCTCCAAGCCTAAGGCACAAGATGCAACTCTCCAAGAGCATGGCAAGGATGAAACATGAGATACTATGGCATACATTCCAGCTCTGAAATAGCATACAAAATGACTCCGAAATGATACAACAACTCATACAATGCATGTTAGATGGGCTCAAACACCAAAGACTAGTGAAGTGCATTACACTATAGTTATGCAAAGCAATGTTCAAATGATGAAACCAACCCCAAACAGACCTTATGCAGCCCTAAAATAGTGGCAAAATGATATGAGATGGTGGCTCGAAATGCATTTAAATGAAGCTCATGCAAAGGCTCATAAATGGGGCATACAAGCACAACTCTCAAACACATTTAAAGCATGGAAAATATGGAGTATGGCACAAGTATAAGCTCTGAAATATCATACACAATGATACTAAAACATGCAAACACCTCAATATGAGCATGCAATAGGCTTCAAAACTCAAAGTTAGGCATGGCTATTACACTACAAGCATACATGGCAAGCACCAATCAACCAAGAGGCCTAAAAAAAGAGATAAGGCAGCCCAAAATATGAACAAAACATGTTTGGAGTGTGGCCAAAAGGTGCTAGAATAGAGGGCCAAAACAACATGCAATGTGAGCTAGTAAGCATGATTTACACTACAAGCCCTATGAAGCATGTGAGGGGCCACCAAACCAATCAAAAATAGGATCTTGGAATGCCAAAATATGACCAAATACCCACTGAAATGTGTCCAATACATGCAAGAATGAGGTGCTCCTTTGATAAACCATGAAAGGGGTTACTCTACACATGCAAGAAGAAACAAAAGGGGACCAAACCAGCCATGGATAGAGGCTAGGCAGGTCCCAAAAGTCACCAAAAAGTGCCTAAAATTGGCCTTCAAATGATATAGACATATGCTCCTTTGATAGGCCAAATATGCTAGTAAACAAGACAACAAAGGAGAGGATCACCCTCTCCTTCTTAGGACCTCAAAACACCATCCCCACCACTAAAATCCCTCTAGATTTTAGTGGTGGGAAGGCCAATACAAGGTGGTCCCGAAGCTCACAAAAAAGGCACAAAAATGAGGCCAAAACAAGGCCTAAGAGGGGGTAAACAACCCCAAACACAAAAGTGTTCTTAAAAAAACTTCAAAAGGAGCTCAAAATAAGACTTTTTTTAGTTTATGACAAAGCTCAAAAATGTTTTCAAGTATGGCTAAAAGATGAAGCAAGATAAAGACCAAAAGAGGGTAAAGTGTGTTACCCTTATAGCTTCAGCAAAACCAGCAGCTTTGAGACCCAAAAACCAGACCTTCAACCTCTGAAACTGGCCTCCAAGATCCTTAGGTTGATGATGGAGGTGTTAGGCTAAGAGTTGGTGTGCAAAGGGGCCAAGAACCAAGCAATTTGGAGCTCAAAGTAGAGAGATATAGTAAGATATGTATGTCTCTTGCCTTAGCAATTTTCTTCAACCTTCTAAAGGAGAGGGAGGGCCTCTCTTATAGAGGAACAAAGGGGGTTCAAGCTTCTCCAAGAAGCTAGAGCAAAAGGTTCAAGCTTCTTGGAGGAGCTAGAGCAAAAGGTGCAAGCTTCTCTTGGAAGCTTAGAAGGGGTCAAGCCTCTCTTAGAAGCTAAAGCAAAAAGGGTCAAGCTTCTTGAGGAAACTAGAGCAAAGGGGGTCAAGCTTCCTCAAGAAGCTAAGAAAGGTTCAAGCTTCTCTTAGAAGCTTGGAGCAAAGGGTTCAAGCTTCTTGGAGAAGCTAGAACAAAGGTTCAAAAGGTTCAAGCTTCCTCAAGAAGCTAAAACCAAGGGTTCGAAAGGTTCAAGCTTCCTCAAGAAGTTAAAACCAAGGGTTCGAAAGGGTTAAAGTTTTCTTAAGAAGCTAAAACAAGAGTGCAAAAGGGCCAAGCCTCCCCAAGAAAAAGGTCTCGGCCAGAAAAAGTGGCCGATTGATCAAAGAAATGGACGGCCGACCAAAAACATTGCCGACCGGCCAACACTTTTGGCCGGTAGCAAGAAAACAGGGCCAGTGGCCTTAAGCCAAGGCCGATGAGGTGTGGGGATGGCCAACAAGCCATTCCCTGCCCGTAGAAGCAAACACACAAGTGTTTGGTCTACAACCGAGCACAAAACAAACAAGTCGAGTGGTCTCGAGGCAAGGCGCAGTGGCCGAAACCTCTGAGAACTCAAGACGAACACGAACATGGATAATCATCGAGTGTTCAAACGATGACGTCCAAGTCTTGAGGACGATCAAAAATGGGGTGTCTACAGACCAACAGTCCAAAACAGTCCTAAAACACCCTCAATTGAGTTCTAAAACATGCTTGAAATAAGCCAAGAATAGCTATATTAAGAGGCCAAAACTATAGCACATGCTAGGCAATGTAGCACAATTGCACTACAAGGATATAAAGCAAAGCTCATGTGGTCAAACCAGCTCAAAACAGAGCTTAATCACGTCAAATCAGTGACCTATACATGCTGGGATGGCAGCCTAGAAAGCAAGAAAATCATGCTCATGTATTGGCTCATAAACAAGGCACAAAGTACACCTCTTAAAAACAATGAAAGAGTGGAATATGTGAGAGTGTGACAAGGCTACATGCACTGAAATCATGTATGAAATGATGCTATGGCATGCAAACATCACAAGCAAAGCATGCTAGAGGCCTTGAAACTCAAAGCTAGTCAAGACACTTACACTACAATAATACATAATAAGTCTTATATGGCTAAAGACCATTCAAAACAGAGTCAAAGCATGCTAAATCAGTGGCAAAAACATACTAAAGTAGAGCTAACACAAGCTAGGATGATAGGCTAAAACATGAAGCATGTTAGGCCAACAAGCATGATTGCACTACAAGTACCAAAAGCAAGCAAGAAGTGACCCAACTAGCCAAAATCAAAGCGAAAGCATGTCAAAAAAGCCAAAAACATGCTTGAAAGTCACAAAAGAGTAGAAAAACATGCTCAAGTATGAGGCCATCAACACAAGCAAACAAGATACAAGGAGAGGGGATCACCCCGTCCTATTTTGAGCCTCAAAACCAACTTTCTACCACTAAAATTCTTCTGAGTTTCAGTGGTTAGAAGGCCAAGCAAAGGTTATTTCAAAAGCTACCAAAGATGGCTCAAAGGGCTTTACAAGCCAAAGAGTAAAGGAGGGGAACCACCCCCTAACCACACAAGGCTCAAACCAACATTTTTAAGCCTTAAAAATAGAACTTTTTTTAGACTAAAACCAACTTCAAAGTAGCATACAAAGATGGCCAAGCTATGAACTAGAACAAAGCTTAAAAGAGGTAGGTTCTTACCTTTGAAGCACAACAACAAATCAGCAAATTTCTAAGCCAAAACCACTCCAAGGAGCTCAAACAAGGCCTCTAAGATCCTCAACACTAAGGTGAAGGTGTTTGGCTAAGGGTGCTAGTGCAAAGGTGAAGAGAAAACACACTTTCAAGCACAAAATATAGAGATGGAGTATTCTAGAGAGAGAAGGAGAGAGATATAGCTCAGCTCAAACATTGTAACCCTTTGCATGCATATAGATGAGCTCTATATATAGGAGATACAAGACGTCTTCAAACAAATCCAGCCATCCACGTGCAAGCAGATGGGCTAATCTGTGCAAACAGCTGTCAAAAATATCTGCAAAAATATCTAATAAAACATTGGTGGCCGGCCGGCCATTAGTGGTGGCCGGCCGGCCATTAGTGGTGGCCGACAGTACCTCATTGATGGCCGGTAGGGCCTATTGATGGCCAGCAGGGGCAAAGCCCATGGTCGGGCAGGCCTCAAGGATGGCTGGCAGGCCATCAAGAACACCACTATGCAAAGACCAACACATGGTCCAAATATGAGACATAATGGAAATAGGGTCTGGAAGGATCAAACCTGCAGCATTCCATCGCGAAAGTCGAGTACTCGACGAGCGATTAAACTTGTTGCTGGATGTACCCTGCAAGAACATCCAAGTCCTTTAGGACAGTCAAAAATGGGGTGTCTACACAATGGAAGTTTTGATATATTATAAGCACTTTGTGAGAGAATGCTCTTCGTTTTCCTATATTTATGGTAATCTTCAGCTTCAATAGATTTTAGAAAAGTTGCTATTGTCTTTGTTACGCGATTTTGATGTTCACATTCTACGTTGCGTCAGTTGGTATCAGAGCTTAGGCTTGGTTCCTAACCGATCATTATGGTTTGAGGAGTTCGTTGTGGTGGCTGACAAGCTGCTATTGAGGATATGTACAAGTGCAATGACGTTGCATAAGAAGCACAACTAGAGGCTCGGATAAAAATGTGAGTTATTTGATGAAAAAAGTGATGAGATATTTTCATATACAAATATTTCATCATTACAACCAAACATTGATTGGGATTGCCTCCTATATATGATGTGTATCCTGAACAAGAAGTATTTGACCAAGAATTTGACATGATATTTTCAAACACTGATAATTTGTTGTTGCAATCACAAGATGATTGGAATTTACCTCAAAAATTTGGCATTGTGAGTTTATTCTAAATCATGATCAAATGTCTAAAGTTCATGAAATAAAGAACAAATTTTGGCATTGTGAGTTTATTCTAAATCATGATCAAATGTCTAAAGTTCAGATTCTACAAAACAATGGTGTAAGCGTTTAAATGCATGGGTGGAACTATGACAATTACGTCCAACAAAGACGTGAATAACACAATAATGGAATTATTTCAAATAATTACAATACAAGGAGCTTTCCTTTTAATTCTTTTGAAAATCAATTTGTTGAAGACATAAAGTAAGATTTCATAGGTTTGGATATGCATTCTTTTGGGCATGGATCAAAATTATTGGAGAATGTTATTCGTTTAATTTTGGAGGATTTTTTCAAGTTTAGGTTCAAAAAAATTAATCCGAAATACATAGTTGATGTAGATAAATGTAGTTTTCTCAAATTATTTCAAACAATGGATACTCGATGACGAGTTTTTTTAAGTGGGGAGAATGATGCAGACTGAAATTTAGAAAAGTATATATTTTATTTTATTCTTTAGTATTTAATTAGGATTATTATTTAAGTATAGCGATTCCGGTTTTGACCCGCACCCTTATTGTATTCTGGACTCGGGTTTCATGGTGTTGTATCGTTGATCTTATCTTGCTTCCCTTGTGTTTCTTTGAATTTGGCTATTGGGTTGTTGTGGTTGCGTTTGGGACAGGTTGGTTGCTTAGTTTCCATACTTTTGTTGCCAGATTTTTGCGCCTCTGCTCGAGCGGCACTTGTTGTGCTCAAGCAGGCTTTACAAACTCTCAATACTTTTACAGGTCTGCAAAACTACTAGGATAGTGAATTCTACACTTGAGCGTTGGGCTGTTGTCTACAAAACTACTGGTAGTATGCATTTTACGCTCGTGCATCACTTCTTGCACTCAAGCGAAAACAACTGAATGTTGTCTGACGCTCGAGCGTCACTTCTTGCGCTCGAGAGGACTGTGTGTATTTCAATCCATAAAAATGACACTTTGCATCACTTTTTCACATCTCTCTCTCTACTTTTCAAAAACCCTAGATCTAGAGCATCTCTCTCTAAAACTTACCTTCTCCCTAGATTTTCACCTAGGTCCGTTGGGTTCTCTACCCATGTGCCTTTGTTAAAAAGGTAGAGTGTCTCAAGACACTCCATTTTGGTTCGAACAAGATTTGGTTTTAGCATCTTTGAAGTTCCTCGATTGTTGCTTTGGTCTTCTAAGCTTGAGGTAAGGACTTTCTACACTCTCCTACGATTCTTAACTTAGTTATTTGTTGTTGTGTAAATAATGTTGGGATTTGGAGGATTTTAGACAAAATTAGGGTTTTGGGTTAAAATCAAAAGAGGGGTTTTCAAATGAAGGTATTGAAAATGGTTATAGGTATAGATATGAGAATGTGTTGTGTCAAATTTGTTGATTTTGACACATGGGTTGGATTTGGGAGAGAATAGAGTTTTGCCCTAAAATGTTTAAGATAATTATTTTTTATAAATAATGAAATTGGTATTTGAAATATGAAATTAGATGAATGTTTATGTAAATGGTGGAGTTGGATATGTATTATATCTCATCTATGGAAAATTTGGATAACTTATTTGTCTTGGAGATTGTATATTTATTTAGAAATATTTATTTTGGGCTATCGGTGGAGGATAGCTATGATTGTTGCAGAATTTGCATGAGGATTAGGTGAATTGAAACTAATCTCTTAACTGTTGTCATTGAATATGACCGTGTTTTAATACATTGTATATGTATGATACTTGGGAGGAGAAATGAGATGTACTCCATGTTTGGGAGAAGAAATGGGATGGACTCCATTGAATTAAGTTGGACTGTGTGTCCAGTGTAAAAGTCCCGAAAACCATGTGTATACATGGGTGCCGATTCCTGCGGACCAAATTTCTATAAAATGGCAAATTGAAGTGTTTGTGTAATGGTTGTATTGATTAGGGAACCACTGAGTTGTAGCCTCAGTTGGGTTGTCTGGATAATAATGAATTTGACTCATGAATTGAGATGCAATGAATTGACTAGAAATGAATTGAGATACAATGGATTGAGATATAGAATTCAGCACATTATGATCTTGTAGAATACGAATGATTTTATTTCAGGCATTGCATATGCACATTATACTTATATCTTTGTTAAGATTAATATATTGTGTTTAGATTGTTTCTATTGGGCTTTGGCTCACCCTACTTGGGAAAAACATTTTCAAGTACCGGTGATATGCCTCCGCCAAAGACTTAGCTTGGGAAGATTGTGGAGCTGAAAGCTCACTTTTTATTTATTTATTTTGTAATTACTTTTCACAAGCTGAGGGCTTTATTTGTATTGAGCTTATGACTCATTTTGTTGTAACCAAGCACAGTCTTGGAAAGATGTAAGCTACTAGGCATATGATTATCTGTTTAGCTTTCATTTCTTTTTACTTCTTGTAACACATGTTGTAGATTCAGGATGAACTATTTATGAATGTATATCGCATGTGTCCACATTTTGTATATTACTCTGATTAATGGAAGCTTCGTATTGTATCTATATCACTTTGTACTGGTGTTTGGAGTTGGACTATTGTAATTATTTTGGGGGCATTACATTAAGGGTAGGATCTTTAATTTCCTGTTTTTTTAGGTCATATTTTGTTTATTTTCTTGTTCTATAAGAATAGGATTGTTTGCTTTACAAGAATTATTTTTATTTTTTAATATGTTATTTTCCTTTTTAGTGGTAGTTGGTTGAGGAATTATATTTCATTATAAATAAGGTTGTAAGCCTTAGGGAAACCAAAGTTTTAATATTTTATAAACACGTTCAAGATAATTCTCTTTATTTTCTTATATTTCTGGTAATTTTCAGATTCAATAGATTGTAGAAGAGTTGCAGCTGTCTTTGCTATGCGATTCTGTTATTGTTCACATTCTACTCTACATCATTAACTCACTAAATCGAACATGTTTATAATTTTGTACATAAAAGTATAATACATTCCATATGTGTGCATTTTTCATCAAAAAAACACTAACAATTGTAATTAATTAAACTAAATTGAAATAAAATCATAAATTCAAAGTCAAAATTGAGTCAATTAAAATTATAGGGACTAAAATAGCACAAAGGGCAAAATATGGCGACTATAAGTATAATTTACCCTTATAAATATGATAAACGCGGTATCAAATCCAACTAAAATCAAAGTTCAACGATAACAGTCGCGAAGTCCAAACTTTGGAAGAAATAAATATATATACAAACAATGTTTTCAGACCCGGACCGGACCGGACCGGACCGGACCGGACCGGACCGGCCGGTTGGACCGGTTGGACCAGGAATCGGGCCTTGTTCTGGTCCGGTCAACCCCCTAAACCCGAAGTGGGAGCAAAATCGGTGAAAACCGGTGACCCAGTGGTCAAACTGGCAAAACCGGTGACCTAGTGGTCGAACCGGCCGGGTTTGTCTTTTTTTTTTGTATCCTTTTTTTTTATTCTTTCTTTTTTTCTTTTCTTTCTTACTTTCTATATATTATATATATATATAAAATATATTTCAAAATTTTGACTAAAAATTCTTATTTTAAAAGTCTCATCTCATAAGGAAGAGTCTCATTGGAAGCTTGAGAAGATTATGAAAGTCTATTTCTATTTATAGGAAACGATTTTTTAAAGAGAACCTACAAAATTCTATGTGGGATTCAATCAAATTATTTGAAACATATTAATTGGAGGGAGGGTTGAAAATTTCATTTCCCTCCAAAATTAAATCTTGCATTCAATCAATTTGTTCGGAGGAAATGTTTAAAAAATTTTATTTCTTTAAAATAAGTGACTTTTTTTTTTTTTTTTGTCAATTATGACTTTATTAAATATTATTAATAAATACTATGCAACAAATTTTATTTTTATTTGATTATTTATATATATATATTTATAATTTATAGTTATATTTTTTAATTATATAATATTAATTATGACGTCACGGTTTGACCGCTTTGACCCCGACGGTTGAATCGGTGACCCGTCCACCTGGTCCCTTTTCCGGTTCGCTCACTGGTCCGGTTTTCAAAACATTGTATACAAACCCTATAATAGGGGGAACACTTAAAAGGCACTCAAGCCATAAGTGTAATTTGAAAACCTTTTGGGTCGAAAGGATAATAATTTAAAAAACATATTTCCATTAAATATGTGTTTATCCAGCCATTGTGCACATATCTGTCTAATTGTCATCTATTTGTCTACAGGGCATCTTCATATTTGTCCACGTATTACCAATTTATCTATTTAATCTGTCTATCTGTCCATATCACCCCTACTATCAGTTATCGTTGCTAACCACCACCAACAACTATAGACACCCCATTTTGACTAACCTTAAGACTTCGGGCGTGTCACGACCCAAACCTATCCCTATAGATTTAGCATCATAACCGGCCAGTAATCCTTGGATTACTAAAGGCCTTTTAACAAAATGACATATAATTAGGGGCTGCGGAAGCAAATATACAAAAATAACATAGTCCATAGAGCTGTGCAGACTTACATGGGATAGAAATTTGAAACCTTATAATATATATACATAAGATGTCATGTCCATATACGTCTTGCAACATCGTGCAAACATCATCAAAAGGGGCTTAGCCCTAGAATACAGATAAACAAACAAGACAAAACATAAATGTTCTTAAGATGATACACAAAATAACTCTTGGCATGGTCCACAAAACTTGACTTCTATACACAGAAACCTCCTCGGGAGGCATGGTGGATGGCTTGACAAAACAGAACTTAGGCCTTCAATTCTTGACCTGATCACGCTCCTAGTCACCTACATATATACATAAATAACTACAGTGAGCTAGAGCCCAGTGAAAATAACAGAGTAAAAGATTTAAATAAAAGATGTCCATCACAGAGTCAAAAAATCAGAATTTATATCAGAAACAGATTCTTATCACTAACGGAGTCTTATGCATATTCAGATTTCAAATCAGAAACAGATTCATATACATGTTCATATCATATTCATATTTTGCATAAGATCATACGTGGTACACCCATTAGCGCTAACAGATCATATATAGAGCATTAAAGGTCATACTTATCAGTTCCATAAAGGAACCTCCGGTACTGGGAACTTGTAACATACTTGAACCACAGTATTATTACCCCCGGGCAAGGGTCTTGAAACTATGGTATTATTACCCCCTGGCAGAGGGCCATGAGACCACGGTATTATTACCCCCGAGTAAGGGCC
>CM069912.1:67802127-67853604 GCA_036172215.1 Camellia granthamiana
GGCGTGAAAAGGGACAATGGAAGAGGAGAGGAAGATTAGGGTTAGGGTTAGGGTTTTGTTTTGGTAGCTCTATTAATCCTTCAAATATTTTTTTGATTTTCAAAAAAATTATTGTGAGTACAAAACCCACTTCCCTTAATTTATGTTTAATTCGTTATTTTTATTTATTTATTTTTATTTTTTTGATGTTGAATTGATTTTATATTTGTATGTAGATGATTGATTGATTTTAATTATTTTGATTAGTTGTGTATGCAAGGTTTAGGGTTTTTAGATGATTGATTGATTGATTTTAATTATTTTGATTAGTTGTGTATGCAAGGTTTAGGGTTTTTAGATGATTGGTTGATTTTAATTATTTTGATTAGTTGTGTATGCAAGATTTAGGGTTTTTACGTGGATTTATTTTATGGTTGTACTCATACTCATGGTTGTATGAAATTAAAATTAATTAGGAACCCATAGATGAATTCCTTATACTCCACCATGACTCCATGGATTGTTGTTTTATTTGAGTGTTGGTGAGAAAGAGTGTAAAAAAAAAGTGAGGATTATGAGATTTATTTGAATGCCTTAGGCTTAGCATTGTTATGTTGTTCTCATGAGTGAGATATTTTGTATATGTATATTGTTGCCTCGTTTCATGAGTATTCGAGTGCTTTGATTTACGCGCGTACGTATATGCTAACCATCCGGGGAGTGTGGGTCAAACTCGGGCCGATATCCCCGTGCAAGTTTGGCTTCGGAGCGGTGTTAGATATACGGGAGGCACATGGGATGTATGTGTAGGCCAGAAGTGGAGGCCGAAGTAGTGGAGTTAAGGTACAAAGAATTTAATTATGAGTTTATCAGTATGATGTCAATTGTATTGATTTATACATCTTGAAAAATAGTAAACGATCTCGATCAATTATGAAATTTGAGCAAAGGCATGTATACGTGATTCTAGACAACTTTTGTGTTTTAACTTTTTATTAAAAAGATCGATTAGAACTTATAATCGGATAATCTTGGTTATTATAGTTTTGATTTATTTTAGCAATGTAGATTTTAGGTGCTGTTTTAACCCACGAAACGAGCTCATTTTTATTGGTTTCACATAAAATGAAGTAAAACATTATTTTGCACACTTTTTGTGTTTTGAACTTTTCTGAAAAAAATCATCTTAGGATAGTTTTTTGTTGGTTTTCAGTTTTAGATTTTTCGGTTGAAATCTGTCTAGGTTCTTCTATCAAGTTTTTCTCCCAACCTGTTCAGTTTCTACTAAATTCGTTCGCATTCCTTTTTAGGAAATTTGATTCTGTACAACTTATGTTCTTTAAGTTTTGGTCAATTCAAATTATTTAAGTGTGAAACGGTACATTTTTATACTTCTTTAGAAAATTGCTTATGATTAAATTATACTAACTTTATTTTTTTTTACAGGATGGTGGGTCTTACTAATTTTTTTGCAGGGCTGACTCACCATATTTTTATTTCTATTTTATTTATTTCATACTTAATTTATATTTCGTTGTGTACGGACAAGAAACTAAATGCCACCGTATCTCGAAAAACTACCCATTCGTCTCGGTGCGGATGGAACTACTTGTCTTGTCCCGTAACAAGAATTTAATATATTTTTGTTTGTGTTTGGTGGACACGTGGGAGTTAAATCTTGTACTCATACCAGTATACCTGTATACTGACCCGTTTTGTCTCTTGGCAACTCGGGTGCATTCTGTTTGAGTGCAGTCGAGCTTCCTTTGCAGGATTAGTGGAGGCTATGGTGGTGACAAGAAATAACTATGATCCTAGGTCATATCGTTTGGACTTCTTTTGTCTTCTTGAACTTAGGGTTGATATTAGTTTATGTATTTATTATTTTTTTTATGACTTTAGTATTGGGATAATTTGGCATGGTTTGTAACTGTATATTATTTAAGTTGTTTTGACTAGTTGTTGCTACCTTAATGTTGAGGTATTGGTTAGTTATGAAATTATGGTGGATGGTTTGGTTGGCATTTAGTCTTTTTGTTTCACCCCTAGGATTTGGATGATGGAATATTGATTGGGGTTTAGTCCTAATTTAATATTTAATTGTCTAAATTTTGGGGCGTGACAGCAATCCTCTTAATTTGAGCTCAAACTCCTATTCTCTCTCTCTCTCTCTCTCTCTCTCTCTCTCTCTCTGTTCCACGTTTGGTGAGTACAAAGATCATGAAAAATGACTTCTAGAGGCTATTTTGGCTGTATATAGGCTTGGATTAAGGAATTCATTAATTAGGCTTAATTGAGCATTAATTATTCTAATTATTTCGCTCTGAATTGAATTTTAATTGAACCTACCACAATGTTCTAAAAATTCCAACTAACACATATACTAAGTTGATTTTGTGATCGGATGTTGATAAGACCTTCAATTCACAGAACAAATCAGAAACATAAACAAATATTCCTACCGCGGACAGATATAAACACAAATAATGCAATCCACGTGTAATTAACTCAGGATTTCATCTTAATTACTTATTAGGCATAATTAATCATCGTTAATCAACGAATCACAAGTCGGGGTTGTTACAGGGCTTGCAAGCCTTCCGATGATGAAATGGTAATTACTTAATCTTTACAATGTTTAAGGTTGTTTGGAGTTGCTGTTTAACCCACTTTGACCAAAATAAACTTTTTGCAAAACTGATCATTTTACCTCTAGACTTGTTTTTAACCAAAAACAAACTTTCTAACCCCGAGAAAGAGAGGGAAGCTCGATTGTGCTTTGATCAAAGACATTTTCCAAAATTAGTAGCCAATTTTATTAAAAATATTGATCTGAAAACAATTCAAACTTACTTGGATCACAAGCAAGCCAAAGGTATGGGAAAACAGTTTGAACTTACTCGAACTTGCATGGATGACAAATGTACCAAAGCAAGAGGTGTACGCTAACCTTCTTTGTGCGTGTACACATTAGCTGTGCATACACACAAGCTTTTTGCATGTGCATTTCCAAGTGTGGCAGAGCCTATTTTAGAAACTCAATCTTGATGCATTTCTGGAAGTAGGCGGCAAGAGGAAGAGATGGGAAGCCCTAGTGTGCTCCATAAGCTTCCCCTTTGCCTATATAATGAGCTGCTCCCCTCTTCATTTCAAGATGTTAGAAACTTGAGAGCTTTTTGTGAGTTTGAGAGCAAAAACACCCACCTTCTCTTCCTCTATTGCCTTGACTCAGAAATTTACCCATCCACAAGAATTGAAAACACTTAAAAACATTCTAAGGATTGAAGAACTTGGACCCTAACTCAGAACCTTTGCTTGAAGGAGGCTTGTAAACAAGAAACTTGAGTTTCTTTGCATATTTTCTTCGCGTGGCTTTGGTTTATTCAAACCACCAGCTAAAGCTTCTCTATTTATCATATTTTAGTACCTTTTTGCTCTATATTTCAGTGTTCAAGCATGCTAGGATATTAACCCATCATATCATCATGTAGGTTCTTAATTTTGTTAGTTTTCTTTCCTATCTTTGCATGTATTCTTTTTCTTTATTAGAACATGTTTAGGGCTATTTAAACATGTAGAAATCATGCTTTAAGTCCAGTTTGATTATCATGTAGTTTTAGAATATTATTGCTTTTTTACTTGTTAGTTGCTTTTCTTGCATAATCATCATGCTAGTAGCCTCAAAAATGAGCTTAGGATCATATTCTGCATGTGTAATTGTATATTAGGGTCATATTTAATTTATGAATTGCATGTAACACATTGAAAGTGGGCATTTGGGTAAGTTTCATTTAATCTCATATCGTATGTGTGCTTTTGGTTGTATTGTCTTTTTCAATAATCTAAGTTAAAATTGATTGTTTTAAAAGTTTTTAATAAATATCGTTCATTTTAGTTCATGTTTATGGCCATGGAATATTTAAAAATATCTTTTATGGAGAAATCATCATTTTATGAAAAAAATGTCTTTATTCATTCAATCTAAAAGGAATAGTATTTTATTGTTTATTCAAATAACTTAGTTTTAGGTTAGTTAAAGGGTTTTAGGTTCAAAATGGTTTGTTTGAATAATTAACCACTAAAATCATAAAATAAAGAATTAGTAGAGGCCAATCTTTGGGTGTTTTTATTCAATGACCTTCCCCTTTTGCACACTAGTTCCCGAACCTGAAATTTCCGGTTACGCCAGATCAGGTCTCTAACTTAGTTTTCATCATTAAAGGTTTTTTAATGCTCCATTAAAAATTAAGTGCCAACTCTATGTTGGTTAAACGAAGTTGGCACAACATTTGGGTAGAAATAGGTCTAATAACCAAAAAGGCTCAGCGTTCATAGTTGGCGTCTCTACTAGGGACTTAAGTTAGCTTGATTCGTAAATTTCTATTTTATGAGATTAGTGTGTTAATTATTAAAATTACATTGCATCATTGTGGGCTTGGAAAAACAATTTCATTGCTTAATAGCCCGAATGGTGTTGCCACTTGCGAGCTATGTTAATGTGAATAAGCAAGTGTTAGAATTTGCTATTAGTACAATTTGATCATCCCCTTTATCATCCCGAACCCATCCCTAAAAGTTTGGGTCATAACTGGCCAGTAATCACTTGATTACTTTCAGCCTCAAACAAACATACAAAGTAATTATAGTAATGGGGCCATAAGCGGAAGTCTACAACAAATGAAGAAGTCCATTGAGTTGTGACAATATGAGCAAAATATAGCACAATCACATCATTTACATGCCCATGCAAAAATATAAGTATCAAAGGAAATTATACATGTCGATTACATATCCTAAGACCAAAATAGCAAAAACAAAAATAAAGTCATAGCATAAAGGGAGTCAAAGACAAAACTCCATTTTAAAGGCACAACTCGATAGGTTCACAAAAATAGCTCCTAAAGATGACTCTAAGGGTAGGCTCTATATTGCGGATCACCTACATAGGCATACATAATATTGGGTGAGCGAAGTTCAATGAGTAATAATATAGTAAAGCAGTGTAAATAGATGATCATAACGTTCTTACAATATCCATAATCATATAAACAGAATGACCATAGCCCATCATATAAACAGAACGGCCTTAGACCCATTAATATCAAAACGACCTCAGGCCTACATAAGTACAGAACGGCCTCGGGCTCAACATGTAATAGCTTAAACCGAAACATAATGACCTTAGGTTCACATTGCACATGTTATATAATATTAATGAAGTTCCTTCATTTCGATCAAATCACAATGTCGACTCCATTCACCATTCATGGTTCAAGATACACAATTAAGAACATATATGTACAATATCATTACTCGTAGTGTGTTTGATCTCGCGATGTCTCCTCTGCTACACGACCTACACAAACATTTCACACACACATTTGATAAATCATTTGTTTCAATTCGTTATCTTTCATAAGTCACAACCTTCTTTAATGAGTTTCTAATCATCATTTCACCCCCAAAAGGGTCTAAATAAGGTTGAGAATGCGTTCCAGAGGTCAAGACTACCAACACAAGAAAACATGTTTTTCTCCCATGTTTGGCCGCACGTGTGGATGGTCCAACTGCTCGTGAGAAAGTTCGAGCTGCTCGAGTGCACAAAGCTATTTGGTCCAGGCTTGGTTCATGGGCCGCTCGTTCGGAGCCCGTGGCCACACGAACAATTTGGGCACACCTAGACAGTCTGAAAATGGCACAAAAATGTAAACTTCCCAAACTCATTTCCAACCCCAAATTCATGCAAAACCAACCCAAAAACATGATATACTAGCATGATACAAGTGTAATTTCACTTCAAACATGTCAATCTTGCCTCAACTTTAGATTCATGGTCTCATCTCTTTCTCGTATTCATAAAATACATAAACAAGATCAATATACATACAAACATGGTGAATCTTCCAACAAATCTTGGTTGTATGAACCATCTAGGGTTTATTTCATGGATCAATCACAAGAATGAACTCAAATCAAACAAGGATGAGCAGATTAGGGTTCAATCTCATACATTTAGCTCTAGCCATTACATAACTCAAACCCTAGCTGAAATTCCCAATTTCTTCTTAATTCCATGACAAAGATGAGACATATACAAAGATTTCAAGTAGATTATCATACCTTAGTTCAAATCTAGGGTTTGTCCCTTGAATCTCTTCTAAATCCCTAGCTTTCTTCTCCATTTTTCTCTTACTCACTCTCTAGAGCTCTCAACAAGAATGAAGAACACAAGGCTAAACACACATATATGACTTAAATCATAAATCTTAATTTAATTATTATGAATCGTAATTTTTCAAAATTTCACCATAAGCTCTATAAATCATGCTAATCACAGATATGAAGTCAGTTTTTGTTTATCGCATCTATAAGGTTTTCAATTTCAGTTCAAAGTTGTAATTGCAATAGATATTCCCACGTTCAACAGATATTATTTCAAATTTACATAATTTAAACTTGAAAATTCATATTAAACACATAATCACATGTATAATTAAGTAGAGTACGGGTTGGGTTATCACAGTCTTTCTCCTTTTAGGAAGTTTGGTCCTCCAAACTTGTTTACCTCAAGTCGAAAACAATTTTGGATATCATTGTCTCATTTCTTCTTTCCATTCCCAAGTGGCTTCGTTTCCACGATGTTCCCTCAATTTGACTTTTACCATTGGGATAGTCTTGTTTCTTAGTTGCTTGACTTGTCGATCAAGGATTTGGATAGGTTTCTCCTCATAAACCATATCGTCATCTAGCACAATCTGATGATAGTCAATAATATGAGAAGGGTCCCGAAGGTAGCCTCGCAACATTGATATATGGAACACATTGTGCACTTGCTCTATGCCCAGTGATAAAGCAATCCAATAGGCAACCGGAACCAATCTTTCTAAAATCTGGAATGGCCTTATGTATCGGGCTAACAATTTCCCTTTCTTCCCAAACCTTGTATGCCCTTTCATTAGGGTGACTTTGACAAAAACTTGATCCCATACTTCAAATTCTAAGTCTCTCATTCTTTAGTTCGCGTAGCTCTTTTGTCAACTTTGAGCAATTTTCAATCTCTGTTGGATAATCTGAATCTTTTCCGTAGTAACTTGCACAATTTCGGGCCCAATCAACGTTCTATCCCCAACTTCGGTCTAACAAACCAGAGTTTGACATTTCTCCAATACAAAGCTTCATATGGTGCCATTTTTATACTGGAGTGGAAACTGTTGTTATACGCAAATTCCGCCAAAGGTAAATGAGTTTCCCAACTTTCACGGAAATCCAACACACACATTCGGAGCATGTGTTCCAACGTTTGTATAGTTATTTCTGATTGTCCATCAGTTGGTGGATGAAATGCGATACTGAACCTCAATTCCATCCCTAATGCTTTATGTAAACTTTGCCAAAATCTTGACACAAACTTAGATTCTCTATCTAACACAATGGAAACCAGAATACCGTGCAATCGAATAATCTCAGCAATGTACACAGTAGCAAGTCTATCAGCATTATAAACAGTCTTCACAGGCAAAAAGTGAGCAAACGTAGTCAATCTATCCACCACAGCCCATATAATATCCATACCCCGGGGTGTTCGGGGTAAGCCTACAATAAATCCATAGTTATGTGCTCTTATTTCCATTCCGGAATAGGGAGAGAATGAAGTAACCCCGCTGGTCTTTGGTGTTCCGCTTTTACTTGCTAACATTGAAGGCATCTTGAAATGAACTTCGCAATTTCTCTTTTCATATTGGGCCACCAAAAAGCTTTCTTGAGATCTTGGTACATTTTGGTATTTCTGGGATGCATAGCAAATCTGGACTTGTGAGCTTCTTCCAAGACTCTTCCTTTAATTTCGGGGACATTAAAAACACACAATCTTCCCTTTAATTTCAACACTTGAGCTTCCAAAGAAAATCTAGGTCTTGGCTTTGTTTCCATATCATCATGTATTTTCTTGAGAAATTCATCCTCCAATTGCCTCTGTTTAGTTTCCTCAATAATAGCCTGTTGTGCTGCCATTGCGGCTAACATTCCATCCCATTCATGTAGCACAATTTCCACTTCCATTCTTTCCAAGTCAAGTAATATTTTATTCCGCTCCGTAAGCAAACATGCTAAATTTTCCATTGACTTTCTACTAAGAGCATCCGCTACTGTGTTGGCTTTGCCGGGATGGTAATGAATCTGCAAGTCATAATCTTTGATGAGTTCTAATCGCCGTCTTTGCCGCATATTACTCTCCTTTTGAGTAAAAAAATATTTGAGGCTCTTGTGGTCGGTGTAGACTTCACATGTTGCTCCATAGAGATAATGTTACCATATTTTCAATGTAAACTCCACTGCACCTAATTCCAAATCATGCGTAGGGTAATTCTTCTCATGTGGCTTTAATTGTTGAGATGCATACGCAATCACTCTCTTAATCTGCATAAGTACACACCCCAATCCCTTATGAGAAGCATCACTATAAATAACAAACCCTTCTGTACCTAACGGTAAAGTAAGGACCAGTGCTGTTGTGAGCCTTGCCTTCAATTCTTGGAAGGTGGACCCCCTCTGTTCTGTCCACTCTAATGGAACACCCTTTTGAGTCAACTGGGTAAGCGGCACCGCAATCTTGGAGAAATCTTTAACAAATCTTCGGTAGTAACCCGCTAAAACCATAAAACTGCGTGCTTCTGTAACGTTAGTAGGGGTAGGCAAATTCATAATAGCCTCTATCTTCTGCGGGTCAACAGATACATCATCCTTGTTAATCACATGCCCCAAAAACACAACTTCATTCAACCAAAATTCATATTTCTTCAATTTAGCATAGAACTTCTTGTCTCTAAGTGTTTGAAGAATTAATCTCAAGTGCTTTTCATGTTCCTCCCTACTCTTCGAAGAAATAAGAATATCATCAATGAATACTACCACAAAACTCATCCAAATACGGTTTGAAAATCTGATTCATTAAATCCATAAAAGTTGCTAGTGCATTCGTAACCCTAAATGGCAGGACTAAAAATTCATAATGATCGTATCTAGTTTAGAAGGTGGTCTTCTCAACATCCTCTACTTTGACTTTTAATTGATGGTACCCAGATCTCAAGTCAATTTTAGAAAACACTTTTGCCCCTTGTAATTGGTCAAACAAATCATCAATCCACGGTAGAGGATATTTATTCTTCACCATTACCTTATTAAGTTCCCGATAATCAATACATAACCAGAGTGTCTCATCTTTCTTTTTCACAAACAAAACTGGTGCGCCCCATGGCGATGTAGTCGGTCGGATGAACCCCTTGTCAAGCAATTCTTGTTACTGTATTTTCAATTCCTTCATTTCTGCCGGAGACATTTTGTACAGAGTTTTTGAAATCGGTTGAGTACCCGACACAATATCAACAACAAATTTAATCTCATGGTTTATTAAGTCTCCTAGCAATTCCTCAAGAAATACATCCAGAAACTCACTAACAATTAGGATATTTTCAACACTCGCATCGGTTTCTACATACAAAATTCTACACAAATAACCCTTAAAACCCTTCTGAAGTAGCTTGCAAGCTTTCATAGCTGATATCAAATAGGGTGGAGGGACTACCCCATGTCCCACAAAAGTAAACTAATCTTGTCTCGACACACAATCGATGGTTGCATGATACTTAGTTAACCAATCCATTCCCAAAATTATATCAAAGTGTACCATATCTAGAGGCATGAAATTAGAACATAATGGGGTATCCCCAAGCAAAAGCTCACATACAGGATACATAGAAGCACATAACATATAGTTCCCAGGTGGCAAGGACACACATAATTCAACAGTTAAATAGTTCTATTCAAATGAGGAACAAATGTTTTTGAAACAAAGGAATGAGTGGAACCCGAATCAAGTAACATGAGTAGGTTGACCATTGACAGAGAGTGTACCTGAAACCACAGCATCTTAATTCTAGACATCACCCGGAACAAGAGCAAAGACTCTCCTTTGCCTAACATTATCTCTAGAAGTAGTTGGTCTTGCTGGGGTCCTTGTTATAGAAGTGGAACCGGTTGAACTAGCAGTTGGCTTATTCCCTTTTTGTCACCCAAACATAGGACAATCTCTCATCATATGTCCCGTCTTCCCACACTTGAAGCAAGCTCCTGTTGCTCGATAGCAAACCCCTCGATGCTTCTTTACACACTCTGGGCAAGTTGGTGCCGAATCACGGGTAGAACCTGAAGTGTTGGAAGTTCCCAAATTTTGCTTCTTGTTTTGTGAGGACACCAAAGTGCTGGAAGATTTTCTACACTTTCCTATCTCGATGCATTATGGGAAGTATTTCTCGTAGAAGATTTCTAAAAATTGAGCCCAATCTATCCCTTCATGTTCATCTTGAACAAGCATGCACCAACGATGTGCTTCATCATCGAGTGTAAAAGCAGCAAGCAAGACTTTTTATGCCTCGTGCATGGGAAGACTTCAAATAGTTTTTCTATACCAAGAACCCAAGCCTTCGCCTTCAGTGGATCAATTCCTCCATGGCACGATGGAGGTTTCATCATTTTAAATTCTTTTGTGAGTGTAATAGTTCGGTCGTCTGCTTGGTGGTCTTGCACTACAGTGGTGGCACAGGCATTGGTGGCGGTGGTGGTTGCTGTTGCTGCTGTTGTTGTTGTTGTCTAAAAGCCACTTCCATGTCCATAATTATTGCCTCCATTCTATCAAGTCGTAAGGAGGTTGAATCCTCCCCATCTTCTGCCCTTGTTCTCACCATGATGTAGAGGAACATACATTATAACTTTCACAGATAATATGTACATAAGTCACATTTGCAAATGCACATTTTCATGTCATACCTAATTATGAATGCATTATGGATGCAACTTAAACTTTTTTCTAGACTTGTTATTGCTCACATGGACTCGTGTGTGAGATACTAACTCGTGCTCTGATACCACTCTGTCATAACCCGAACCTGCCCCTAAAAGTTTGGGTCATAACTGGCCAGTAATCACTTGATTACTTTTGGCCTCAAGCAAACATACAGAGTAATTATAGTAGTGGGGCCATAAGCAGAAGTATACAACAAATGAAGAAGTCCATTGAGCTGTGCCAATATGAGCAAAACATAACACAATCACATCATTTACATGCCCATGCAAAAATATAAGTATCAAAGGAAATTTTATACGTGCCGATTACATATCCCAAGACCAAATTAGAAAAAACAAAAATAAATTCATAGCATAAAGGGAGTTAAAGACAAAACCCCATCTCGGAGGCATAACTTGACAGGTTCACAAAAATAGCTCCTGAAGCTGACTCTAATGGTCAACTCCATGCAGCAGATCACCTACATTTCATACATAATATTGGATGAGCGAAGCCCAATGAGTAATAATACAGTAAAGCAATGTAAATAGATGATCATAAGGTTCTTACAATATCCATAATCATATTGTAGGCACCCCATTTTTGACCGTCCTCAAGACTTGGACGCCATCGCTTGTGCATTCGATGATTGTGTATGTTTGTGTTCGTTTTGAGTGCCCGAAGTCCTCAGCAGAATGCCTTGTCTTTGAGCCTTTAAACCTTATTCTTTATGTGCCTTGTTTTGGACCAAAACTTGGTGCCTGGGCCTCTTGGTGACCTGTCGGCCACCACCTAAGGCTGTTGGCCATGGGATGTTTTTGTGGGCCATGGGTGTGGTTGGTCAGCCACCAGTGGTGGCCGGTTGGCTATCAATGGTGGCCGATGGCCACCAGTGCCTTTTTCTAGATATTTATTGACAGTTGTGCCAGCTGTTGCACACTAAGCTACATCTCCATACACGTATATGGTGAGATGTTTCCAAGCTCAAGGGGTGTTTTCCTATAAATGGGAGGGGGGGTTCCTTCTCCGTTTTGGAAGGTTAGAAAAATTAGAGCAAAAACATCTCTCTCACTCTCTCTAGCTTTCTCTCTCTCTCTCTCTCTCTCTCTTGATATTTTGTACACATTTGCTCACAAGTCCTTAGCTTTTGCATACCAACCCTTAACCAAATACTCTCACCTTTGGGCTGAGATTACTTGGAGTCTTGTTTGAGCTCTAGAAGGTGGTTTGAGCTTGGATTATTGGCTACTTTGTGCTTTGCTTCAAAGGTATAGCACTTACCTTATCTATACTTGTTTTGTATCTTGGTTTTGCCATCTATTTCAACTGCTTTTAGGCTGATTTTGAACTATCAAAACTCTGTTTTTGTGACTTAAAAGTGTTGGTTTGAAGTCTCTTTGAGTTAGGGGGTGGTCCACCCTTCTTGCTCCTTTGTTTGTTAAGCTTTTGTACCATTTTTCATCACTTTTAAACCAACTTTTTTGGGCCTTTTAACCACTGAATTTCAGAGGTTTTCCAGTGGTAAAAACCTTGTTTTGAACTCCAAAATTGGAGGGGTTAGCCTCCCCTCCTTGTGTCGTGTTTGCATGCCTAGTTAGCCTCACATGTTAGCTTATTATTTTAGCTTTTTGTGGCTTAAGTCCAGCATGTTTTAAGCTCTGTTTTGACCTATTTTGGCTCTATTTTGAGCTGGTTAATTTATTTGAGTCTTGTATTGCATAGTTGTATTGTAATTTCCTTCATTAGCTTGATATTTTAATGCTTTAATCATCATTGTTTTGAGTTAATAGCATGTTTTAGTGTTGTTTGCTTTGAAAGTGGTTTCAAACCACTTGTTTGCCTAAGTGTGAAATGGAGGTGTTGCACCTAATGGTTTAATCCCTTAGGGGATTCATTACCAATAGTGTAATGCCTCTTTCATGCCCAAAGCAACTTGTTGTTTGAGTCATCTTTCCATTAGAGGACACTCACTAATGGACAAATCAATTAAAGAATGGCTTTGATAATTAAAATGAGTAAACAAAATTGGACAAGTAAAAGAGGCAAGATAAGCATCCTTTATGTTGCATTACATGTGTTCAAATCGGACGTTAGTTTGAACACAAGGGAAATGAGACATTTCATACTCAAAAGTGATGAAACGTGCCATTTTCCTTGGTCTCCATTGCCCTTGATCATGCATGATAAGGTGATGGTCCTTTGGTCTCATTTTGCATTTATTGAACTTGCACAATTGGTTTCACAAACCATCATGCAACGAAATTGCTTGATTGATGGTTTGTAAACCCAAATTTTGTCCCTCTTTTGATCTCCCCATGAAAAGGAGAGGCAAAGTGTGTAAATAATCTATGAGAATACACTGTTTTGCTCTATCTGCTCTCTGTTGCAGGAAAAAGAGGAGTTCATGTCATCAGTGGCCGACCGGCCACCACTAGCAGCCGACCGGCCACCAGTGGTAGCCGACC
Source organism: Camellia granthamiana (assembly GCA_036172215.1). Classification (NCBI taxonomy): domain Eukaryota; kingdom Viridiplantae; phylum Streptophyta; class Magnoliopsida; order Ericales; family Theaceae; genus Camellia; species Camellia granthamiana. The sequence goes on from CM069912.1 coordinate 67,815,409, forward strand.
GGCCACTAGTGGTAGCCGACCAGCCACCATTGGTAGCCGACAGGCCCCCTGTCGGCCATCAATGCAGTTTGCACAGTGTGTTCCTCAGGTGGAGTAGAGGTATTTTGGAAGTTGGCAGAATTTTTGGTGTTCAAATGTGCAAACAGAGGCTCGCAGCAGCAAAACGGTGCCTTTTCGGGTGGAGAAACCGAGCATGCATGCATCCTTCGTTTCTCGAGGCCGTTTAGTTAACTTGTCTAGTTAATTAGTTGATTAATTCGTGTTGTAATTAATTAGTTTAGTTGTTTTGTAATTAATTAGTTAAGTACCTAGCTAGTTAGTTTATTTGTAATATTCAATTAGCTTAGAATAGTTAATTAGTCTCAAGTGTTGTAATAATTAGCTTAATTAGCGTAGCTAGTTGGTTAGCTTATTCATTCGGACCCTCCTTCGCGAGGGCATAATGTTGTAATAAGTGTGCATGCGTGTGTGTATGTCTTCCAACCCCATGTCTTTCTCCCTTTTATTTAATCGCTTTCGATGGTTAGATTAAGGACATTTTCAATTAGCATACCTTATGCTTGCATGATTGCATCCATTCATTTGTCTTGCATGCATCGAGGCTCGGCGCATCATTCAAACTGCATTGTTATTTCAATATCTTATTTGAAATACATGTTTAAATCGCATGTTGTTCAAATCGATTCATATGCCATATTAGTAGCCGAGTCTATTAATTGCATTACCACATGCGTTACATTAGGCATCTTGTATAGTTAGGATCATGCATCTTTCTAACTGGTTTTTGTTTTGGCTTGGAGTACTCAGTAAGCTTTTACGCTTTAGCATACTTGCATGAGTGTGATTGCCATGTTGCCATGATTAGCATGCTTGCCATGAGGCTATGTGCTTAAATGCTAAACTGCATGAATGCATGTGGATGAAGGCTTGTTGGTTGAATTGGAAGATTTAACGAATGTAAGTTTTAAGCCCACTTTGTTGAGTGGCAAATCATGTTTTAAGCCCACTATGTTTGGTGGCAAATTTGCATCTTTAAGCCCACTTGAGGGTGACAAATTCAAACCATTTTCACAAACAAACATGAGTTGAATTGTTCCAAATTGAGCAAACTAGTCTATACTTGCTTGTGCACATCACATAGTAAAGCTAGTTTAATAATCAGAATAAGAGCACATAATATTTATAAAAGCTCATATCATGATTAGTAGAGGCCGATCTTTGATCGGGCGAGTGGAGGTGCTCATTTCATGACCTTGCCCCTTCGTACCTAAGTTCCCGAGCCGAGGCAACTTTAGTGATGACGGACACGTGGCCTTCGGCACGAGTCAGGGTTTCCTAAATTTTTCCAAAAATAAAATATTTAGGTGGCAACTCTGTATCTGGCAAAGAAGTCCAATTTTGGAACTTTTTGATTCAAAATCAATTTTCCAAAACGATTTACCGGATTTGGACTCTTTTGTGTTTATCAGTTTCACATTGCACTTGTGAGACTAGATTCAAAACCGCGGGAGTCCGAACTATGAGGCCTTTCTTTTCAAACCTTTCTGAAATGCAGGGAGCGAGAAAAAGGCGAGCCCACATATAAACAGAACGGCCTTAGTCCCATCATATAAACAGAATGGCCTTAGGCCCATTAATATCAGAACGGCCTCAGGACCACATAAGTACAGAACGGCCTTGGGCCCATTAGTATCATAATGGCCTCAGGCCCACATAAGTACAGAACGGCCTTGGGCCCAATCATATATCAAAACGGCCTCAGGCCCAATCATATATCAAAACGGCTTCATGCCCAATCACATATCTAAATGGCCTCGTGCCCAATCACATATCAAAATGGCCTTGCGCCCAATCATATTTCAAAACAGCCTCGGGCCTAATCATATATCAAAATGGCCTGGGGCCCACCATGTCATAGCTTAAACGGAAACAGAAAGATCTTAGGTCCACATTGCACATGTCATATAATGGCCGCGTTCGGTGTAGTTGTTAAAGCAAATTATAGATTATAGCTTAACAGATTATAGATTATGACTTTAATCAGAAGCTGTTAATCTGTTTGGTGTAGCTGTTGGATTATAGATCTAAGTTGTTGAGCAGTGTTTGTTAAATAAGCTGTGAAGTAGCTTTTTCAATTAACTTTTATTTTTTTGTTATTCACTACTTGTCTACATTTCTCATAAATAATAATAATAATAATAATAATAATAATAATAATAATAATAATAATAATAATAATAATAATCTATAGTCCATTTGGGTTTTTTTCTATTTTTAAAAAAATAAAAAATAAAAAAATCTAAGAGTATAACCGTAAATTAACATGCCCACAGCATAAGCTGATAATCAGAAGCAATGTGTGAGCAGCTTCTCAGAATTAGCTTTTTTGAGTTAAAATAAGTTGTTAGAATCAGAAGCTATTTGAAATAAGTTTTACCAAACAACCCAAAATAACTTTTTCAAAGCTAAAAGTTATAAGTTGACTTAAAAAAGCCCAAACAAACACCCCCAATATTAATGAAGTTCCTTCATTTCGATCAAATCACAATGTCAGCACCATCTACTATTCATGGTTTGAGGTACACAATTAAGAACATATGTGTACAATATTTTTACTCATAGTGTGTTTGATCTCGCGGCATCTCCTCTGCCACACAACCTACATAAGCATTTCACATACACATTCGACAAATCATTTGTTTCAATTCGTACTCTTATCTTTTATAATTCACAACCTTCTTTAATGAGTTTCTAATCATCATTTCACCCCCAAAAGGGTTTAAATAAGGTTGAGAATGCATTCTGGAGGTCGGGAGTGCCAACACGAGAAAATAGGGTTTTCTCTCCTGCTTGGCCGCACGTACGGCTGGTCGAACCACTCGAGCGGTCTGGCTCCACTCGTGTAGAAGCTCGAGCCGCTTGAGTGCACAGAGCGGTTTGGTCCAGGCTTGGTTCGTAGACCGCTCGTGTGGCGCCCATGGCTGCAAGAGCGGTACGGGCACACCCAGACAGTCTGAAAATGGCACAAAAATGCAAACTTCCTAAACTCATTTCCAACCCCAAATTCATGCAAAACCAGCCCAAAAACATGATATACTACCATGATACAAGTGTAATTTCACTTCAAACATGTTAATCTTGCCTCAACTTTAGATTCATGGTCTCATCTCTTTCTCATATTCATAAATTACATAAACAAGTTCAATATACATACAAACATGGATGGGTTTTCGAAGTACAATCAGGTCATGATTGCACCGAAAGATAGGAAAAAAAACATCTTTTACCACGCCATGGGATATCTACTGCTATAGAGGCATGCCATTTGGATTGAAAAATGTCAGGGCTATTTATTAAAGGGCTACTACCACACTACTGCATGATATGATTCACAAAGAGGTAGAGGTGTATGTGGATAATATGATCGTCAAGTTCAAAGAAAAAGAGATTCATTGCACTAGATTGAAGAAATTCTTTGAGAGGATCCACGAGAACAAATTAAGGCTGAATCCACAGAAATGGACGTTCAGAGTAATAGTTGGAAACATGTAAGGGGGATAGAAGTAGATCCTTCCAAAATCAAAACTATCCTAGAAATGTCTCCACTATGGACTGAAAAGGAGGTGAGAAGCCTTCTAGGAAAAGTGCAATTCATAAGTTGATTCATTGCAAAATTGATATTGACTTGTGAACCACTATTCAAGCTTTTGAAGAAAAGGACCAAGTTCCATTGGAATTAGAGATGTCAATTTGCCTTCAAGCAAATCAAGTATTATTTTCAAACTCTGCCAGTATTGTCACCACCAAAACCTAGGAAACCTTTGATCTTGTATCTATCAGTGACGGATTTGACCATGGGGTGTGTTAGCGCAAGAGTCAAAAGAAAAGGCAGAAAGAGTTATCTACTACTTCAGCAAAAAGATGTTAGACTTTGAGGCCTGGTACACACCATTATAAAAGACCTATCTCACGTTAGTATAGGCCACTAGAAAGATACGACATTACTTGCTTGCTCGCTCACTCAGTGGTGTTTGTTTTAAGATTGGACCCTATCAAATATCTCTTTGAGAAACCAGGATTAACTGGTAGGCTAGTACGTTGGTTGTTACTTTTGGCTAAGTTTGACTTGAAGCACATAACTAGAAAATCAGTGAAATCCAAAGTACTGGCAGAATTCCTAGCAGATCAACCAATCAGTGGAGAAAGCAACTCATAATTCGTATTCCTAAATAAGTAGATCATGCAAATAATGGAAGTGACCTGGAAGCTATACTTCAATGGAGCTTCGAACCAAATCGGCTATGGGATAGTGGTCCTTCTCATTGCCCCTGATGAATCCCACGTGCGTTTATCTTTCAAGCTTTGTTTTGAAGTTCCAAACAACTAGGAAGAGTATGAAGCATGTATTGATGGACTACAAAAAATCCTTGAACTAGGGGCAAGGCGATTGGATGTTGTCGGTGATTCAAACTTGGTAATCTCACAAGCTAGAGGAGATTGGAAAGTCAAAGAAGAAATGATGAAAGTATATCACTAGTCTCTAGATTGTTTGCTTTCCAGATTTGAAACAGTCACATTCACCCATATGTTAAGAGAAAACAATCGATTTACTGATTTGACTACTTTGGCTTCTATGGTCGATATCCTAGAAAGCGCCAAAGTGAGACCTATCATCATAGAGTAAAGATATGTAACCATTTACTAGTTGATCGGTGTAGTGGAAGAAGCCCAAGATGGGCATCCTTGGTATTATGACATCTGGAACTTCATAGAAAATGAGATCTTTCCACAAGGAGCAATAGGGAAAGACAAGAGAGCCATTCAGTGTCTAGCCACTCAATATATCCTATGTGGAGTAAAACTGTATAAAATGGGCCATTTGGGGATGGGGATGCACAAACTGTTCATTGATGCAAAAGAAGGGGAAAGGATCATGGAATTAGTACATGGAAAAAAGTGTGAAGCTTGTGTGAATGGGGTTATGCTAGCAAGGAAGATTCTTCGACAAGGGTAGTATTGGTCCACCATGGAAAGTGGCTGCGTACAGTTTGTTAAGAAGTGTCATAAATGCCAAGTTCTTCCTAAGCTCATAAATGCACCACCTTCGCAGCTGCACAACTTGACTTTACCTTGGCCTTTCTCATTTTGGGGCATTGATGTAAATGGAGAAGTCACACCAAAGGGATCGAATGGACATGAGTACATATTGGTGGCCATTGACTACTTCACTAAGTGGGTTGAAACAACGTCATTCTCAGTACTCAAAGCCTCACACGTGGCCAAATTCAGCAGAAACAACAAATATGGGGTGCCAAATGAGATAGTGTCCGATCATGATTCATACTTCAAAAGGGAGGTAGCTGATTTGCTCGAAAAATATGGTGTGACTTTCTACAAGTCATCACCATACTGACCAAAAACCAATGGGGCTGTTGAAGCTAACGAACAAGAACATCAAAGCCATTTTACGAAAGACGGTTGATACATACAAGGATTAGCCAGATAAGCTGCCATTTGCATTGTGGAGATATCTGTAACGCCCCAAAAATTTAAGCATAAAGATAGTACAATAACCACGGCTCCTTATGGTAAAACTGGAATAATTCCCTAACGTTCACATTACATGATCATGAGATTTGTACAAAATAGTTCCACATGCGAGTATACATTCAATGATCTCTAGTACATGAATCTATAGCATGTAGAACACCAAATCAAAAAATAAATAAATGCCCTTAAGGGCTTACAAATTCCAAGGCTTAAGCCTGGTTACACAAAAATGGTTTCTCGAACCCATACAGTTATAGCGCTTGGCTAGCAAAATATACCACAACAAAAATAAGAGCCACATGCTTTCAATAAATACGTCCACGCCCTAATTTGGCGGAATCGTCACGTCTTTCCTGCACCAAAATCCCATAGGGGTGAGCACAAGGCCCAGTAGGAACTTCTTAACAAAGTATATACATTTTATACAAGCTTAACAAAATGAAATGCACATGCCATGCTATGCTTCTTGAAAGAAAATCACATTTTTGTCCTTTGAAAACCATCATGCTCAATGACAACTTGAAATCTCAACAATTCAAAAAAATTATCAATTTAATTCAAGGGGCGGTAAATACGACTCAGGTAATCCTTAGGTGTCTGTAAGTAGGCATAATTAGCACTACCAAAAACCCACTTCTCATATTTCATGAAATTCATCATTTATATATATAGAGATGAGAAATTCTCCAATCACTTATGCATTTTGGCACAAAAGGATAATATAATAACAATGTCATCCATGAGTTCTCAATAACCTTTCAAAACCCCAAAATCTCTAGGTTTTCTCATCACAACTATGCACACTCAAATCATTTGAAAGGGTTTCTTCAAAAACGTTCTTTCTTTCAATCAATGTAGTTCAAAATTCTCAAGAAATTATTATTATTAAAAAAAAGAAAAAGAAACTAGGAGGAAAACCACTCTCAAACCACCCACATTCTTGAGCTAACAATCAAGTTTCAAAGCCATCAAAAGGGATTTCAAAAATCAACTAAATCTTGCAAAAACATATATATAATTCTAAGAAGATCCCTACCTTAAGTTTGAAGAAGAAATGAGATGAAACCCCCAAAATCAACGACATTGAAACTCGATCTCCACCGTACAGAATGAAGCCCTCGCTTAGCTCTCCAAGATTTGTGAAGGATGTAGGGTCAAAATTCCAATGGATTGGAAGAGATCAAGAGTTTATGGTGTTTGGTGGAGGCTTTAGATAGAAGGGAGAGGAGATGGTGTTTTTAGAGAGAGAGAGAGAGAGAGAGAGAGAGAGATGTGTAAAAAGTGAGATGCACACAGCCTAAAAAAAGAGAAAAAGTAAATTTTTTAGACTCAGTCGACTCCCGCACATGAGGACCCATTCCCCAACGTGCGTCGACCTCCTCTGCACGTGCGGCTCACCACCCGCACGTGCGGCGCTCCCTCTCTACACCTCTCTCCGCACCTACATGTAATCCATAATGTGCCAGGGCAGCACCCCTCTTCACCACACGTGCGTCCCAAACCCCCGCACGTGTGGTTCATTCTCCCAGCCTGCAATCAGCCCAGCACTACTCAGGGACACCCCAGGTCCGACCTTGTACCTTCCGAAACGTGTGAAACTTGACACGGAATTAAACAAGGACAAGGATTTTGAGAAAGGCTTTCAAATACAATAACCCAAACTATTAATCAAGGCTCCTAGTTAGACCCGACACTCTAACGAAAGTAAATCCAACATAACTCAAGAGGAGAAGGTGAATTACGTACCAGGTTATCACAATATCATACACCAATTAGAAATTTATCTGGGGTAACTCCTTATTTCTTAGTCTGCAGAATGGTAGCAGTCTTATGTATTGAGATTGAGCTCGCTTCACTACGACTGTTAGCTGAATGCCAAATTGAGAAAACTGAATGGTAAAAGAGTAGATTTGAGGAACTGATGCTCTTTGATGAGAGGAGGCTCTACGCATTGTACGATGTCCAAGGTTACCAACAAAAAATTGCCCGGGCATTCAACAAGAAGGTAAAGGCCAAAAATCTGAAAGATGGGGATCTAATACTTAAAAAAAAACTGAGCTCCGATGCGTGACCCAAGACCAAAATTCAAGCCAAACTGGGTAGGGCCATTTATTATCAAGAAAATCATGACAAGTGGTGCAATTGTATTGATGGATCTGGATGGGTTAGAATTTACACAACCTGCTAACTTCGATAAACTAAAGAAGTATTACCCTTGAGAGAGCTTGTTAGGTTGGAAACCCGAAAGGGCGACCTAAGCGAAAATTAGAGCATACAAAAAGAGGGGAAAAAAAAAAAAAAAGATGGAAGCTTGCAAGGTTAAAAAATTGGAAAGGCAACCTTGGCAAAAGTTAGAGCACAAAGGAAGAGAGTTAACACCCGAGTGAACCTTAAACTAAACTACTAATGGCCTAATTGCTATCCTCAAGATACATAGGCATCTTCACACTAAAGTTCGACCCTAACTCATCTAGTCAGTATCAGTCATCTGCATCTAGCATTGGATTTTTAATTATTAGTGGATTTTTAGTTGTACATCTCATGGATTTGATTGTATGAATGTTTAATTAGTGAGTTTGCAAAATTATACTTTAAGTTGTTTTTAAATAAGAAGAGTGAGTGATTTGCGTTCATTTGTGATTGATCAATTTCATAAATTTTGAAAATAAAGGAATAAAACTTCATTGCATTGTTCTATTGATAATAATCTCAAACATAACAGATAAAAACAAAATTGAGTAATTCCCATTCAACAAAGGTTTTGAAATGCTATAAACAAAAAGTGGAAATAAAGAAGTTGCAAACCCAAAGGCTATTGGTGGATTTATTCTCTTAAAAGTGTGAAGATGCCTATGGGTCAAGTTAGAGTCACTCAGTCTTTATTCTCTTAAAAGCTCTCTTTTTTTGTGTCTTGACCCACTAAACCTCGCGCTCTAGCCATTGAATGTGTGCTCTTGATAGCCTGCAACTGGAACGCTCTTCTGGCATCATAAGTGTCCTGTCTTGCCAAGCCTTGGCATTTGCCTTCAAGTGAAACCCAAAGGCTACTTGCTCGTGCCCAAATTGCCACAAAGCCTGATGAGGAAAGAAGTAGGTCATGTAAGTCAACTCTATTACCTCTATGCCGAAAAATGAGAGCATCTCTCTAGTCATAGCTGGGAGAAAAGAGAGAAAAAGTAAAGAGAGGTGTGAGATAAGGGAAAAAGTAACCTGGGTGTGCAAAAATAGAAAAAGAGAGATAAACAAATAGAGACGTGAAAGATGAGAAACTGAGTGAGGTGGGTAGAACCAAAAGCAACAAACGGACTACTAGCAAAATCTATAGCCTTGTCCTCCTGCACTACATCCAAACCTAGTAAAGTTTCAGTCAGAACTAGCCCAACAAAGATTTTCCCATCCTTAATATATGAGCCACATCCACCAAAGTAGGGCTCGCTATCACGTTATTTGGCACTATCAAGAATCGGGCAGGCAAGTAGATACATAAGCAGTTCACCTACACTTGAAACTTCTTATCACTCCAATCTCATCTACTACTAAACCTGCCGATCAAAGTGATGATGGATAGCTCACCATTTTGGATGCAAACCTTAACTTCACTAGGAAGCAACCCACAGATCTCTCTAAGCAACTTAGGATAACCTGCCAAGGGAGTTGGCCACACAAATTAGTCCTTGGAGAACACTCGAGCAGAACCCAAAACTCCTCAAAAGTAGAGCAAAGTTCTTGATGCTCGAACCAAAATACATGAATGCTCAAGTCCTAAGACCGAGCCACTGCACACAACCAAAAAAAAAACAAAAAAAGGCAAGTCAACATTCAACTAGCAAAGAGGGAATATGGATTTCAATCTGTAGCTACGAAAGTTGGCTTGCTCAGTGCCAATTTATGCCATTCACCCAAGTTACCAAACTGTTCTAGGAAGACATGATCGAAAACTAAAGACAAAAAGTTAGGTTTGGAGTCAAAGACTGATTCGAAGAGAGTTATGAAACCTTCATGCAAAGTGGGGCATCTATAGGTCAAAACAAAGAAACAACGGCTTAGGAATGTGAAACCCTAAAACCTAAACATTTTGTGCACACACCATGTGCTAACAAGGCAGTTTGGCTTATTCGCTTCGTGGCACAACGCACAACATTTTGGAGACAATGGGGGTATTCCAGCATTAGTGTTAGAGTCATGTCGGCTTGTTAGGTTGTTTGTACAACATTTTCAAGTTGTAATTTTGTTTTATTATTTTTTCAAGGGTCATTGTCAAATACAATAGTCAAGCACACGATTCAATAAAATAAAATTGGAAGAATGGACAAAAACTAGAATTCATTGCATACACTATAATTTTAAACTGAATAGGAGCTTTTAAAAAGTGAGACATCCCTCAATCACCCTATACAATGCTTTCTAAAAATAAATAAAAATAAAAATAAAGAAATAAAAATAATAAATTGAAAAGCAACAAATACTAAGAAAGTGCAAGGTGAACCCTTAGGTCGCCCTCCTTCTTCTTGCGTGATGCAATGGTGAAGCTCGAAAGTGTCAAGTGGACGATGATGATGTGTCAGAACCAGTGACGATAGAAGAAGGTTCGCTATCATCATCATCATCATCATCAATGATGATCATGGGAGGTGTAGAAAAGGGAATGAAGAAATCACCGAGACCGGTTAAGCACCAAATTATTAGAAGATGGAATCCAAAAAAATAATAAAAATATAAATAATAAGAACAACCTAATTATGAACATATGAGTCATAATCATTTGCATGCAGGCGAAGCCATTCGACCCAATCAGGATCAATAAGCTCATCTGAGGACAAGGGAGGTGCATTTCTGTCAGCCATGATAAAATCATGAGTGGATCTGGAAAAGTAAGAGAAACAATCAACAGATTAGGGCATATCCATCATCAATAGCACAAAAATGGGAAAGGGATGGGAAATTAGTTAATATGGCATTGTACTAAAAGCACTTAAAGGAAGATGAAAAGCTAGCAAACTTAGAGAAAATAATGGAGAATATTGGAGAATAGTCAAGAAATGGTTTTGACTGAAAATTGTTTGGTGGAAACAAAACCCGCAATGTATAGAATCCGGCAAGTCAAATGAAAGACCAAGCCTCGGGCAATGAGGGAGCACCAAAAGAAGAAGAGGGAAGTTAGAGAGGATTTTTGAAGGTGGTGGTGTGAGAAATGCAGTCTTAATGCCATTTTAAACCCTTTGGGGGACAAAGGTACACCCTGAACTTAATCTCAAACATTTGCACGCCTTTTGAGGCAAATCATTTTAAATCTAGAATTCAATCTCTATTAAATATCATCACACTACATTAGTACACATACACATTGCATGAAATGAAAGGCAATTTGAAAAACTATCCCCAATAGACAGTATCTTTGGCATCCGCATGGAAAATGAATCTTTGACTCCTCCCTAACTGAGTTATTACTGGAATGGAAAAATATTCTCAAAATCACACCTAGCACTGGAAAAATTGCATGATCAGAGTTCCCCACATGGTAACTCAAAAACTTCAAATCCTTAGAAATCAAACTTTGGGAAAATCCTGCAAAATTTGGCATATAAAACTCGTTTAGAGTGAACAAACACTTGGAAAACTTGGCATAGAAAGCCCATCTAGGGAGAACAACCACTTGGAACCACTTCAAAATTTTTTGGAAACACACTTGAAACTTAACCTGAATTTAATAAACCCCCACCTTGTAAGGCCGCAAGGATGGAACGGAATGGAATAGAAATCAATAAGCCTTCATGCCTCGTAAGGCACGAGCATAGTATAGGATGTTTTCGGGGGTACCCAAGCGTGGCCGACAATTCAGATTATTGATCTTCAATCTAGTTTCATTAGTACAATGTGAAACAGAAAATGTTAATCTAGATTCGACAACTTCTATAGAAAATCCATTTATTGTAAAACATTTGCCTGAAATGGACTACATCACTAAATCTCAAAGTCGCCACCTAATCTTTTGAGAAAACTAGGAAACTCATGACTCGTGCCATAGGCCACTGCCCGTCAAAACTAAATTGTCTCGATTCAGAAACTTAGGTATGAAGGGGGAAGTTCATGAATTGAGCACCCCTACTCACACAGTCAAAAGATCGGCCTCTACTAAGTTATGATATGAGTTTTATATCCACCATATGCTCATGTTCTAGTTTATTCTAATAAGGCTAACATTACTATGTGAAGCAAACGAGTATAGATTGTGTCACTTATTTGGGCATGCTTTGATTTTATGCATTTTGAAATACATTTTGAATAGATGAACAACTTGAAGAAAATTGAGCCCACATGTATAGTAAGCAACATCATTCCAACCCAAGCAACAAAACATTCATCCACCAATAATCATAGAGTTATTTCAATTAAGCAAGTAGCCACATGGTATAATACCAGACATAGTAAAATAACACACGCAACTGGGATGCTAATACTGGAAACGCTCTCCTATTATTCATCCATGATAAGCCAAAAATAATATGCTATAGACATATGCATGATCTTATATAGAAATAGCATTCAATGCATATACAAAATGCAACTAAAGATCCGGCTACTAATACGTGACATATGAATCATCTCAAGGCATGATGTAGCGCACATAATCACGTTTCTGATGATAAATCCAACAAATGCAGATGAGCCGAATCTATATGTATGAAAAATGAATGCAAGGCATGGATATGATAAGTAAAACATGATGTTTATCCATAGATATGGAAAGTATAGAAATAAAAAGACAAAAAGACGTGTGATTGGAAATTATTACAGTAATGAATGAATAAAAAACATGGGGTTGGAAATTATTACAACAATGAATGAATTGAATAGGAAGATGTGGGGTTGAAAAATATTACAACAATGAATTGATTCAAATGAAGTTGAATCTAAAAAATCATAAGAGAATAAGAAACAAATAAAAAGCAGTAGCCACTAATGCCTAGGAGATCACCCTCCAAAATGCCTTGTTCTGCTTAGAGAAAGGTTAGCTAGCTAGATGAAAGATTTGTTGGCTAGATTGTTTTCCTAGTTGGCCAGATAAAAGATCCGAGGGAAATATGTTTTGTGTAGCAAAACCAAAAACAAAACAACAACACATCTTCTAAAGGATGCTCATCTTTTCTACCTCATCCTCTTACAGAGACACTTAAGAAAAACATAGATAGGCCTTACCCCACAATTAACAACACAAGAAGCTATATACAAGAGGATATTTACAACAGTTTATCAAATGAAATAGAGATTGTGGTTAGGAGAAATCAAGCCCAAGAAATAAATGGAAACCAACATTCATCTCTTTGTGGATAAGGGTAAATTGATACCCAAATCCATGTTATTAATTGAAGAGAGTAGATTGCTACCATTTCTTGGTGGAAACTTTGCTTTGAAAGTAAGAGATTCATCAAAGGTTATCAAAGACTCCTCTTTCTACTCAAGGAATAAGGATGGGAAATACCTTTCCATGCTCAACTTGGATTGAGAAGAGAGTTTTCAACACCTTTGACCTAAAAGCTCTTACTTTATTTCCAAGAAAATAACAACAACAAAGAAAGCCAACAACTTTCTCAACATCAAACCTCAATAATCACACAACTAGCTCCATGTAACAACACAACTACTCATTAGAGTTGAGTATGGATTGAAACACATGAACTAGCATGCCTGGATGATGAAAAATGTGATGAGAAAGTGTATGAAAATGAAATAAATTACACTACATGATCAAACTTATGGATGAGTGGTTACTTTCTAACACCCTCCATATCCACAAGGTTCCATCACATGATTACAACACAATATTAATGATCTACAAAGATTAATAAACAAGAAAGAGAGAAAGAGAGTGGGAAATGGTCAAAAGTTTACCTCTTGAAGAGAGATTGAACTTTTCGGTTGTCAAACTCCTTCCTAGCACCCTCAAAATCCTTTAGATGGCCTAGAATGCTTAACAAGGTGTTCCAGTTCAAGGTTTGATGGTGTTTAGGTGGTGTAAGCAAGTAGAAGAGATGTTGTAGATGAAGTGGGAGAATATGGCTTCTTGACAAGTGTTTTAGCCTTTAGAATTTTTGTAACCCATGAAAATGAGGCTGAGGCAAAAATTTATAGAGTTTTGGGATGAAAATATCCAAAATATTTATGTAAAAGTCGTAGAAAAAGCCGAATTTCCTAAAAATGCTCTGTACTCGGACAATTTAGCCGACCATATTTTCCATCCGACCATAAGTAGTTATACATATGGCGAGAAAATATGTACTGTAGGATGAATAATGTAAGGCTAACATAACTTGAAAGGAGAAATAGGTATTTCCAAAGAATTCCACCATTCCATTCAATCTTACTCTGTCCGTTGCTCGGTCCACTAAAGAAAACAACGTTTGGAGTTTGAAAATGCGAGTCTCAGAACATTATAGAAATTTTTGGAACCATGCAACCAAAATATTTGGAAAAAAAAATGTTTTAAAAGGATAAAAAAAGGTTTTGGCCAAAATAGGTATAGGTTGGGATAGTTGGGTTTAAAGCTTGAACTCCTCAGTAGATCAGTGGTAGAGCGGTCGGCTTTGACTTTCCCACTGAGGAATTCAAAAGACTGCACATTGTGACTTTTATCATCAGTTGTTTACAATAAAGCGCCCAAGTCTTGAGGCCCGAGAAAATGGGGTGTCTACACATGGAATGAAATAGAATGAAAATTAATAAACCCCCACCTTGTAAGGCACAAGGATGGGACATAACAGAATGAAAATTAAGAAACCCGTATCTTGTAAGGCACAAGAATGGATTGGAATGGAATGAAAATTAATAAACCCCCACCTCATAAGGTGTGAGCATAGAATGAAACGAAATGGAAATTAATAAACCACCACCTTGTAAAGTAGCAATGATAGAACAAAATGAAATGAAAATTAATAAACACCCACCTTGTGTGGCGCGGGGATGGAACAGAAAGTAATGGAAACTAATAAACTCCCACATTGTAAGTCAGTAAGGATGGAACAGAATGAAATGAAAATTAATAAAAACCCCCACCTTAACAGGGAGCAAGGATGGAACGGAATAGAATGAAATGGAAGTTAATAAACCTCTACCTTATAAGGAGCAAGAGTGGAACAGAACGGAAAAGAACAACATAAACCTCATAAATAAAAGAATCGCACACATCGGCATCATAATGGCACCACTCTAACTACACTCCGGTGTGTATTATTGCTTGGAAATAGTTTTCTTTGAAAACTTTATAGGACTAACACATCTAGCAAACTTGGAATGGAATGGAAAGGAACTCGGCATATACTTCAGAACAACAAGGTGAGTATGACAACTATTGTCTACTCTCATTTCTTTTAGAAAATCACATGCTTGAAAAAATATTTGAATTCTTGTTGCACACACTCACTCACGAATGAACTGTTGCACAACCACCCCCAAATTACATGGATATGATTCCTTGCATTAAGGATATGTAGGCAATCTGTGAGTTCGATCACTTGCATGCTTGTTTGGCACTACCTTCTGTCTTAGGGTTATGTCAACTAGGATACTCTTGGATTTTTGACATTCATTTCACATCAACTCATGATTGTTTAATCTTTGCCAAAGAGAGGCAAATGTAGACACCCCATTTTGACTGACCCTAAGATTTTGAGCACTTTCAACCCTCCCCGATGATGAAACAGTAATTACTTTATCTTTAGAACATCTAAGGTTGTTTGGAGTTGCTGTTTAAACACATTTTGGCCAAACATTAACTTTTTGTGAAAATATCCATTTTATCCCTGGACTCATTTTTAGCCAAAAAATAACTTTCTAACTTTGAAAAAGAGAGGGAAGTCCAGTTGTGCTTAGGTTAAAGATATTTTCCAAAATTAATGGCAGATTTATCAAAAACATTGATTGAAAAGCAATTCGGGCTTACTTGGATCACAAGCAAGCCAAGCGCATGGTACTATGCACTTGTGCATGCATGGATGACATATGTACCAAGGCAAGAGGTGCGTGTGCACGTGCTTTGTGCATGCGCACGTCCAAGCATGGTAGAGCCTATCTCGGAAATTCAATCTTGGTCCATTTCTAGAAGGTGGCCGCAAGAGAAAACGATGGGAAACCCTAGTGTGCTCCACAAGCTTCCCATCTGCCTATATAATGAGCCCCTCCCCCTCCATTTGAAGGGGTTATAAACTTGAGAGCTTTTAGTGAGTTTGAGTGCAAAAACACCTACCTTCTATCCCCCTGTTGCCTTAACTCCAAAATCTATCCACTCATAGCGACTGGAAACACTTAAAAACATTCTAAGGACTAAAGAACTTGGACCCTAACTCAGTACCATTGCTTGAGGGAGGCTTGCAAGGAAGAAACTTGAGTTTCTTTTCATATTTTCTTCGCGTACCTTCGATTTATTTAAACCAGCAGGAAAAGCTCCTTTATTTCTCATATTTCAGTACCTCTTTACTCAATATTTCAGTGTTCAAGCATCCTAGGATATTAACCCCTCATAGCACCATGTAGATTCATAGTTTTGTTAGTTTTTGTGCCTATCTCTACATGTTTTCTTTCTCGTTATTAGAACATGTTTAGGGCTATTTAAATATGTAAAAATATGTATCAAGCCTAAGTTAATCATCATGTAGTTAAAAAATATTTTGCTTTTTACATGTTCATTACTTTTCTTGCATAGTCATCATGTCAGTAGCCTTAATCGGGGCTTATGATCAATAGCCTCAATCATGGCCTAAGATCATATTTAATTTATATATTGTATATAACATGCTGAAAGTGGGCATCAGGTAAGTTTCCTTCAATCTCATAGTATATGTGTGTTCTCGGTTGCTGTAGACACCCCATTTTTGACAACCCTTACAACTTGGAGGTCATCACTTGCACACCTGATGATGAGTGTATACGCTTGTCAAGTGCTCGAAGTCCTCCGCGAATGCCATAGCTTTGAGCCTTTCAAACCCTACACCCTGTTGCCTTTGTTTTGGACCCAAAACCTTGGATTTTCAAGCCTGCAACCCCTGGTGGCCTGTCGGCCACTACTTTGGATTGCCAACCATTACTCTTGGTTGCCAGCCACTAGTGATGGCTGGCCGGCCACCAATGTCTTTTGCAAATATTTTGTGACAACTGTGCCAACTATTTGCACAGATGCTTACATCTGCTCCCATGTGTATGGCTGGATGTTTATGAGGGAGATTCATGTTTTCTATATATAAAGGGCCTCCCCTCTTGCTCTAGGGTTAGAAAAATTTTGGAGCAAAATTTTCTCTCTCTCTCTCTCTCTTGCAAATTTCTTAACCCTTACTTACATATCCTTCACCCTTGCCTATACAATCTTAACCAAACCTCTCCATCTTCAAGTTGAGGTGTCTTTGAGCCTTGTTTCAGCTTTTGACGGTGTGTGTGCTTTAATTTATTGCTTGAAATTGGATCTTCTCTTTAAGAGATATAAGGGTTTGCCTCTTTAGTTATTGTATTAACTATTTTTCTTTCTATTTTCCAACTATTTTTTGGCTCTAAAAACTTTGTATTTTTGGGCTGAAACTTGGGTTTTAAGGCCAATAAAGGTTGAGGGGTCACTCACCCTTCTTTACATCTTGCTCTCAAGGCCTTTACCCTTATGTTTCCTACCTTTACACCATCTTTTTTGAGCTTTTAAATACTAATTTTCAGAGTTATTTCAGTGGCTAAAATCATGTTTTAAAGTCCAAAATTGGAGGGGTTAGCCTCCCCTCCTTGTGTTTTGCTTACTAGCCTAGTATGATCCATGTTTTAGCTTATTAATCTAGCCATTTTTGTCATAATTCCAGCATCTTTTAGGACTATTTTTAGACTATTTTAGGACTGTCTTTAAGTGTTTGTTGCATTTGAGCTTTGTTTCACATGCTTATAGTGTAATTGTCCTCATGAGTTTGGTGTTTTAGGCCTTAGACACCATCTTATTTAAGTTGATTGTGTGTATTTATGGCTTTCCATACTTGTGATCACTCTTAATCACCTCTGCAACCTCCCTCTTTTCTTGGCTTTTGTTTTGCTTTGAAAGTGGTTTCAAACTCTTTGTTTGGTTAGGCATGAGATTGAGATGTCATGCTTAATGGTTTAATCCCTTTGGGGGTTCATTACCAACGGTATGATGTCTCTTTCATGCTTAAAGCAACTTTTGGTTTGAGCTCTCTTTCCATTAGAGGACTTAAATTCACCCTTTGGACTCAAGTGACTAAAGAATGGATGGTAATCTAAAATGAAGTAATAAAATTGAGACTAAAGAAGGTGCAAGGTAATAACTTCTTTGGGGTTCAATCAGACATTAATTGAACCCTTCAGTCATGAGTCGTTTCATAATCATTAGTGATGAAAACGGTTCAAAATTCATTGTCAACTACTTCCCTTGATCTTTCATGATAGGGAGGTGGTTTTGAGAGTCTTATTTTATTGCATTTATTGAACTTACACACTTTGGTTCATAGGCCACCATGCAATGAAATTGCATAGATTGATGGTTTGTGAATCAAAATTACTACTCCTTTGAGTTGCTCAAATAATAAGGAGGGGTAAATTGTGCAAACAAACCCTTGAGAATACACTGTCTCTGCTCTATTTGCTCTCTGTTATAGCAGGGACGTTCTGTCAGCAGTGGTCGGCAGGCCGCCTTCAGTGGCTGGCAGGCCATCATCAGTGGACGGTAGGCCTTCTGCAGGCCATCAATGCAAAATCAAGCAGTGTTCTCCCGAGGCAGAACAGAGTTGGTCTAGAGTTGGAAATTAATGCAAATGTCCTACTATGCAACAGAGACATTTAGCAGCAGAAACGGTGCCTTTCTGGGGTGGAAACCGCATCCATACATGAGCCTTCCATCGATCCGCGGGAGTCGTGTTGCATATATTAGTGTTGTGATTAAGCTAGTGGCTTTGTAATTAATTAGTTAGAATAGCTAATTCGTCTCATGTTGTAATTATTTTAATTAGCTAGATTAGTTAATTAATTAGTTCATTCGGTTTGTAATAATTAGTTAAGTAGTTTAGCTAATTATTTATTTGTTGTTGTAATAGCTAGTTAATTAATTAGCTTAACTTTAATTAGTTAGCTAGTTAGTTTATTCATTCGGACTCTCCTTCGTGAGAGCGCATTGTTGTAATAATATGTATGTCTTCCAACCTTACGTCTTTTTTACTTTTATTTACTAGCTTATGATGGTTAGTTTAGGGGCATCATGTTTTGTTTAGCATACTTCATGTTTCGCATCCACTTGTATTGCATGCACCGAGGCTCGATTCAGCATTCTAACTTACATTGTTATTTCTTGCACTTCTTTGAATACGTACTTAGACCGCATGTTATCAAATTGATTTATATGACATGTTAAGTAGCCGAGCCTATTTAGATTGCATATTGCATGTGTTGCATTAGTCATCGCATAATTAGGATCATGCATCTTTCTAACTCTTTCATCTCTTTTGGCTTAGAGTACTAAGTGAGCCTTTACTCGCTTTAGCATATCGCATGTGTGTGATTGTTCCCATGTTTAGCATGCTTACCATGAGGATAATTACTTAAATGATAAACTGCTTGAATGCCTATGGACGAAGGCTAATTGCTTGAATTGGAAAAATTTGAGTAATATTTATATGCGATCACTTTTTCAAGTGTTACATATTTCAAAATAATTTTCAAAACAAACATAAATCGAAATGTTCCAATTCTTGCAAGTTAGTCTATACTTGTGTGCGTGCGCATCACATAGTAATGCTAGCCTAATAAACAGGAACAAGAGCGTATAATGTAGATAAGATTCATATCATGATTAGTAGAGGCTGATCTTTAATCGGGCGTGCGGGGGTGCTCAATTCATGACCTTCCCTTCTCGTACCTAAGTTCCCAAGCTGAGACAATCTTAGTGATGACAGACACGTGGCCTGTGGCACGAGTCATGGGTTTCCTAAATTTCTCACCAAAAAAAAATTTAGGTGGCGACTCTGTATCTGGCAAAGCAATCCATTTTTGGCAATTTGATTCAAAAATTGATTTTCCAAAAGATTTTCCAAGTTGGGACTCTTTGGTGTTTATCTATTTCACATTGCACTTGTGAGATCAGATTCAGAATCACGGGAGTCCAATACTGTAGGGCTTGTTCGTCTTTCGAAAGGGGGCATGAAAAAGTTGGGCTACAGTTTCTGACGACTCTGTTGGGGACTTAGAGAACTTGACTTGAATTTCATGATATGAAATTTTATCTACACTTATATGTTTCTTTGCATTTGCATTTGCATTGGAGCGTTTAAGTCACTGTGTTTGCCATTTGCTATTCCTGGACAGTTTGCCGGAGTCTTACCTAAAAGATTTCCAAAAGGCTGACCGGTCACGGGCTCTGCCTTGATGGGGACATAACCCTTGGATCTGGACTACCGCTATACCATTTGATCCTTCTTTCACTTCTCGGTGTTAGGTGTGAGAGGTATATTAGGAAGTCTTGCTGAGCTACCCTTTTGACCATTCGGCCTAGTTGCATATTGAAAAGCCATAGAAACTGTTCCAAATTAGGACAGGATGCTTACCCGAATACAGGATTGCGTGAAACAACTTTGTTTGAATAGTGAACCCTAGTTCCTGATGAGACTAGGACAGGGTAACCTTACCCCCTCATAGAGGTGTTTTGGCTCTCACTTAATTGGTATGTGTTTTATAGTGAAACTGTACAGGAATATGTGTATCAGTTGCAAGTTTGGTGTCCGTTTTGGGGGTAAAATTTAGTGTAGAGTGCAGTTCTACAGCTTTGATTACATCTGTGTGTTGTTAACATCAACAGCTGAGGTGCTATATGGTTTATGAAAACTGCTTTCTTTTTGCTTTATTTTTTTTGCTAGATAGTATAACACCATAGCTTCAGAAAGTTCAGATATCCCCTAAATGCTCTGAACCCAAGTTAGAAGGCTTTGCAAAGCTAGAGATCTTGTTACAGCCTTTGTTTACTTCACTTACACCGGTTACGAGACGAAGAAGAGTCAGACAGAATTCACCGGTCCAGTTTTTACCACAGTCAGCGCTCAATTCACCTGCATCCAGTTCGGCTCAAGGATAGTCTTCTACTTCTAGTCCAGCATGAGATCACTCATCCATTCCGATGGCACAATATCCCCCCGTCAATATAGAGGAATTAATTCATCATCTTCAGCAAGCAGTTAAAACCCTACAACAAGACGCTGCTCGTCAGGCCAAGGTCACAGCCCATCAGGTTGAGGTAATAAACGAGTTGCAACAACAACAACCACAGCTGACAGCGGCTTCTGCATCCCACGCACCTCCTACGGATATCCCAGCACCCAGAGCCACATCCCATATTGCTAATGTCCAAGAGAATCAGGGCAATCCGGCAGAGCCGATCCCACCACAAGCCTCCAAAGCACCTGTGTATCAAACCAAGGCTCCGTTTGAGTTTAAGGTTGACCCAACTGTGCTTAAAGTCAACAAGCTAGAGAAGCTATTCAAGAGAGCACAAGGTGTTAACTCTATCCCCGACATAGAAGACGGGTATACTGACTCTGCGGTGACATGGCTAGATCAGTTCAAAATGCTGCACATCGTTTGATTCGACAGCTCCGGAGATCCCATGGTTCATTTGTGGCTGTTTTTAGACATCTTGTGGCCGATAGGCCTAACCAGGTTGCAGAAGCTTTCTCTCTTTGGCCAGACCATGTCAGGAATAACAACCATATGGTATGCAAAGTTAGAGGATTCTGTGAAGCAAAACTGAGAGGAAATGGCTGAAGCCTTTATTACTCAGTACTCGTACAACACACAAATCGAGGTCACAACTCGTGATCTTGAGGCAACGTGCTAGGAGGCAAAGGAGCGATTTTCAAAATTTGTGACGAGGTGAAGGGCTAAAGCTTCAATGATGACCACAACGCCTTCTAAGAAAGATCAGATAAGAATGGTAGTCCGCAATCTGCACGGGAAGTTGTTACAGAAAATGATCATCCTACCTCTGTTCACATTCACCAAACTCCATGAGATGGGAGTTCAGATTGAAGACGCCATTAAACAAGGGCTGATTACTGATGAGAAAGAGCAGGCAAAGAGGCCTTTTGTACGCAGTTCCAATGCTACCACCAGTGGTAGCACAATTGCCAAGCCATCATATGTGAGCATTGTCACCACTATAACCAAAACTACCAATCCTTTTGCCAACACAACTCCACAAACTTCAGCCAACCCTGCCCGATCCTAGCAGACCTTCACCCAACTCTATATGACCCTATCTCAAGCCATGAAAGTGTTGGTAAAAAAAGGGCACCTTAAACCATTAAAGCCTCACCCACTACCTAATCCTTTCCTACCCAAACTCAACCCAGCAAAGTACTGCGCATTTCACCGGCAACATGGTCATGATACCGACCAATGCTTCAGACTGCGTCATGAGATTCAAGACCTCATTGACAACAAGGTGATCACACCACTCCAAAAACCAAATATAACTACAAACCCTCTCCCGGCCCACAATCAAGTTCCCCCACCTCAAAATCTAAACCTAATCCATACACTGGCCATCCCCTACGACCCCAGCGTATATATTTCCCCTTCCCACCTACCAAGGCCGACGGTGTTCATTCCTGAAAGCACAGATTTGTGCATGATGGACACGTCCACACTTCAACCTAAACCTGTGGTGGTGACAGTTGCGGTAGAAGGAAGGCCGACCTTAGAGGAAAGTATGACCCCATTGCCGAAGAGTTCTGAGGACTTACCTAAATGGGTGTACAATCCGAGCTGCCACATTGTGCCGATTGATCAAGTCAAGCCAGAATTGGTGTTGCCAACTATGGTAGAGGTTAATGTGGTCAGGGAGAATGGCCCGAGCTAAGGACTTGATGATTTGGCAGAACTTGAGGAAGATCTAGACAACCTGCAGTTCTTTGACAAACAAGATCAAGGGGATGTGCAGATTGGCTGGTTCAATTTGAATAGATCAACGAACAACTCTGGGTGGCTGAGCGATGAGTTGGATAGGGAGGAAGGAACTGAAATGAAACTCGAGAAAAAGGAAGCACGAATTTCTGTAGTGGCTGGAAGGGCCGATGAAAAGGGAAAACTGCCGGAGAACATCGGCGTGGAAAATTCAGCTCAGGAACTGGGCGCTGTGGAGACAGAACAAGAAGCTACATTGAAGCAGTTTACACGAGAGAGGGTTGAAGACAACTGGGAAGCTGTAATGGCCCAACACCTTGCAGGGGATACTTGTGATATGAAAGTGATCCGAACGAAGCCAGACAACTATTTGTCGGCTGTCGAAGGTGTATGGTGGGAGGATGTCGATCTACATCTAGCTCACACCGACGAAGATTGGGGTGAGTGCCTTCCAGACAACACGAGGTACGCGGAAGAGATAGATCACATGACAAGAAGTGGGCGGTATTTTAAGCCATCGCACTTAGATCAAGCTGAGGCATTTGGGAAAGACAGAGAGGCTGGGAAACATAAAGAGAAGCAGCTGGAAGAAGAGGCGGTGTTGAAGCAACTTAAGAAAATCCAAGCAGACATCTCAATTTGGGGTCTTCTCATGGCCTCCTGGGTACATCGACAAGTCGTACTGTCAGCAATGGACAAAGCTAAATTGTCCATTGACACTACCCCTGAGGGCCAACCCTAATCTTTTCTGACAAAGAACTGTTGTCAGAAGGCTCAGCTCACAACAAACCCCTGTACAAATCTATTGAGTATAGGGAGAAATGGGTACCGGTGGTGTTGATAGACACTAGTTCGGCTATCAATGTCTATCCTTCTCGCACAGTTTATGCAATCGGCCTTAGACCAGCAGACTTCGTGCCCACAACCCAAGTGATTCGGGCATATGATAATACCAACACGGAGGTTATGGGCACGGTACAAATCAGAGTCCATGTGGGCCCAGCTTAGCAAGATGTCGAGTTCCATGTCCTAGATTTGCCGGCCACCTGAAACTTATTGCTAGGGAGGCCTTGGTTGCACCTTGTGAAAGCTGTCTCCTCTACTCTCCACCAAATGCTGAAGTACCCTCACGGGAAAAGAGTGGCGATTGTTTTTGGGAATTCGTCCATTCACCCACCGCCAGAGGTAACGACACTAATGTTGGAGATCACTCATGGTGAGGAGGAATATTCCTCTCAGGGTTTACTCTAGCTGAGGCCCGGGTAGTGTAGACCATTTTGGCCACAGATGAGGGCATGTATGTCAACGCCCAATCTGTCTATTTCATGAATAAACTACAACATGTACAAGAAATGGGACTTTGAAGAAGTGGCCAGAAAAGTGTCACCGCATTGACAGACGTATCGCACAATCCATATGCCTTTGGTCTGGGATATGTACCTACCAAAGAGAACTGGATCAGGAAAGAAGAAGAAATCAAAGGCAGAGCTAGAGCCAAGCAGGTCGGGAAACACTATGAGCTCATTCATAGGCCAATCTGGGGAACGCTAAATATGACCGCTTTGTTCGAGAGGGAGAAGATTTCCCCTTTTGCGACTTTCCCGAGCCCTAGATGAATTCCACGAAGCAGCATGTCCCTGGATTCAAAATTTTCTTTGACCTGTAGCTGCAAGATTGTGATGCCGAGGAAAAGGTTGAACCAAGTACCGGAGCTGAACAGAACATGGAAAGTGACTCGAACAACAGCGAGCTTGGAGTAGGGGCAACACTAGCATGTCTCCTTACAGATCCTGTGACTAACTCAGAGAACTTGGGGGATAACCTTACCATCTCCATGATCAGGGAACAACTAGGTGTGAACCTGTCCAGCAGTATTTTGGATGCATCAGAGGCACCATCTCTTGTCTGGCAACTAGAGGAGGGCTACCTGTCTAGTTCTAAGTCGGGTGATGAGCCAGAATCTGATTCCATTGTGTCTGTGGAGTCAGAATTAGATTCCGGTTCTTCTGAGTCTAAGTCCGGTATTCCCGGGGGTGATTACCCAGATGCTAGGGTCTTGTCCAGGTGCACTTTTTCTTTCGCTTTTGAGTCAGTTGTAATTGAAGATCTGGATCTTATGAATGAGAATGTTACTGATGCTGAGTATTTCTTTGTGCCACTTATTTATTGTATTGACCAAGACTTTCAAAATTTTAATGAAAACAAAGAGGAAGGAATTTCTCTGGTTTTGAAAAACTTGATTAATCAAGAGAAGGAGAGGTTTGCTAAACCCTGCACTAATGAAATCATTGCTATTAATGTGGGTACTGAGAAAGATCTGCATTTGGTCTAGATTAGGTCCACATTGTCTTCGGAAGAGCGCGAGCACTTAGTCGCTTTATTAAAAGATTTCAAAGATGTTTTCACGTGGTCCTATAAAGACATGCCTAGAATCGATCCTAAGATTGTACAGTATCGAATCCCTCTTGACCCCGAGGCCTGACCTGTCAAGTAGAAGCTGCGTAGAGTCCATTCGGATTTGGTGTTGAAAATCAAGGAAGAGGTCACCAAGCAAATCGAGGCAGGTTTCTTGTTAGTATCTGAATATTCGACTTGGTTGGCCAACATCGTCCCAGTGCCAAAAAAGGATGGTCGAATCCGGGCATGTGTAGACTTCCGGGACTTGAACAGAGTCAGTCCGAAGGATGACTTTCCTCTGCCGCACATTGATGAATTAGTGGACTTCACTGCGGGCCATGCATTGCTATCCTTTATGGATGGGTTTTTCAGGTACAACCAGATTCTGATGGTGCCTGAGGACAGAGAGAAAACCGCATTCACTACACCATGGGGGTACCAACTGCTACCAGGTTATGCCGTTTAGGCTGAAGAATGTCGGGGCTACCTATCAGGCAGCTGCAACCACCATTCTGCATGACATGATCCACAAAGAGGTCGAGGTGTACGTGGACGACATGATTGTCAAGTCTAAAGAAAGAGAGGGCCACTACACCACCTTGGAGAAATTCTTTCAACGGATTAGAGAATATAGGTTGAGGTTGAACCCGCAGAAATGCACTTTCGGCATGACAGCAAGGAAAATGCTGGGCTTTTTGATCACACAGAGAGGCATTGAAGTAGATCCTTCCAAAATCAAGGCCATCCTAGAAATGCCACTGCCAAGGACTAAAAATGAGGTGCGAGGCTTTCTGGGTAAAGTGCAATTCATAAGACGGTTTATTTCCAAATTAACCTTGACTTGTGAACCACTTTTTGGTCTCTTGAAGAAAGGGAAGAATTTTTGATGGAATGATCAGTGTCAATTCGCCTTTGAGCAGATTACGTAGTACCTCCAGAATTCACCAGTGTTATTGCCGCTAGAGCTGAAGAAGCCTTTGATTCTGTACCTGTCAGTGGCAGACACAACTATGGAATGCCAACTCGCTCAGGAATTTGAAGATAGGGTAGAGAAAGCCATCTATTACTTGAGCAAGAAAATGCTGGATTATGAGACCCGCTATACTCCATTGGAGAAAGCTTGCCCAGCCTTGGTATGGGCTACCAGGAAGTTGAGGCACCACTTGTTAACTCACTCTGTAATCCTAGTTTCAAGATTAGATCTCATCAAATATCTCTTAGAGAAACCAGCGCTTATGGGTAGGCTAGCCCGTTGGTTGCTTCTCCTCTCTGAATTTGATCTCAAATATGTTACCCGCAAGTCAGTCAAGGGAAGAGCTATAGCGGAGTTCCTGGCAGATCACCCAGTAGAGACCAGATGAAGTAATTCTGTAAGTCGAGGAGAAGACTTGGACAATATACTTTGATGGAATGTCCAATCAGTACAGTTATGGGATAGGTGTGTTACTGATAGCACCCAACAACTCCCTTATACCTTTAGCCTTCAAACTCCAATTCAAGGTGTCCAACAACGAAGCAGAATATGAAGTGTGCATCGCTAGTTTAGAAGCCGCCCTGGAACTAGGGGCAAAAAGATTAGATGTTATCGAGGACTCGAACTTAGTTGTTTCGCAAGCAAATGGAGACTGGAAAGTCAAAGAAGAAAAGATGAAGGTTTATCACCAGACCTTGGAAGTTCTGATTCCTAGGTTTGAAAACATGACTTTCACATATCTACTGAGAGAGAACAACAGGTTTGGTGATGCTTTAGCAACTCTATCTTCTATGATAGACATCCCACTTGGAGTTGGGATGTGTTCGATTATCATTGAGCATAAATACATGCCAGCTTATGAAACTATCGCCACAATAGATAAAGCGCAAGTCAAAAACCCTTGGTACTACGATATTTGGAACTTCTTAGAAAAGGAGATTTATCTACCAGAGGTGAACGCCAAGGACAAAAGGGAAATACAGCGAATAGCCGTCCAATTTATCATCTGCGGAGGTAAACTGTATAAAAGAGATCATCTGGGAATGCATAAGTTGTGTGTCGAAGAAGAGGAATCAAAGCGCCTGATGGAGGCCATCCATAGAAGAGAGTGCGGAGTGCACATGAATGGAGTGATGCTGGCCCGGAAGATTCTCAGGCAAGGTTACTATTGGTCCACCATGGAGGAGGATTGTATTGGTTTTGTTCGGCGATGCCACAAATGCCAAATTCATGCCAATCGCATGAATATCTCGCCGTCAAAACTATACAACATGACTTCGCCATGGCCTTTCCCAGTTTGCGGAATCGACGTCCTCGGTGCATTCACACCAAAAGGGTCGAATGGGCATAAATACATCTTGGTGGCAATTGATTACTTTACAAAGTGGGTGTAAGCCCAGTCCTATGCAGTGTTGAAAGCATCGCATATGGCCAAGTTCATCATAAACAATATCATTTGTCGGTACGGAGTCCTAAACGAGATCATATTAGATAATGGCTCCCACTTCAAGAAAGAGGTGATAGACTTGTTGGAGAAATAGAATGTGGCTTTCCATAAGTCATCTACATACAGGCTACAAACCAATGGAGCTGTTGAGGCCGCCAACAAGAACATAAAGAATATTTTGCAGAAGATGGTTGAGGCCTATAGGGACTAGCCAGATAAATTGCCATTCGCACTCTGGGGCTATAGAACTTCAATCCGGACATCTACAAGGGCGACTCCTTATTCTCTTGTCTATGGGATGGCCCTTGTTTTGCCAATTAAAATAGAAGTCCCATCGCTGTGAGTCATGGCTGAGTGTCAGATAGTAGAGGCATACTGGCAACAAAGCAGATTTGAGGAGTTGATGTTGTTTGATGAGAGAAGATTGAAAGCATTGTATCATGTTCAGAGCTATCAACGCAAACAAGAAAGTTAAGTCTCGGAATCTCAATGAGGGGGATATGGTGTTCGAAGACAACCAAACTCCCATTCATGACCCTAGGGGCAAGTTCAGACCTAATTGGACTGGTCCTTACAACATCAAAGTTATCTGGTCGGGTGGAGCTGTTATTCTCATGGACTTAGATGGCCTGGAATTTTCACAACCAATCAACATGGACAAGTTGAAGAAATACTATCCCTGAGAGGTTCACTAGGCCGAAAACCTGGAAGGGTGACCTAGGCAAAAGTTAGAGCATGAAAAATTAGAAATAAAGAAAAGTTGAGCTGGCAAGGTTGAAAACCCTAAAGGGCGACTTTGGCAAAAGTTAGAGTGCAAAAGGAGAGAGTTAATACTTGAGTGGACTTGAACCGAACTACGTAAGGCCTGATTCGCATCTTCGGGATACGTAGGCAACTTCATCCTGAAGTTCAGCCGTTGTCACACCCCAAATCCGGGCATGACCGGCCGTGGCCCACAGGGACTTAGCCCAAGGCACACGTAAGCCTAAACATGAACCCAAAACCATAAAGAATAAATGTGATGATAGCCCAGAAATAAATAAATCAACACTTATTCTTTATGGTTTTGGGTTCATGTTTAGGCTTACGTGTGCCTTGGGCTAAGTCCCTGTGGGCCACGGCTGGTCATGCCCAGATTTGGGGTGTGACAATTGTGGTATCAGAGCAATAGGTTTATTGAGTTACATATCTTGCATTTCATCATTTAGACGAGGTCCGAGTCCCTATAGTCCTTAGTTGTGTTTGGTTAAGTTAGTTTTGTTTAAACTTGTGTTGAATCTTTCTTGATTTCAGTTTGAAGGTTAAGAGTTGACACCTAGATATCTACAGAGATTGTCTATTCCTTGTGAGCCTTTGATGTTTGTATTACCTTGTCTACTCCATTAGGTGGGACAGTAGTATTGGGAGAAACATTAGTGTTAGGAGATGATTGTAGATCTTGTGAGATAGAGATAGATGGTAGAATTTTTCCAGTAGATTTGATTTCTTTAGAGATGAACGATTTTGATGTGATTTTGGGGATAGATTGGTTGACCAAGCATCATATCTCTGTTGATTGTTTTAGAAATAGGGTAGTTTTTGCTATGCCGGGGCAACATGAGTTTTTTCTTTTAAGGAGATAGGAAATGGTCTTCTATTTGTTTTATTTCGTCCCTTCAGGCTAACCGAATGTTGAGAAAAGGGGGTCATGATTATTTAGCTTGTGTGGTGAGTACTGAACTTCCAGAATATAAGTTAGAGGAATTGCATGTAGTGAGTGATTGTGTTGATGTTTTTCTAAAGGATCTACCTAGACTTCGCCTAGATCGTGAGGTAGAATTTTTCCATTAACTTGGTCCCCAACACAACACTTATTTCTAAAGTGCCCTATATAATGGCACCATTGGAGTTGAGGGAGTTACAAACTCGGTTATAGGAGTTGTTAGACAAATGTTTTATTAAGCCTAGTGTTTCACCTTAGGGAGCACCTGTGTTGTTTGTGAAGAAGAATGATGGGTCTATGAGGTTGTGTATTGATTATAGAGAACCGAACAAAGTCACAGTGAAGAATATGTATCCTTTGCCACGTATTGATGACCTATTTGACCAATTATAGGGAGCTTAGGTATTCTCTAAGATTGACTTGAGGTTAGGCTATCACCAGTTGAAAGTAAGGGATGAGGATGTTCCTAAGACTGCTTTTAGAACCCGTTATGGGCATTATGAGTTTTTGGCGATGCCTTTTGGTGTCACAAATGCAATAGCCGCATTCATGGATTTAATGAACAGAGTATTCAAACCCCAACTGAATAAATTTGTGGTAGTGTTTATTGATGACATCCTAATTTAATCGAGTAAGGAGCAGCATGAGCAGCATTTGAGGGTAGTACTGCAGATCCTCAGGGAGAAAAGATTGTGTGCAAAATTTAAGAAGTGTGAATTCTGGTTGAGTAGTGTATCCTTTTTGGGTCATGTGGTGAGTAAAGATAGGGTATCTATGGATAGCATGAAGGTGGTAGAAAATCATTGATTGGCCACGACCTACTTCTGTGACAGAGGTACGTAGCTTTCTAGGGCTTGCTGGATATTAAAGAAAGTTTGTGGAAGGATTCTCCCGTATTGCTTTGCCATTTATAAATCTCACTAGGAAAGAGGTAAAGTTTGAGTGAAATGATGATTGTGAGTGTAGCTTCCAAGAGTTTAATCAGAGGTTGACATCAGCTCCAATCCTTGCCTTATCTACTAATGATGGTGGTTTTGTGATTTATAGTGATGCTTCACGACAGGGTTTAGGATGTGTGCTCATGCAGCATGGGAAGGTGATTACTTATGTGTCATGATAGTTGAAAGTACATGATAGAAATTATCCTACGCACGACTTGGAGTTAGCAGTAGTGATTTTCGCTCTTAAGATCTGGCGGCATTATTCGTATGGAGAGTCATGTGAGATTTACAATGATCATAAGAGTTTGAAGTATATTTTCACACAAAAGGAACTAAATTTGAGGCAAAGAAGATGGCTTGAGTTACTAAAAAATTACGATGTGAATATTTTGTATCATTCAGGGAAGGCAAATGTGGTTGCAGATGCCTTGAGTAGGAAGGTTGTAGTTGGAGATGTAACTGCTTTGTCTATTGAGAGTTGTTTGGTGGAAGACATGAGACGTTTAAGGCTTAAGGTTGTTATGCCTGGTGATAGGGCTTATTGTAGTCAATTGAAAGTTTAGCTGACCTTGAGAGAACGGATTCGTTTAGCTCAGGAGATTGACCCCCAGTGTGAGCGTATTAAAGGAGAGATGGTAGAGGGTAAGCATGTAGACTTTGTGGTTAGTGATGATGGGTTGCTTAGATTCCGTAGCCGAATTTGTGTTCCTGCTGGTGGTGATTTGAGGAAGGAGATTATGACGGAGGCACATAGTTCTAGTTACAGCATTCATCCTCGAAGCACTAAGATGTATCGGGATCTTCATAAACATTTTTGTGGAATGGTATGAAGGGAGATATTGCAGAATTTGTGGCTCAGTGTTTGGTGTGTCAACAGGTTAAAGTAGAATATTAGAAACTTGCGGGAAAACTACAACCCTTACCTATACCAGAGTGGAAGTGGGATCATGATACCATGGACTTTGTGTGTGGTTTACCTCGTACTAGTAGTAATCACGATGCAATTTGGGTAGTTGTTGATAGATTAACCAAGTCAGCACATTTTATTGCAGTACAGATGACCTATTCTCTAGCTCGATTTGCACAGTTGTATGTGAAGGAGATTGTTAGATTGGATGGTGCACCTGTGTCAATAGTGTCAGATCGGAACCCTCGTTTTGTGTCTAAGTTTTGGGGTGCATTACAGTCAGCTATGGGTACTCGGTTAAATTTTAGTTCAGCTTATCACCCTCAGACAAATGGGCAATCAGAGAGGACTATTCAAACCCTTGAGGACATGTTGAGGGCGTGTGCTTTGGAGTGGAGAGGTAATTAGGATGATTATTTGCCGCTCATGGAGTTTGCCTATAATAATAGCTATCATTCTAGTTTGGGAGTAGCTCCTTATGAGGCTTTGTATGGAAGGAAGTGTAGGTCTCTTTTGTGTTGGTATGAGGTTGGTAAAAGACAAATGTTGGGACCTGATTTGGTGGAGGATGCTACACGGAAAATTATCACCATCAGAGAGAGATTATTGACTGCTCAGAGTAGACAAAAAAGTTATGCTGATCATCGTAGGAGAGACTTAGAGTTTCATGTGGGGGATATGGTATTCTTGAAAGTATCACCATGGAAAGGAGTGATCAGGTTTCGAAAGAAAGGAAAGTTGAGTCCTAGATACATTGGTCCATTTGAGGTATTGGAGGAGGTTGGTGAGGTTGCGTACCATGTTGCTCTACCCCCTAGGTTGGCAGGAGTGCATAATGTGTTTCACGTGTCTATGCAGAGGAAATATGTGCACAGTTTGTCGCATGTGATAGATTATGAGCCGCTTCAGATTAGAGAGGATTTTTCGTATGAGGAGATACCTGTTCAGATTTTGGATTCGAAAGAGAAAAGGTTGCGTACAAAGGTCATTAAATTGGTTAAGGTACTGTGGCGTAATCATCTAGTTGAAGAGGCGACTTGGGAACGCGAGGACGAGATGTGCGAGAAGTACCCACATCTATTCTCATGATTACTCAGGTTAGTTTCGAAGATGAAACTTTTCTTTTAGGAGGGGAGAATGTGAGAACCCAAATATAAAAATTAAGTAAATAATTAAATAATAATAATATTACAATCTCAAATATTTTGGTGGTGAATTCTAAGGTGCAAATTAAATATTATTGGAGGATCTTTTAATTAATTTTAAACTTAAAATAAATTTGTGGTGAAAGCATTTAATTTAGAGGCAAGATTTATTATTTTTTTTTTAAAAATATTGAGGGCAAGTTAGTAAGTATATTTTGTTATAATAATAGTTATTTTTTATTTAATTAATGTGTTAGAAAATAAAGTAATATAAAGATAATATTTTAGGGCCTTTTTGTGTAGATACATATGTAACCCTAGATTGCCTCATACTATTCATAACAGCAGTAGGAGCCACCACGAGAGAGAGAGAGAGAGAAAGGTTGAGAGAAAAGAAGAAGAGAAAAGAAGGGTTGCAAACAAGGAGGAATTTTTGGGTGTGGTGGGTCTTTATCTTTCTTCTTCCTTTTGGTTTTGTTTTTATCCTTATTCCATTATTATTTTATTCATTCATGGAGGTTGTAGGTTTATATATTTTGTATATATATACTGTTAAGAAATTTGAGGAGTTAAATTCATGTATAAAGAATGGGTATTATTCTTAGTTAAAAAAATTCTGCGCATAATCACAAACTTTAAAAATCAAGAAACCATATCAAACGGATAAATTTTGAACTGAAATTTTTATAGTAGATCAATTACATATTGAATTGTATATCTGAATTTTTTCATAATTTTTGGGAGTCAAAATCCATATAAATTGAGGTATTTAAATCTGTCTAGGAAACCAGTCTGAAACAGTAAATTCGGGAGTGTTGTTCTCTTTGGGTATAAATCCAAAAATTATCAAATTAGTGTCATTAGAACCGGTTATGAGTCTAGTTTCGTACATTTTTAGCCTTGCATTGATTGCTCGTATATATTAAGAGAACCGTCAATTTCTTTAAAGTGCTGCAGAAAACAACCTGTTTAGATATAATAAATTGTAAATAATTATTTTGATAATAAAATCAAGTGAAACCAATTGGGTTTGAAACTTAGGATATATTAGTTGATATCTGGAGGTTTTTGGAATTTTTTGAATAGCGTGGAGTGGGTTTTGTAATTTTCAAAATTAGCGAATAGGTTGGGAAAACTTGTTTAAAACTCTGTTTTATCTTAAAATTATTTTTAGTTAAGTTTTGATCGGAACCCATGTCTTGGGTGATTTTAGACCTTGAAGAACATGAATTTAGGTAATATTTAAGAGTAACGGTGAGTTGGGTTGAGCCGTGTTAGTGCACTTTAGTTTGGGGTTACTTAGTTTATTATTCCTTTTAGTATGTTTGAATTAGTGGTGACGTGTAGTTTTAATACTTTGTTTAGGGCACTAGTTGGACTTTCATACTCTATTCGAGGATTATATTATCTCGTTTCCAGGTGAGTAGTTTCATGCTACATATTTTTATAAATGTTCCCCTACCCTGAACTATTGGAAAATTAAATTGTTGGTTTAAGACTAAACTGTTTTGATAAATTATTATATCATCAATGGAATCAAATTATTTCTGAAACATGTGTGAACTTGGCATACTGTAAACTATTTGTTTTGGTCTCATGTTTATAATGATGAACTACCATGTTTTGCGAAACTGATGTGTATTGATTATTGGGACCATGTGTGTATTTAGTCCAGGGAAATTATTCCACTGTATGTGGTGACTCTGGCCACTAGGGAACAGATCCGGGTTGGGCCGTGATGACTCTAGTGCTCAACGATTGTAAGGAAAAGACCTTTAAAAACAACTAGGTGACCTATCAATCGGATCGTCTTTGAGAAAAGGCCCAGGTGCCACCCTGAGGATGACTCTTAGTTTGGTATTGGATCCAACGGGGCTTATAGCCTTGAGAACTGTGTGGCATATTATTTGTTTTTCTTGGTACCCAGAAAATTATTGGTGTTCATGTTACAATCTGTTTTAAGTGGAAAATGCCGTTTATCATGTTCTTGCGAGACATGAGTATTTTAAGTGTTGAACTGTGGAACCTTCTTTTTGAAACAGATTGTATTTACCAAACTGTATGCCAATCTAGTTTCTGTGATATATATCTTATTTTGGAATTGAACCATGTTTGCAAAACTGTATTTACTATCCATGTTGCTACTCACTGAGCTATCAGCTGACTTAGTTGTTTACCATTTCCAAGTGTTAGAAGGACTTAGAGTGGACTCATGGTGTAGTGAGGACTCAATTTCATGGACCTCTAGGGCATTTATTTAATTTGTTTTAGATTGCTTTGTCGAGTTTTGTGCATACATTGTGGTTGGGTTTTATTTAGAATTATTTTATTTTGTGGGCGATTTGTGTCCCATTTAGTATATATATATTTTTAGGAAGTTGGTTATGACTTGTTTTTCAATTGTGGCATGTCACTGGATTGAGTTTTGATTTATTTATTTCTGGGCTATCATCACATTTATTCTTTGTGGTTTTGGGTTCATGTTTAGGCTTACGTGTGCCTTGGGCTAAGTCTCTGTGGGCCACGACCGGTCATGCCCGGATTTGGGGTGTGACAGCCGTAATCACCTCCAACTCAACTATCTTGTCCATGTGTCTGATCAGGTCATCTCTGTTTGTTCTTTACCTGAGAGTTCGGTTGTGATCTTCACTTTGAGAGAAAAGCTGGTTACAATGCAGAGAAGTGGTGTTCAATCAAGGGCATTTCAAATCTTTTGATTCGGGGTTGTACATCTTGAGGATTGATTCCGTGCGTGTCAAGTGGTGATCCTTTTCGAAAATGGTTTTGAAAAGCTTTGATAAAAGTTCATTTTGTTCGAAATTTTACCTTTTACAACTTAGACCATTTTTGGACCAAAAGAAAAATTTTCAATGCTCACAACTTTAATTTCATTGATTTCAACATAAAAGTTTTCCAACTCTCTAATACAAATCAAAGTTGCTTTTATTACATTGAAAAAACTTGAAAAGAAAGGTCAAAGCAACAAATTAGGGGCGTAGATGAGTCAGGTGCTTCTGCATCCTCCGCTCGTGCTTGTGGAAGCTTCCAAAGCCAAAGTGGGCTCGATTTATGCCTCATCCTCGAGCCAAGCCAAACACTCACCAGAAAGGGCATAACTGAAACTAGGGCAGGGGCCAGAAGTTCTCTCATCCTCCAAGAAGTGAGGTACCTAGCCAAGTGTGAACCACGGATGGGGAATGAAACCGGGTACTCTACCCCTTCATCTCGACAGGTCTGATCATGCCCGAACTGACGTCTAAACCGAAAGGGAAATTAGAAAACACAGTGTGTGAGGCCGATCAACTGTGTGCCAGGCTGTCGAGCCATGCTGTAACTCATCTCGGTCATATTAAGCCAGGGGCAATGCTAAGCTATGTCAGCAGCAAACCTGTTGCACATCCAGTCGCACCACTATCCCTCATTCGGGAAATCCACTAGTCGGTGGCGGAAGAAATAACCTCAAGCTGAGTACTCAGGAGAAAAGTCCACTACCTTTAGCTTATCCATAAGCCACACCTGGGAAGGGATGAAAGAAAAGAGAGATTAAAGAATAGAGAGATATATGTTGAGAGAAAAGTACGAAAAGGGCTTTGAGAGAAAAATAGAGCATGAGTGTCAAATGATGTGAGAAACACATATGAGAAAGGATAGGAAATAATACCTGAAGAAGTAGTGGACTCCCTGCGAATTTGGTAGTCTCTCGCTAATGAAAGGCATCTAAGCCCATCAAAGTCTCGGCCAACGCCAAACCAATGCAACTCTTGCCTTCTTTCAAACCTTGGGCCACTTCGATTAGCCGAATGCTGGATCCGCCAAAACTAGGGGAAAGAAGGAAATGAGCAAGCATACATAAGTAGAGGGCATGTTGCCGAAAACCTTGCCAGAGAAGGTTGCCCCGGTCACTGATGTCGGAAAATTGATGAATCAAATTGGGAATGTCTAGCTCTCCATTGTGGGCCAAAGATCGAGCCTCGTGCAGAGTCAGCCTACACATCCATCCCAAAGCCTGGGCGTGGCCAAAACGGGACTGAGGCATGATTTTCTCATCACCCTGGGATTCCATTAGTGCTTGAAAATTTTCAATTGTCGGGCATATTTCTTGTCCCCCGAAACGAAAGACGTGTGTAATTGGGTCCTAGCATCGGGCTGCGACATGGAGGAACGGAAAATAAAGTGAAGTTTGGCTCAACGAAAAAGTGCATTTATGCTGAAACCCCAGAAATTTACCTTTTCCGTGCTGTCTAAAGTAGTTATCCAATCCGAGAGCTTTTCGGCAAAAAATGGTTCCATTTGTGGAAGAAATTGCAACTAAAATGAAGTTTTGGAGAAGAAATCACGAAGTTGAACCTTTTGCAGAAGATAAGGCTGTGAGTGGAAATCAGCTGTCAACAATCTGGAGGTTGCTTACACTGGTGGCTGGCAGGCCACCTCCTCTGGCCGACAATCTCCTTATTTAGCCGGCAGCCTTCCTTTCAGGTCTGCCGTCCATCTGTGTGTTGGGCAGTGCTGAAAGCATGTGTTTTGTTTTGATCTTTGTGTGTTTTAAGGTCTTGTTTTAAGTCTTTTTGGTTTTGGCAAGTTTGTTTATTTGTATTTGAGTTGTTTTGTTTATCGAGTTCTATGTTGTATTTTGTATTTTTGGTTGTTGGTCGGCTCATTACCTGATTAAGAACATTGTTTCAATCAAGTGCTCTATTGGCCTATTTAATTCCATGTCCATTTCATGTAAATATGGTGCTCATGATGCAAAAATAACAACACTTTTCATAAAAACTGCAAGGTTTTATTCTGATCATGGTTTTTTACAAAAGAGGTGTACAAGTTTCAAAGCAAAATAAAACCTATCGAAGCTATACATGTGCTAGTGCTACTAAACAAAAAGAAACTAAGCAAAAGTACAAAAAAAATCATCCCTGGTCATCTCAGGCCCAAGAGGCCCTCTTCGTTCTCTTCCTCAGAGGAGAGGACTCAAGGGCACTATCTTCATCGGCACCGCTGTCAGAATCAGACTCTGAACCAGAGCCGGTGTCGTCTCTACTCTCTGCCTCAGAGTCCTCCTCGACGTCATCTCCGCATTTTGCCCCAGAGTCCTCCTCGGCGTCAGCTCCTCTCTCAGATCCCGAGCTAGCACCATCGTCTCTACTCTCAGATGACTCAGAATGCTGACTCATTGCCTCCTCAGAGTCACTGGTCTCAGTATCATCATTGCTCAAAATAGGCTCTAAGGGCCTATTCTGGCCTCGAGTGCCCCTACCTTTACCTCGACTGTGGCTCGCATCTCGGCCACGAGCTGGGGCCTGTCTCTCTCTCCTCTCTGCTACTGGAGAAGGTGCTATCGGTGCTGCTGCTGCTGCTGCTGCTGCTGTCAGTGCTGCTGCAAATGGAATCTGGAAAAATAGTTGTCAACATATTAGCTATAGTGTGTGTATCAGATACAGGCATAGTATGCAGAATAAGTGGTATGCAGTGTGTGAATGCAATGTGCCAATGCAGTGTATCAGTTCAATTTGGGAAAGATTACAGTTGAAATGCCAATGTGTCAGTGGAAATATGATAGCACGAAGCGCAAACTGAATAAAATTACCTAGATACCGTGGAGACCAAGCAGCGTCTCCCTCCTCTGCACTATCCCCATCAGAGAAGCCACCAGCTCAAGAGTGCTCCTGGTATACTCTATATATGCCTACAGATGCATTTGGATGATCGAAGTCTGAAATAAACATATTTGAAATGAAAATGTGGAGTGCAAATGGTAAAGTGTGGTCCATACCTAGGATGAGCCTCGAACTCCGACAAGCTCGTGTCCATCCTTGACCAGCTCAATCGAGATCTGGTAAGCAGTCCCAGTAGGCCTCCAGCATGTAAGCATAGTGGGAAGCTCTGGTTAACGAATGGTCTGCTCACCAGAGAGAGCCCCTCTAACATAGGCCCTAGTCACCCCGAGTAGCCTCGCTAGTCGCAGGAGCCCCTGCCCTCATCGCCTCCGTGAGCGCCTATCAGAGGTGGCATGAGGTGGGTCTGAGTAAAGGTCGTGTAATTGCCCCTCTCCTCAGAAGAAATTAGCATCCAAACCCACCATGAACTGTGTAACTGCATCAACAGATAGGCTGTCCACTGACCTCATAGACTCCGGGGGCGGTATCGGAATGACCGGATCTGATAAGTCCACGGTCTGGCGAACGAATCTCTTGCTCAAGAACCAAGCCCCGACAGA